>OY731403.1:27471395-27747098 GCA_963425845.1 Sphenostylis stenocarpa
GGTGATATCTTTCTTAACCTTTCTCAATTTTAATTCTGTCGCTGCATTTATATTGATTGATTGCTTTGTAATTCAAGAACAGATCTGGAATCTTAATTTTTGAATTAGATAATCTGTTATTTGCGAAAAACTTTTAAAGATCAATTCACCCCCCTCTTGATCTCAGTCTACTTTTTCTAACAGTCGGAACCAAGTGCAGACCTAGGACAAACTGTTGGCGTCCTTTCGTTCCAACTCGTCCCTCCATTCTGAAGTTAGGCGTCGTTGGAGAGGGATTTTGGAGAAGCTTTTTAAAGGGTCGGGGAACATCCCCATGTGTCTAGAGGCGTAGAGGTGCGTGACGCTCCACACAAACAGTAATGAAGAGCAACAACAAAGTGTTTTTCCTTGCTTTTGGTGGCAGAATTCCACCGAGAGCAAGGTGTCGGCAAGGATTGCAGGCAGAGGACTCTTTGAGTTCACGTCCCAGGCGAAGAAGGCGTCCATGACGGCTTGATCTATTGTGTCGAGGTGGAAGGGGAACAAGATCGTTCCAAAAATGATTAGGGCCAGGGTTTTGTTGAAGGCGACCCACTCTGCCCTTTCAGCCAAGTAGGACAGGTGGTCTTCCAACATTGATACCTTCCAACCCCTAGTGTTCCCTTTTCCTATCAGGGTACTCTGCCGGAAAGGTAGTTGAATGAGGGCAGCGACTGGTGCTGCGGGAGTGTATGCCTCATGGCGGATATGGACCCCGGCTGATTTGGGCCATCTCAACATAGTCTCATACTCCTCTAACGTGGGCACCAGGTCGAACTGCGAAAATTTGAAGCACCGCAGACTGGAGTTCCAGAAATGGATTAATACCCTGAGGAACACCTGATCAACACAGATCTTCAGTAGGTCTAAAATCCGTCCATAGGATTTTTCAAAATCGGCACGGACCTCTGGTGGTATTGCCGCGCTAAGCCGTTCCAACTTCTCAGTATGGTAACGGGGAATATCCACCTTCTTTAGTTGTCTACTAGTCCCCTCCATTTTTCTAAAACCAAAATGCATGTTTTATGAAAAATGATGCTTATTTGAATGAATGTGAGTGTTTATTTTCTGTTTATCATGTTTTGTATGATACGTATTTTTTCGAAAAATAAACTACCTATATGAATGATTTGGGATGTTTATGAATCAGGTCCCATTTATTGTTTTGGAAACAAATTTTATTTAGTATTTTATTTTTATTTATTTGTTTATTTTATAGCCTTTTATCTCTTATGTTGGAACTGCATGGCTACTTAGCTTGCAAAGAACCTGAAACCATGCTAGCTAAAAGGCAGACTGTCCGAGATAAAATGCGGCTTTATGTGAAAGAATAGTTAGCGTCCCTTATCTCTTCTGTCGGAACTGCGTGGCTACTTAGCTTACAAAGAACCTGAAACCAGGTTAGCTAAAAGGAAGACTGTACGAGATAAGGGTGTTTATTTGCGAAAGTATTTTTGTGATTTTTTTGTTTTGTTGTTTGTTTATGCTATGCAACAAACAAATGCAACAAACATATGCACACACAATTCGATCATCCCCGAACAGGCGAGAATTCGTTTTTAATCACGAGGTAGGGTTTTCCTGCAGAAAAGTGTATTGGCGAGGGTAGGTTCTAACTGTTCTCACCAGGCTAAGGCCCCCAAGGTGCCCCCATTATAGGGTCCCCACTCTCCAGCCTTCCGACCATGCTTAGCACTAAGGCCATAGTCAGTCTTGTTGCCAAAAGAGGAAGGTTATCACCTTGAGTGCTGGTTTCCGATCACACCGGTGGGCACAAGGCCATCACTACAGCGAACCGTACCTGCCACCCACTCCCTATGGATTTCTCACTTGCCCCCGGGTATAGAGGGAACTGTTGTGTGCAAGGGTTTGTGTACAGTTTGTATTTCACACAATTGCATAAGTATAAACAAGCAACAGTTATTTAAAGCCAAACCGTAAAACATGTTATAATACAAGGTAAGGGCAAAAGCGTTATTTTCTTGGTTTATTTATTTTTTAAGCCGGCCCATCACTAAATGGGATCAACTCTAGAGGCTTCCCCAGTGGAGTCGCCATCTGTCGCCGCCGTAAAAAATGAGAGGCGGTCGGAGCGACGCGATGGTTTCAACCCTCTTGATTTTCACGTTTTTTGTTGGTGGTTACAACGCCTTTAGGTTGTCCGATAACCGGGCTGAACCTAGGGGCGAGGTTTTCGAAAAGGCGCTCTTGGATTGTCCGATAACCGGGCTAATCCAAAAGCTAGTTTTGAAAGGTTCTGTGGAGTCGCCACCGATGTTTTTACCAGAAACATCGGAAAAGGAGTTAAAAGGCGTTGGTTTTCGAAAAACCAACTTTGGTCGTTAGAACCAGAGTTGGGTAAGGGAGTTAGTTACGTATAAAGGAAGTGTTAGTTCCTTTATGACGCCCCTTTCGGGTTCCCTATGATAGGCCAGCTTTATGTAAATGATTAAACCGGAAAAATACGCTTTTACCCTTTTATTTGCGGAATTAAAATTATGACTACATGGCCCTAGCTTCGATTGCATAATGAAGATTAAAGCAGTAAAGTAAAGAGAGAAAGTATAGAAACCTCCGAGGCAAGCTTTTCTATTTAATTCTTTAATAACTTGGGTGCTTTTTGGCAGCCCTTCACTCTACACAGCTTCGTAAACCTCTCGAAACGCTCAAAAATACTCTTAGACGCTCAGAAACTCCGGAAATGCTTCGGAGGGGTTCTAGAGAGAGAAATTCTAGAGAGAAGGAGGAGAAACTGTGTGGAAATGAGGGAATGGAGGCCCCTATTTATAGTTTTTCGCGCCTGACAGGTCGAGACCGCCGTCTTGTCTGACAGGGTCGAGACCGCTGTCTCGTCAAACGAGACCTCCGTCTCGCCATGCCAAAGTGGCGAAACCGCCGTCTCGCCCTTCGTAGGTGGCGAGACCGCCGTCTCGCCAAACGAGACGGCGGTCTCGCCACTTGCATAGAGCGAGACGGTGGTCTCGATTTTGAGATAGCGGTCTCATCCCCTAAAAGGTGAGAAACCTTATTTTTGTGCCGAAAATCCCTCCTACCCTAGTATGGGGCCTAATAGTCTCTCCTAGTGGCTTGTTAGGCTTCCTCCATCTTCGAATAGGAGGTCTTCTACTCTTTATTTGGAGGTCGGGCAAGATTTAGGGTCTACACCCCCCTCTTGATCTCAGCCTTCTTTTCTAACATTATTTATAGGGATTCGCGCCTGTCAGGTTGAGACGGTCGTCTCGCCTGGCAAGGTCGAGACAACCGTCTCGCCATTCGGGACAGCCGTATCGACTTTGACAAATGGCGACACCGTCGTCTCGTTTGGCGAGACGGCGGTATCGATGATGACACTCAAATAGAAGGGAAAGAATTTAGGGTTAGGTTTTAAGAGTTGATTTGATTGGAAATAGAAAACAGAAAAAAATAAAGGATACCGTAGGCGCCACAAATAAGAATATTTGATAAGCCAAGAAGGATCACCACAAGAATCGAATAATTCTTGATAAGATCAAGTGATGCAAGGAAGAACCCTACCAGAGCAACAACTCACAAAGAGATTCTGAATATTACGTCCGTCCATTCTGAATTTCCAAATGTTTAATACAACTTAAGTTTATGAGTTTGTCTCATTGCAGGAAATAAAGATAAATTAAAATCCTAATATCCCAAGCAAAGTTTAGTTTCCAGATGGTTCAGGGAAGACATTATAAGCTTTGGGTCTTGGGTTCAAATCCCCAATGTAACAAATAAAACAATAATAATAATAAAAACTAAATCTTTTCGTTGGGCATCCTAGCTCTCCAAACATTCTATGCATGTGATAGGTCTAGACTCCTCCATGTTTGGATCTTTTAATAGTTGGGCCTTTAGCAAATTGGTCACTTTGTATTGCAATGCCTCTTGTGTTTTTCTGAGTCTGCCTCTTGTCATAGGTCCACCTAAGTCTTGGATTGGATCTTGGTCTTGATCCTTCTCGTTATGGGCTTGGGCCTTTATGTCCACATCATTCCCTCCTTCTTAGGCAGCATTTGTCCTCAAATCTATGAATTCATCTCCTGCATCAAAAGGAGTCAAGTCAACAACATTAAAAGAAGAACTTACATTATACTCTCCTGGTAGATCAATCTTATAAGCATTATCATTGATCTTCTCTAAGACTTGGAATGACCCATCTCCTCTAGGTTGAAGTTTAGACTTTCTTTGTTTAGGAAACCTTTCCTTTCTCATGTGTACCCAAACCCAATCACCAGGTTGGAACACCACCTTTTTCCTACCCTTGTTAGCTTGCCTCGCGTAACTCTCATTCTTCTTTTCAATTTGAGCTCTTACTTGCTCATGCAGCTTCTTCACATATTCTGCTTTAGCCTGTGCTTACTTATGCTTAAGCATAGAAATGTTAGGCAAAGGCAACAAATCAAGAGGAGTCAAAGGATTAAATCCATACACAATCTCAAATGGTGAACAATTAGTGGTGCTATGGATAACCCTATTATAAGCAAACTCAACATGCAGTAAACATGCTTCCCAAGTCTTAAGATTTTTCTTTAAAATAGTCCTAAGCAATGTGCCTAAAGTCCTGTTGACTACCTCAGTTTGACCATTAGTTTGTGGGTGACAAGTAGTAGAAAACAATAATTTAGTACCAATCTTACCCCACAAGGTCCTCCAAAAGTGACTAAGGAATTTTGAGTCCCTATCACTCACAATGCTCCTCGGTAGCCCATGTAGCCTTACTACTTCCTTGTTTTCTTAAGTGCCTCATCAGACTTATTTTGATTTCTATGATCTATAACATTGGAATTGCTTGTTGATGATCCACCCTCCTTCTTATTTTTGTCCTTCCAACTAGGAGAGTGAAAACTCCTCCTCATGGCACCCTTTCTCTTCAATTGTTGTTCCACCCTAGAAGCTTGATGTACTAAATCCTCCAACTCAACATAATTTTGCAGCTCCACAACATCCCTTATATCACTATTTAGCCCATGTAGGAATCGGGCCATAGTAGCCTCCCGTGCCTCCATAACATTAGCCCTAATCATGGAAACCTCCATCTCTTTGTAATATTCATCAACACCTCTACTACCTTGTATGAGTCTTTGGAGCTTGTTGTGAAGATCTCTTTGATAATGAGAAGGAACAAATCTTCTTCTCAACAACCTCTTCATTTCTTCCCAACTTTCCACCAAGGGTTCTTCATTCATATCTCACCCTTTCCCTTTGTAATTGGTTCCACCAAATGAGAGCATAATCAGTGAATTCCATGGCTACAACCCTCATCTTTTTATCTTCTGTGTAATTATGGCATGCAAACATTTGCTCAATTTTTATTTCCCACTCCAAATATGATTTTGGATCACTCTTTCCTTGAAAAGAGGGTATGTTCAGCTTTACTCCTTCAATTCTATTATCTCTAACATCACCTTCATTATTTCTCCTTCTACCTCCACCATCATCATCATTTCCTTGATTTTCTAGTTGTTCAATTCTCCCATACAAGTCCTCGGTATGTTTTGTCAACATTCTTTGCATTTGGGCTGTAATGGCATCAATCAATAATCTATTGTCATCCCCTAGAGGAGGGATACCACCACCACCTGCACCTGCCATCTTTCAAGTAAAAAAAAAAAGAAAGGACCAAACAAATGAAGTAATAGGACCTCACCACTCTTCTCACGTGTTTGCACTCAAAGATGTACCACTCGTGTTTACTCTCAATTTGGCTTTTGTATAATATGCACTCTTGCCTTTTTCCACTCGTTCTTTGACTTATGGTTCTTACAAGAATCAAACAATCTATAGTTCACTAATCACTTTCAACTGTAGCAATCACAAGGAATAAAACAGAATTATAGTACCAACAAAGGACAAGTAACAAAGAACAATTTTACTACTAATAACAAGCAAGACAAATTTAAACTGTATGGGAAAACAAAGATTAGACAAAGATGCGTGACACTTAGGAATTTTATCAAACAGCTAATGTGCACTAAAATTTAAAAGAAAAAAAAACTGCCATATATATATATATATATAATTTTTTTTTCTGATTCTATTCTTCTTTTGATTCTTTTCCTTTTTTGATTCTTTTCTTTTTTTGATTCTTTTCCTTTTTTGTTCTTTTCTGTAGAAAACTAATTTAAAACACAACTTTGATATATATATCTAAATAAAATTCAATATCAAAATTGCTTAAACAACAAGTTTTTTTTAACAAGTACACGTGAACAGTGACAAATGAACGATGACGTGAACGATGACAAATGAACAATACCATGAACAAGTAGTAATGAATAGTACCATGAATAGTAACAATGAACAGTACCGTGAACAGTGTCGATGAACAGTACCGGTGAACAATGCGATGAACAATACCGCTTTTGAACCTTGCTCTGAATACCAAATGATGACACTAAAATTGAAGGGAAACAATTTAGGGTTAGGTTTTAAGAGTTGATTTGATTGGAAATAGAAAACAGAAAAAAATAAAGGATACCGTAGGCACCACAAATAAGAATATTTGATAAGCCAAGAAGGATTCCCACAAGAATCGAATAATTCTTGATAAGATCAAGTGATGCAAGGAAGAACCCTAGTAGAGCAACAACTCACAAAGAGATTCTTAATATTATGTCCGTCCATTCTGAATTTCCAAATGTTTAATACAACTTAAGTTTATGAGTTTGTCTCATTGCAGGAAATAAAGATAAATTAAAATCCTAATATCCCAAGCAAAGTTTATTTGTCCAGATGGTTCAATGAAGACATTATAAGCTTTGGGTCTTGGGTTCAAATCCCCACTTTAACAAATAAAACAATAATAATAATAATAATAATAACTAAATCTTTTAGTTGGGCCTCCTATCTCTCCAAACATTCTATGCATGTGATAGGTCTAGACTCCTCCATGTTTGGATCTTTTAATAGTTGTGCCTTTAGCAAATTGGTCACTTTGTATTGCAATGCCTCTTGTGTTTTTCTGAGTCTGCCTCTTGTCATAGGTCCACCTAAGTCTTGGATTGGATCTTGGTCTTAATCCTTCTCGTTATGGGCTTGAGCCTTTATGTCCACATCAATCGACTTGCTAAATGACGAGAGGGTCGTCTCGCCAAACGAGATGGCGGTCTCGACTTGCCATTCAGTGAGACAGCGGTCCTGAAAAGCGAGACGACGGTCTCGACCCTTAAAGGTGGAAACCTTATTTTTTGTACAAAAAAGCCTTCCTACTCTCATATGGGGCCTAATAGTCTCTCCTAGTGGCTTTTTATGCTTTGTCCATCTTCGAATAGGAGGTCTTCTAATCTTTATTTTGAGGTCGGGCAAGATTTGGGGTCTACAGCTTCCCCCCTTCACCTGACTAGCCGACTGTTGGCCTGTTGTGCCAATAAGATCGGCTGGAGGGTGAAGGAGTTAACCCTCTTGCTTGGTTGTCCTTCGGATGCTCCATCTTGCGGTGGCTAATCCTCTGGGAAAAAGTGTACGCCTTTGGGATGCTCCTTCTTGCGGTAGCTGACCCCTTCGGTTGATGAGTACGAACCCCCATCTGGTTTGACAAGTATGAACCCTCGTCTGGTAAGCCCCCTTTTGTAAGGCTTGATGAGTACACACCCCCATCTGGTGTTTGACAAGTATGAACCCCCGTCTGGTAAGCCCCCTTTCGTAAGGCTTGATAAGTACACACCCCCATCTGGTGTTTGACGAGTATGAACCCTCGTCTGGTAAGCCCCCTTTTGTAAGGCTTGATGAGTACAGACCCCCATCTGGTGTTGAGTCCATTTTGTAGGACTGCTGGTGGTGGTGGCTTACTGCTCTACCTCATGCGCCGAGTGAGAAACCTTAGGATGCTCCTTTGATGCAGTAGCTGACCCCTTGGTTGATGAGTACAAACCCTCATCAGGTTAGGTGCCTCAGGATGTTCCTTCGATACGGTAGCTGACCCTTTGGCTATGGTGGCGGCTTACTGCTCTAGCTCATGTGCCGGTTCCATGGGGAGTGTTTCCATTTTGGTAAATATTTTAGACTTTTTCTGGTAAAGTCTTCCGGTGCACCGGGGATCTTTTGATTTTCAAATTTTTTGATGGCCATCCAGCTTGTTGATTGCTAGGGATTCTTTCTTTTGATCCTTTAGTAGTGGTCATCTGACTTTGCTGGTTGTCGGGGATTTTTGATGAGTGCCTGTTAGGTAGGCAGGAATCCTCTGGGGATTTGTTGATCTTGGTGACGCCTCTTGAGTAGGCGGATATTCATTAAAAATTTGTTGATTTTGATGGTTCCTCTGAGCAGGCAGATGCTTCATCGGAAGTGAAGACTTTTGGCTGCATTTGGTTTTGCCTCTGACTAGGCTAATATTCCCTTATGGGGATGCTGGCCCTTGCTTGCCTAGTCTTGCCTATGCGTAGGCAAATGACATTTTGAGGATGAATCTGAAGTTTTACCTTTGCAGTAGGCTCACCGGGGATGATCATTCTTTTTTATTGATCCACCGGGGAATTGGTTGACTTCCCGGGGGTTAGATTTTGGTAGCCCTTTGGGGGAATGGAGTCTCGGCTCCTTAATTGATATGGGTGCGAGCTGACTTTTGTGATGCTCTTATTCCGTTGGGGGAATGGAATTTCTGATTCCTTCTTGATTTTTCCTTTTTCTGAGGTGACCCTCTTAGGGACCTAGGATTTTGATTTCGCCTTTTTCTACGATTTATCTCTTTTTTTTCGATTTGAAATTTGGCTTTTTTGGGATAATGTGTAAGCCTTTTTACTTTTTAGTTTCTTTTTATTACGCTGGATTTTTCCCTTTTTTTTTCTTGAGCGGGGTCCAATAGGGATGAAGTTTTCTTTCTTCGGTGATCCACCAGGGAATTAGTTGACTTCCTGGGGATCTGATTTTTCTATTCTAGGGATGGAGTCTTGGCTCCTTGATTGATGTTGATGCGAGCTATACTTGTGAAGCTCTTATTCCACTGGGGGATGGGAATTTCTGATTCCTTTTTGTATACTTTCTAGGAGATCCACTTGAGGATTTTTATTCGACCTTCTTTGTCATGGTCATCTGCTGGAGATGAAGGGTTTTCTTTTCTCTTCTTTCTTTTTATTGAGCCCTTGATGGTTTGGACTCTTTTGACTGTTGATGATGATGGGCTCTTGAAGCCTTTATTCTCCATTGGGGAGTGTGGAGGAGACTTTGGGTGAGTGTGCTCGATGACTCATGTAGTGGTAATGCTGAGCCGTGAGGAGTGTTTTTGTTTTTCCTTCAGAGTAGGCAGGGGGATCCTCTTGGGGATGACTAAGCCTTTCTGTCGGCTTTTTCTTTTATGATGTCTGATGATTGTGCCCTCTTTTATTGGGTAGAAAAATGATGACTGGAGCTTTGGCTTCTGGAAGCTTCTTATTTCTTTTGAGCTTATTTGATGATGACAACTCACTCTTTTTTCTTGAGGGAGAGCAATGTTTGAAGACTTCTTATATGTGCCTTCTTTTTCTGGGTAGAAGGATGATAGCTGGAGCTCTTGATTTTCGGAAGCTCTTATTCTGCTGAGTTGCTTGATTGACGACTTGCTCTGTTTTCTTGAGGGCATTATTTGGAGACCCGGTCTCGGAGATCCTGTTTTCAATCATAAACATGGAGCTAGTCTCCTTATATGCATGAATTCTTTTCGTTTTTTGTTATTTATCTGAAGTCATTTTTATTTCTTTTATTTTTTATCTTGACAAAGTCTTTTTGTGCGACTACTTTTGTGTGGATGCCCTAAATGCAATCTATCCTTTTATTTGATTCATCTAGAGAAGTAACTGGGCTTCTCCTGCTGAACTTTCATGATTATGATGAAAGACCCCTCTCTTTTATTCATTTTTTAGTTTAGCCCTATCTTTTTCCTAGACCGCCCTTTTGGGATTTTTGGTCTAGTGGGCTACCTTAATTTTTGCCTAGGATATATTAGCGGGCTTTTTCCTTTTTTGTGAATGCCCTAACTTTTGCCTAGACCGCCTTTTGCGAGTTTTCGATCTAGCGGGCTACCCTAACTTTTGCCTAAGAATCTCCCAGCAGGCATTATTCTTTTTATTTTCATTTTTCTTTCTCTTCTTTTTTTGAGAGATAAGACCCTATCATATGCATGCAATGTTTGCGATATGCATCCTATAATACTATTTCAATTAATTTTTCAAAAGGAATAACCAATGTTCTTTTACTTCTGATGAGCTTCTGACGTTATGTGCTTTGTCGACATGATAGGCTGTACCGATTTTGCCGTCTCGATTTTTCCATGACCGAAGAATGATTGTGTTGATTGTAGAGTGACTTGCCATGTCAGTGTGCCGCTCCCTTTCCTTGGGGATGTCAATCCTCCTATTGATTACTATCTCCACATTTCCCTACTAATTACTAGAATGTTGTAGTAGTAAGGGTCAAGAGAAGAGAAAGAAGAGGATATTTAATTCAAAGGCTTGTGTGTTTAGAATTGTTTTATTTTGACAAAAAATGGTTTTTGTAAGCACGACTAGCCAAGGTTGGTTAGAGTGTTTAGGCTAGTTTAAACAACATTTTGTTTATGGAGTGGCGTCTTATTCTATGGCGCTTGCTATGACTGATTGACTTCCCTAGTCTGCCCTTTGGGTTTTCAGTCTAGGATGTTGTGTTTTGTTTTGTCTTAAATTTTGTCTAGGTTTCTTTTTTCTTGCTTTGGGAAACCTAGCGGACTTTATTTTGTAACCCTACTTTTTTGCATATGCTACCCTTTATGGTTGTTCGGGTTTCCTAGCGGGTTTACCCTAACTTTTGCGTAGGCCCCTTTGGTGGGTTTCCTACCGGGTATCTTGCCCTCTCTTTTTGACCGTTGGCTTCTATGGGCTTCTTTTGATTTTCTTTTTGCACAACAAGGTAAAATTTTATTTTGTGCTTCTAGTCAATCAGTGGTGATGGATTTGACTTTTAGTTTGGTCAATGGCGCAGTTTGATTACTTTGACGCATTTTGAAAACGTTTGCTTAAACATGGTTATTAATGAGGTTTAGATATGAATAGCAAGAAGAGAAGCAGATAGTAAGAATGACATTCTTTGTAATTAATAGGGAAATATGTGCCCTACAATGCTCGGGGGTCGGGCTAGCCCCGAGGAGTAATATCTAATAGTCATTGGATTTATAAATCCTAAGAATCAGAAGGAGAACACCTAACGACTAAAGTCACTTTTGACACTTGAACCCCTCTATTTGGGAAAATCTGATTCAAGGTGTGGAGAGGAGACTTCCCTTTTCTCCGTGCAGCTTTATCCTCTGTAGGGTAATGCTTTAAAGGGCTGTCTTTAAAATCTGGTGGCTCCCTTATTCCTTGAAAGCTTCTAACGAGCCCTTGGTTTGGGCGGTATCTATATTTCCTCATCATGTGGGTCACCGTCATATGATTGGGGAAGTCTTTTCATATTGGCAAAAGATATTTCAAAGGTCCTCTTCAGCCGCTTTCATTCAAGGTAGGGCAGACAACTTGTTGATCTGAATGCCGTCTTTAGCTTGAACCATGACCAGCTTTTCGCCTAATGTGAGTTTGTCTCTTTGGCGGAGCGTTGAAAGAACTGCCTCAACATCTTGAATTCAAAGTCTATTCAATTTCCTCTTTGGATTATGTCTTTCTTCGGTCTTTTTATTTTTTTCCTTTATTCGTAGGAGCTTCATCTTATAGTTCCTTGGGGGAATAGATTCTTCTACTTCTAATTCTACCCTCAATGCTGGATATGCTGGAGATATCCTCAATGATGGGCGATGTTTCTGCGTATCTCCATAGTACAACTTTATTTGACGTATGAGGCATGAACAAACGCAATGGCGTCCTTGCCCCCTCTCCTTTATTTGACGTATGAGGCGTGAATAAACACAATATCATACCCACCTTGGTGTAATGGTTCCTTCCCTATCACAGACTTGACAAGTATAATGGGGGTCACCATCACACCTTAGTACACTTGTCCCTTCCTTGTCGCGAAGGTCACAAATGTGCTCGGGGCCTCTTCGCCATTGTCTTAGGGATATCTAGTGCTCCCTAGAATGAATGTATTTATGCAAGCACCAGTACAAAAGGGTGGTAGATGTTCAAAGTGGCATAAATTTTGACTGAGATGTCCGATTTGGATGCACAACATATCAAAATGAAGAGAAAAAGGTGAAGAATCAGGTTGCAATACTCCAAAGGGGATTTGGCCTAATAATTTTCCCAAAAACACGCTTCTAAGACCCATTTTTTATGGATTTATTAAAATGATGTGTATGCATACTTTCCTTATGCATTTATTTTCTCTCTTGGTTTTTCCACTTATGACATGATGCGATATGAATGATACGACTTTGTCAAAATTATTTTTATAAATGTTTTGATTTTGTTATTATTATTTTTTTTATTTGGTTTATTCAAAACCTTTTAACTCTTCTGTCGGACTGTGTGGCTACTTAGCTTACAAAGAACCTGAAACTAGGCTAGCTAAAAGGTAGACTGTCCGAGATAAGGGTGTTTATTGCGAAAATATTTTTGTGATTTTTCTATTTTTATTTGTTGTTTGGTTATGCTATGCAATCAAATGCAACAAACAAATGCACATACAATTCACTCATCCGCGATCAGGCGAGGAATCGTTTTAATCACGAGGTAGGGTTTTCCTGCAGAAAAGTGCATTGGCAAAGGTAGGTTCTAACTGTTCTCACCAAGGCCCCCATTATAGGGTCCCCACTCTCTAGCCTTCCGACCATGGTTAGCACTAAGACCGTAGTCAGTCTTTGTGCCAAAAGAGGAAGGTTATCACCTTGAGTGGTGGTTTCCGATCATAACAGTGGGCACATGACCCTCACTACGGAAAATCGTACCTGCCACCCACACGCTATGGATTTCTCACTTGCCCCTGGGTATAGAGGGAACTGTTGTATGCAAGGGTTTGTGTACAATTTTTATTTCAAACAATTGCGTAAAATATGTAAGAATTAATGGTTGAGTTCAAGAGGGGGGGTGAATTGAACTTTAGAAATCTTTTTCGAAAAACACTATTTCTTTGTGGAAGAATGATTAATCTTTATCCAATCTTTTATTAGGCAGATTTGGTTTTAAACAAAGCAAGAATATAAACCAGAAATGAAAAGAGATAAAAGCAGAAATACAACACAAGAGTTTATACTGGTTCACTCTTCCCAAGAGCTACATCCAGTTCTTGACAAATTTACCAAGTTCCACTAATACCAAGTGAAAATACAAATCAGTATATATAAACCAATCTACCCTAAGAACTACCTTACAACACCACAAGATAGACTCTTGAAAAACCACCCAGCAACCAAACCCAGTTACTGTAACCAGTGCAGATTCAAACCCAATCTACACAATTAGAATTTGTACAAGTATATGAAATGAATAAACCTGGACGGCAGCTTTTACAATATAGAAGTCCAGAAGCAATTTTTCTAACTCAGAACTTTCTCTCTTGAAGATCTTTCAACAATCTTGATCAAAACGCCTTATGATATGAAATGTGTATGAATGCTCAGAGAAAATCATGAATATGAGAGCTCCAAGATTGCTTTCAATTGATTTCCAAATTGTGTCTTTGAAAGAGAAATCAAAACTGTATTTATAGAGTAAAAAGAGAGAAACTGACAGTTTCAATCGATTTAAAATTATGTTTTAATCGATTGATTTTATTTAAAACCCTTTCAATCGATTAATTCGAGCTTTTAATGGATTGAAACAGTTAGAAGAAAAATGGTAGCTCTCTGTTTCAACAGATTAAAATATAATTCAATAGATTAAAAATCTGAGATGCTTTAAAATGAAAAATGATATCTCTCTGTTTCAATAGATTGAACTTGATTTCAACAGATTAAAAGTCTGAGATACTTTTGAAATGAAAAATGGCTAGAACATTTTAATCTATTGATTTATCAATTCAACAGATTAATACCGTGAAACCCTTAATATGAAAAATACCATAAAAATCTTTTTAACCTGTTGATTCTACGATTCAATCAATTAAAATATTGGCTGTATATATACATTTCCTATTTTAAGTGATTTTAACAGATTAAAAATGCTTTTTAACAGATTAAAAAACTTAGTTTGTTCTTTCAAGGCTTAAAGATTGGTTTTTCATGCAGTAAGATAAATTCTATGAAATGCAACATTTATAGGCGCTTATCACAAGATATACTGAAATTATCAAGAGATTAAATTCTAAACCTATAACCTATCTACCTACACACCCACAAAATAAACTTTATAAACTCTATATGTCTTCATCAAATTCAACAAGTGCTTCAATCTCCCCCTATTTGATGGAGGCAAATAACCACCACACCTACATAAAAAAAAAAAAACAATAACAGAGGCATATGATTTTTTGATGTGTGTGTAGTGATAGCATAAAGCGAATACTTCTCCCCTTATTTGACTTCATCAAAAAGTGTTCAAATACAAGTCATAAGTACCATTCAGGTACCCAAAATCAAAGCAAATAAAGAAAACAAAACATAAGTGAAATATAACTTTTAAAGAGAAATTTCACTCATCACCATCCCAGGGACCCTGATTGAATTGGAGGTCTCCAATTCTGTTGAAGATATCCTCCAGTTGATTATCAATGTGCTAAAATCTGACAATGGAGTCTTCATAAAGTCGATGCTGGCGAGCTTGCAGAGCATATGTCATTTCCATGTGCCTCCTTTGATTAGTTTGAATTTCATTCATTTGATGCAGCATAGTCCTTTCGAACTGTGAAAGAGGTGTGCCACGGTCAGGTGGTGCCACAAAAGGAATCATTTCCAATGGAGACTGTTGAGCCATAACATCTTCCATGGGATGTGTTTGTCTTGCTTCAGTAGCACTTGGAGCACCAGTATTCTCATCGTCTTCCTCTTCTTCTTCTTCTTCATCTCTCCCAGCTTCTTCTTTTGAAATCCAATCACCATCAATCTTAATGAATCTCATTTTATGAAGGATGGAATTGTTAATCTCATTTGTGGAGCGAACAATTTCAGACAGTTCTCCTTCTAAGTCAACACCAAAATGAGTTAGAAATTTAGAAATTAAGATAGCATAGGGATACCTAAAATCACTTAGCCTTTTTGCTTTGATCATATGGTCCTTGATAACAAATACCCAGTTTACTCTGATTCTGTGGTGGATACAATACATCAGTACCAAGTCACCTTCATTCAGTACTGCATGATTGCTCCCCCTGGGAGTAAGCTGTCAGACCACTATGAATGCAAGTACTCTTTCTTCAAGGTTAAGCTTCCCAGTGTTGAAGGAACTCACAGAGTCACGCTTATTTCTCATACAAGAACGAAAATATTGGACTTTGTTGAATTCTTCTACATCAGAGGTATACCCTTTAGTGACTTTTAACCCTTCATCCTTGAGTCCAGCAACATTTTTCTAGACAGTGGGAGTAATCTCAATATCCATTCCTTTAACTTGAGTTTTAAGTGTAGAACCTTCAAATGACAAGTGTCGCCGCCGTCTCAAAAGAGAGAGGGTCGGTCGGAGCGACGCGATGGTTTTTCGACTCTTCTCTTGTTTTCGCGTTTTTATTGGTGGTTACAACGCCTTTAGGTTGTCCGATAACCGGGCTAACCTAAGGGCGAGGTTTTCAAAAGTATCCCTGAGTTGTCCTATAACCGGGCTAACTCGGGGATTTATTTAATTTTGGGTTCTATGGAGTCGCCACCGATATTTTTACCATAAACATCGGAAAAGGGGTTTAAAAGGCGTTGGTTTTCGAAAACCAACCTTGGTCATTAGAACCAGAGTTGGGTAAGGGAGTTAGTTACGTGTAAAGGAAGTATTAATTCCTTTACAACGCCCCTTTCGGGTTCCCTATGATAGGCTGGCTAGCTTGAATAAATAATTAAACTGGAAAATAGCGCTTTTACCCTTTTATTATGCGGTATTTAAATTTATGACTACATGGCCCTAACTTCTATTGCATATATTTAAATGAAAGCGGTAAAATTTAGAAGGAGAAAGAATATGCACCTCCAAAGCAAGCTTTATGTATTTTCTTTAAAAGAGAGGGTGCGTTTTGGCAACCCTTCACTCTACAAACTCTCAGAAAACTCCGGAAATGCCTCGGAGGGATCCTTAAGAAGATTTAGAACGCTCAAAAATGCTCCTAAAGACACTCAGAAACTCCGGAAATGCTTTGGAGGGATTCTTAGAGAGAGAAAGTCTAGAGAGAAGGGAGAGCTCTGTGAATTCTGTGTGGAAATGAGGGGGAGAGAGCCCCTATTTATAGTTTTTCACGCCTGACAGGTCGAGACCGCCGTCTCCTCTGACAGGGGTTGAGACCGCCGTCTGGAAAGTCGAGACCGCCGTCTCGTCCATGGCAGAAATCGAGACCGCCGTCTTGAAAATCCAGACCACCGTCTCGACTTTGCAGGAGACGAGACCGCCGTCTGGAAAACCGAGACGGCGGTCTCGTCCTGGTGCTGAGACGAGACGGCGGTCTCGTCCCTTCAGGGCGAGAAACTTTATTTTCGGGCCAAAAAACCTCCCTATCTTGGTACGAGAGCCTAATAGCCTCTCCTAATGACTTGTTAAGCTTCATCCGTCTTCAAAATAGGATGCTTTCTGACTTTATTCTGAGGTCGGGCAAGATTTGGGGTCTACAGCTGCCCCCCCTTTACCCGACCAGTCGACTGCTTGGCCTTTTGTGCCGAGGTGATCGACTGGTGAGTAAAGGAGTTGACCCTCTTGCCCGGTTACCCTTCGGATGTACTGTCTTGTTGCAGATGATCCTCTGGGGAGATGTTGTGTTGTGCGCTTCTGGGATGCTCCTTCGACGCGGTAGCTGACCCCTTTGGCTGATGAGTACGAACCCCCATCTGGTTTCATGAGTATGAACCCTCGCCCGGTAAGCCCCCTTTTGTAAGGCCTGATGAGTACTGTCGCCGCCGTCCCTTTCCAACGTCTGAGGACGTCTCGAACGTTTATGCGAGCGGTCGCGAAAAGATGGTTTAGACTCGCGTATTTGTTTTAAAATGTGTTCATTGCTTCCGAGGTGCCCAACAATTGAATTATCCTCTAATAAAAGCAAGGTTTTTGAAAAGGGGTTCTTATGGAGTCGCCACCAATGTTTTGACCATAAACATTGGAAAAGGATAAAAGGCATTGATTTTAATGAAAAACCAAACTTGGCCATTATAACCAGAGTTAGGTAAGGGAGTTAGTTACGTGTGGGGAAGGTGTTAGCACCCCACAACGCCCCTTTCGGGTTCCCTATGACAGATCAATTCGTTTTAAGAGAAGACTTCAAGAAATTACGCGATTACCCTATTTTATTGCATAATATTGAAATGGCTATCTACATAATTTTATATAAATAAAGCTAAATAAAGCAATAAAAGAGATCTTAAAATAACTATCTACATGATTTTATTCTACATGACGTAATAAAGCTAAATAAAACAATAAATAAAATAATAAAAGAGAAGGGAATTGAAAAGAACCTCCGTAGCAAGCTTTATATTGAGAATCTCGAATTGTGAAGATGCGTTTTGGCAACCCCTCTTTCTACACAGACTCTCCTCACCAATACAAGATCGACCCCACTAAAAATTTAAAGAAGAATCAAATGCCGGAATATAATTCCTTAACCGATTGTTACCTATTTAAGGCAATCGGAAAGATCATTCGAGAGAGGGAGAGAAGTAGACAAGTGCTCTGAGTTTTTGAAGGTGTTTCAGAGCTCTCTGGAGTGTCTGTGTTCTGAAAAAGTGGCAAATGAGCCTCCTATTTATAGTTTTCACAGCTGGCGCACTTTGGGACGGCCGTCTGGGTTGGGACGGCCGTCTGGACTGGGATGGCCGTCCCAAATGGCAAATTTACACAGAGCGGGACCACCTGGGGGTCCGGGACGGCCGTCCCACTTAAATTGGGTTTGGGACGGCCGTCCCACATGCGGGACGCGCGTCCCAACTATAAAATGGCAGTTGGGACGGCCGTCCCAACTCTGGGACGGTGGTCTCGACCTGTTTTGTCCAGTCTTCGCGTTCTGGGACCCCGGGAAGCTTTCCTTTCCTTTTTCGGACATAGATTGACGCCGATGTGTGTCCTTTGAAGCTTTATCTTCATATAGGAAGTCTTCTTGGCCTTTATTAAGATGCCGAGCGAGCTTTGTCTTTGTGTAGGAAGTCTCTTTTGGCTTTTATTGTGTGAATGAATGAACTCCGTCTTTTGTTGTGGGAGGTCCTTCTCGTTTTGGGAAGCCGGATGAACTCCATCTTCGGGTGAAGTTCCTCTAGCTTTTATTTTGAGAGGCCGGGCAAAATTAGGGGTCTACAGCTGCCCCCCCTTCACCTGCCTAACTAATTCGTTGGTTTTAATATGCCAACAAAATTAGTTGGTAGGGGAAGGAGTTAACCCTTTTGCCCGGTTATCCTTCGGATGTCTGCTCCTTGTTGATCCTCCGGATGATAAATATTTTGATAGGTACTAACCCCTATCTCGGTTTGAGCCTCCTTTTATAAGGCTCTGTGAGTACTTACCCTCACCCGTACGAGTCCGCATTTTGCTGGACTTTAGTGAGTACCTACCCCCACTGGGTAGGAACCTTGTTCTTGCAAGGTTTTGATGGGTACCTACCCCCACCCGGTCTGAACCCCGTTCTGCAAGGCTCCGATGGGTACCTACCCCCACCCGGTCCGAACCCCGTTCTGCAAGGCTCCGATGGGTACCTACCCCCACCCGGTCCGAATCCCGTTCCGCAAGATTCCGATGGGTACCTACCCTACCCGGTCCGAACCCCGTTCGCAAGGCTCCGATGGGTACCTACCCCCACCCGGTCCGAATCCCGTTCCGCAAGATTCCGATGGGTACCTACCCCCACCCGGTCCGAACCCCGTTCCGCAAGGCTCGATGGGTACCTACCCCCACCCGGTCCGAATCCCGTTCGCAAGATTCCGATGGGTACCTACCCCCACCCCGTCCGAACCCCGTTCCGCAAGGCTCGATGGGTACCTACCCCCACCCGGTCCGAATCCCGTTCTGCAAGATTCCGATGGGTACCTACCCCCACCCGGTCCGAACCCCGTTCGCAAGGCTCGATGGGTACCTACCCCCACCCGGTCCGAATCCCGTTCCGCAAGATTCTGATGGGTACCTACCCCCACCTGGTCCGAACCCCGTTCCGCAAGGCTCGATGGGTACCTACCCCCACCCGGTCCGAATCCCGTTCGCAAGATTCCGATGGGAACCTACCCCCACCCGGTCCGAATCCCGTTCGCAAGATTCCGATGGGTACCTACCCCCACCCGGTCCGAACCCCGTTCCGCAAGGCTCGATGGGTACCTACCCCCACCCGGTCCGAATCCCGTTCCGCAAGATTCCGATGGGTACCTACCCCCACCCGGTCCGAACCCCGTTCCGCAAGGCTCGATGGGTACCTACCCCCACCCGGTCCGAATCCCGTTCGCAAGATTCCGATGGGTACCTACCCCCACCTGGTCCGAATCCCGTTCCGCAAGATTCCGATGGGTACCTACCCCCACCTGGTCCGAACCCCGTTCTGCAAGGCTCTGATGGGTACCTACCCCCACCTGGTCCGAACCCCGTTCTACAAGGTTCTCAGGATGCACTTTTTGGTAGTTAATCCTGTGATTATCTGTTTTTGGAGATGTGTTGGCGGCTTATTGTTTCTGTTCATGCGCCCATTCCGTGGGGAATATTTGTTTTGACTTTTCTGTTAGTCGTCCGGTTTTACTGGGGATTCTTTGTTTTTGGCTTTTTCTTTTAGCCATCCGGTCTTGACCAGGGATTCTTGATTTTTGGCTTTTCTGTTTAGCCATCCGGCTTTTGCTGGGGATTCTTTGTTGATTGCCTTTTTTAGGCAGGAATCCTACTGGGGATTTTTTTTTTATCTTTGTCGATTTTGCCTCCTGATTAGGCGGATGCTCCACTTGAGGCTATTTGTTTTTAATAATACCTCTGAGTGGGCTAATGCTTTTTGACAGTTTTGTGCTTGTATTGCCTCTTGCATAGGTTGATTTCCCGCTTCTTGGGGATATCGACTCTTTGTTTGTTTCTGAGTAAGCATAGGCATTCTTGGGAGTGAAGGTTTAGCCTTTCACTGGGGATATTCATATTGGGTGCTTAACTCCCTGTGGATTTGTAATTTGTAATTTGCCTTTGCGAATAGGCTTACTGGGAAAAAATTTTTCTTTTGGGTGATCCACCGGGGGGTTGATTTGATTCTGTGCTTTCTTCGATGGATTCTTACGTGATCTTTTTTTTTTATGGACTCCTCGAGGCGGCGACTCTCTAATGAGTGTGCTTGATGACTCATGCGGTGACGAGGCTGAGTCGTGAGATAATCTTTTTGTTTTGCCCCTGGAGTAGGCATGGATCCGCTTGGGGATTATCAAGCCTTTCCGTTGGCTTTTTTCCGTTTTTGATGTATCTTCTTTTATTGATGTAGAAGGTTGGCGATTGGAGCCAGTTTCTTTGAAGCTTCTTATTTTGCTAAAGTGGTTTTGATTTTGCCTTTCGCGATTTTGATTTTCATATGGAGACTGGATTCTGGCGCCTCCTGTTTTCAATCACAAGTATGGAGACTAGCCTCCTTATATGCATGTTTATTATTCTTGTTTGAAGAAAATTATTTTTCTTGATTTTGACAAAGTCGTATTATGCAACTACTTTGTGTGTGAATGTCCTAAATGCAATCTAATGTTTGTTTATTTTTTATGCATTTAGAAAGTAACTGGCCTTCTTCCGTTGACTTCTTATGAATAAGCTGATGGGTTTCTTCTTTATGACCATGATGATGGGCTCATCTTTTACTCATCTTTTGGTTTTAGCCCTATCTTTTGCCTAGACCGCCCTTTACGGGTTTTCGATCTAGCGGGCTGCCTTAATTATTGCCTAGAATACTTTAGGGGGCTTTTGCCTTATCTTTTGCCTAGATCGTCTTTTTGGGGTTTACGATCTAACAGGCTACCCTAGTTTTTACCTAAGAATATACTAGCAGGCCTTTATTATTTTCTCTCTTTTTTTTTGTTATGCTTCCCTTTTTTAGATGCATGTTTGATCTTTGATTAAAAGTCTTTGCGCATATTTATGATTTATCAATAAAGAGGCATTTCCATAATATTTGGTCAAGAGAAAGGAAATAAAAGGGAATTTTATTGATAAATGAGCAAAAGTTTATTTCTTTTACAGAAGGATTACAAAAGGTATTTAGAAGAATGGGTAGTCAAGGTTGGCTATACTGTATAGGCTTGAATAGTCATGTCTATGATACCTGCCCCCCAGTTCTCCTAATTGCTTCAGTTGAGATGCCTGAGCTTAGAGTGAAGACTATGCAGATTGCTTGCTTCTGGAAGAATGTTATTTTAGCCGCCTTTTCGGTTTTCGACTAAAGTAACCATTGCTCTTAGTTTTTTTTTTTTTTTTTTTTTACCTCTTCTTTTTGCCTAGGACGTATCCTAGCGAGGGATATGGACCCTATCTTTTGCCTAGGGATGCCCTTTGCGGGTTTTCATTCCTGACGGGTCATGAGCAATGTCTTTAAGTATAATATTTCTTTACCGCGTCAGAATTGATTGGGTGTCGAAGCTGCATCTTATGCACATGTGACTAGAAGCTGCATCTTATGCACATGTGACTAGAAAAGTAGTGGTCACCTTTGTTAAGAAAAATATCATATGTCGATACGGCATTCCACATCGTCTCATTACTGATAACGGGACCAATCTGAATAATAAAATGATGGAAGAACTATGTTATGACTTCAAAATTCAACATCATAATTCTTCTCCTTATAGGCCTAAAATGAATGGCGCAGTGGAAGCAACCAATAAAAACATCAAGAAGATTGTTCAAAAGATGGTTAAAACCTATAAAGATTGGCATGAAAAGTTACCTTTTGCTCTTCATGGATATTGAACGTCTGTACGAACCTCAACAGGAGCCACTCCATTCTCCCTTGTATATGGAATGGAGGCCGTATTGCCAATAGAGGTCGAAATACCTTCCCTGCGAATTATTATGAAAAGATGGGCCGTATTGCCATGTGCCAGGTAGTCTGCCAAAGGACTGCCTTTGATAGCTTTCTGAGTGACATGAATAATATCAAATTCTGAGAGGAGTACTTGCCATCTAGCTATCCTCCCGGTCAAGATGGGTTTTTCAAACAAGTATTTGATTGGGTCCATTTTGGAAATTAACCAAGTTGTATGTCTGACCATATATTGTCGAAGGCGTTGAGTTGCCCACACCAATGCACAACATGTTTTTTCGAGTGGTGTATAACGGGTCTCATAGTCTAGAAATTTTTTACTGAGGTAATATATGGCTTGTTCTTTCTTACCAGTATCATCTTGTTGACCGAGCACACATCCCATGGATTCGTCGAGTACTGATAGGTAAAGAATTAGGGGTCTCCCTTCCACAGGTGGTATCAGTACTGGAGGATTAGTTAGGCATATTTTGATCTTTTCGAAGGCTTGTTGGCATTCGTCGTTCCAAACTGTCGATTGGTTTTTACGCAATAACTTGAAGATGGGCGTACATTTATCTGTTAATTGTGCAATGAACCGTGCTATGTAGTTTATTCGGCCTAAGAACCCTCTGACTTCTTTTTCTGTTCTTGGTGGGGGCATTTCTATGATTGCCTTTGTCTTATCAGGGTCCACCTCGATTCCTTTTTTACTGACGATAAACCCAAGGAGTTTTCCTGATCGTACTCCGAACGTGCATTTAGCCGGATTAAGCTTAATCTGGTATTTTCGAAGCCGATTGAACAGTTTCTTTAAGTGTAGGAGGTGATCTGTCTCATTTTTGGACTTGACAATCATATCATCCACGTATACTTCGATTTCTTTGTGGATCATATCGTGAAATAGTGTAACCATAGCCCTTTGATAGGTTGCCCCTGCATTCTTGAGTCCAAAAGGCATTACTCTATAACAAAATGTCCCCCATGGCGTAATGAAGGAAGTTTTTTCTCTGTCTTCGACAGCCAATTTGATTTGATTATACCCTGCATATCCATCCATGAAAGAATAAAGAGTATTTGTAGCAGTGTGATCTACGAGCATATCAATATGTGGTAAGGGAAAATCATCTTTTGGACTTGCACGGTTTAAGTCCCGTAATCTACGCATACTCCGATTTTTTTGTTTTTCTTTACAACCGGCACGATGTTTGCCAGCCATTCGAGGTATTTTGAAACGATCGGAAATTGGCATCCAACTGTTTTTCTACTTCTTCTTTAATTTTTAAGGACCATTCTGGTTTTATTCTTCCGAGTTTCGTTTAACGAGTCGAAATCCCTCTTTTAATGGTAATCGATGTTCCACTATACTTTTATCGATTCCAGGCATATCATGGTAGGACCATGCAAACACGTCCATATATTCTCTTAGCAATTGTATTAGTTTTTCTCTGACATCATCGTCAATTTGGGTTCCAATATTTACTTCTTTCTTATTATCTTCTTGTCCCAAATTGATGACCTCAGTTTTCTCCTGATGGGGCTGTATTGATTGCGCTTCTTTTTCTAACAGTCTTTGCATGTCCGGGGAAATGGTCCCCTCCTCACTGTCTGACTCAATCCATTCGTCCTCGGCTTTTAGATCTTCCAGGGAGTTTTCAATCACAGACATGACTGTATGGGTTATGCTTTGTTTTAGATTCCTTTATTAGATGTATGAGAGAGAAAAAGAATGAAAGAGAATATGGATATTAAAAAAAATGCCTTATTGTATTGATAGAAGAAAATATTTACAAAGCCCTTATTAACCAAAAATCTCGTGATCATGGGCAGGGATCACGAGAAATACATCGGAAGTTTTTTCGATATATTTTTTTATCTATATTTTTTTATTGCAAAAGATGGTAAAAATGATGAGCCCTAATCTGCTGGTCTCCCTTATCCCGTCTTTTATTCGGGCTTTGATAGGGGCTGGTCGTCCACCTTCGGAGTAGATGCGTCAAAGGTAATCCATCCCGCGTCTATTAAATCTTGGACCTTATGCTTTAAGGCCATGCGCTTATCTACGTGAATGTCCTGGAGCGTCCGAATGATAATTGCATTTTTCATTTGGCTTATACCATTCTGGATAGGGTGGCTCCATCTTCTTGGGAGGGATTCGCACAAGGAGTTTAGCATCCAACAATTTTATCAACAGACTTCCGTAGGAGGTAGGTATTGGTGCAAATTTCCTTTCTTGTCTGCGTGGCTTGGTTTGTTGCGAAGAGGCAGAAGGAATGGCAATATTAATTGCATTCACGTCTCCTTCTTTTTTCTTTCCAAAATTCTTTTTAAAAGTTTGAATAGAGGAATTGGAGGAAGTTTGTTGTACAATTCTTCCACTCTTCAAACCTTGCTCTACTCTTTCTCCTATAATGACTACATCCGCAAAGAGTGTTGATGTATTCCCTATCATTTTGTCGTAATAAGGACCAGTCAGAGAATTGATGAACATGGATGTAGTTTCCTTGTCGGATAGGGGAGGTTCCACTTGTGCTGCCAATTCCCTCCATCTTTGGGCATATGCTTTGAAGGATTCGTCATTTTTCTTGCTTAATAATTGTATATCTGCTCTTTCAGGGGTCAGATCAATATTGTATTTATAACGACGAAGAAATGCATCTGCCAGATGTCTCCAGGTTTGGATTTGCCCTCCTTCTAGTTGCATATACCAGTTTAAGGCTGATTCAGCCAGGCTCTCCTGAAAGAAATGGATCAGGAGTTTTTCATTATCAGCATGTGCAGCCATCTTACGGCAGTACATAGTAAGATGGCTTCTTGGGCAGGTCGTTCCCATGTATTTTGGGAAATCCGGAGTTTTGAACTTGTTAGGGAATTGGATATTTTTGACGAGGCACATATCGGCCGCCTCTTTTATATCAAAGTTATGACCTTCCATGGCTCTCAGCCTCTCTTCAAGAGCAGTGATTTGTTGTTTTGATACTTCAGGAGTATGAATATGTATTGTTCTTGTGTCAGATTGATCGTGCTCATTTTGAGGTTCCTCTTCTTCTTCCTGGTGAGAGGCTTGTCCATTCTAAGGACCCTCTCGATGAAGATTCTGTTGATGCATCATTTCTATCATTTGAGCCATTTGTTCTTTCAGCGTAGTAAGCTCAGCGGTGAGCTTTCGGTTTTGTTCTTCTAGTTGTTCCATCTTCTTAGCCTTTTGAGCACGAGTGAGGACAGGCGGAAGACCAGCCACCTTCTAAATGATTTTAATGATTCTTATTATAACTTTTTATTTTAAATGATTAGCGTGGAATAAATATGCCCTAGGATGAATGTGTTTATGTATGAGAGATTTTATTATGATGATGTTTATGCATACTTTTCTTAATGCATTGGCTTTCTCTCTTAGTTTTACCACTTATTGAATGATGTGGTATGAATGATACGACTTTGCCAAGAATCTTTTTTTATTTTGTTGCAAAGGTATTTTTAATTTGTTTTTATATTTTTTTTTATGACCCTTTATCTCTTCTGTCGGTCAACATGGCTACTTAACTTACAAAGAACCTGAAACCAGGCTAGCTTAACTGAAGACTGTCCGAGATAAAGGTCTTTTATCTTATCACTTTTTATGATTTTTAGGGTTTTTCATTTTTTGTTTGTTGTATGATTACCCTATGCTAGTGCATCAATACAAATGCAGCAAACATATGCACACACAATTCATACATCCGCGAGCAGAGCCACGCTTATTTAATCACGAGGTGGGATTTTCCTGCAGAAACGTGCTTGGTTTAGGTGGTTCTAACTGTTCCCACCAAGGCCAAAGGTCCCCAAGGTGCCCCCATTATAGGGACCTCTCAATCTCTCAGTCCTCGGGTCATGCACGGAACTCCGTGGCGACATCCTTAGACCAAAAGAAGAGAGTTATCACCTTGAGTTGGTGGTTTTCCGACAACGGTAGTAGCCCCGTGTGCCAACTAACCGATCGTATCTGCCACCCACTCCCTATAGGTATTCACTCTTGCCCCCGGGTATAGAGGGACTGTTGTGTGCAAGGGTTTTTGTGTGCAATTTATATTTCAAACAATTGCAAAAAATAATCATACAGCAGTTATTTAAAGCCATACAATAAAAACATACAGAAGGGTAAAGGCGTAATTTCAAATCTTTGCTTAGTTTGAATTTATCCGTCACTAAATAGGATCAACTCTTGGACTTCCCCAGCGGAGTCGCCATCTGTCGCCGCCGTCCCTTTCCGACGTCTGTGGACGTCTCGAACGTTTATGCGAGCGGTCGCGAAAAGATGGTTTAGACTCGCGTATTTGTTTTAAAATGTGTTCATTGCTTCCGAGGTGCCCAACAATTGAATTATCCTCTAATAAAAGCAAGGTTTTCGAAAAGGGGTTCTTATGGAGTCGCCACCAATGTTTTGACCATAAACATTGGAAAAGGATAAAAGGCATTGATTTTAATGAAAAACCAAACTTGGCCATTATAACCAGAGTTAGGTAAGGGAGTTAGTTACGTGTGGGGAAGGTGTTAGCACCCCACAACGCCCCTTTCGGGTTCCCTATGACAGATCAATTCGTTTTAAGAGAAGACTTCAAGAAATTACGCGATTACCCTATTTTATTGCATAATATTGAAATGGCTATCTACATAATTTTATATAAATAAAGCTAAATAAAGCAATAAAAGAGATATTAAAATAACTATCTACATGATTTTATTCTACATGACGTAATAAAGCTAAATAAAACAATAAATAAAACAATAAAAGAGAAGGGAATTGAAAAGAACCTCCGTAGCAAGCTTTATATTGAGAATCTCGAACTGTGAGGATGCGTTTTGGCAACCCCTCTTTCTACACAGACTCTCCTCACCAATACAAGATCGACCCCACTAAAAATTTAAAGAAGAATCAAATGCCGGAATATAATTCCTTAACCGATTATTACCTATTTAAGGCAATCGGAAAGATCATTCGAGAGAGGGAGAGAAGTAGACAAGTGCTCTGAGTTTTTGAAGGTGTTTCAGAGCTCTCTGGAGTGTCTGTGTTCTGAAAAAGTGGCAAATGAGCCTCCTATTTATAGTTTTCGCAGCTGGCGCACTTTGGGACGGCCGTCTCGACTGGGATGGCCGTCCCAACTGGCAAATTTACACAGAGCGGGACCACCTGGGGGTCCGGGACGGCCATCCCACTTAAATTGGGTTTGGGACGGCCGTCCCACATGCGGGACGCGCGTCCCAACTGTAAAATGGAAGTTGGGACGGCCGTCCCAACTCTGGGACGGTGGTCTCGGCCTGTTTTGTCTAGTCTTCGCGTTCTGGGACCCCGGGAAGCTTTCCTTTCCTTTTTCGGACATAGATTGACGCCGATGTGTGTCCGTTGAAGCTTTATCTTCATATAGGAAGTCTTCTTGGCCTTTATTAAGATGCCGAGCGAGCTTTGTCTTTGTGTAGGAAGTCTCTTTTGGCTTTTATTGTGTGAATGAATGAACTCCGTCTTTTGTTGTGGGAGGTCCTTCTCGTTTTGGGAAGCCGGATGAACTCCATCTTCGGGTGAAGTTCCTCTAGATTTTATTTTGAGAGACCGGGCAAAATTAGGGGTCTACAAGTACACACCCCCATCTGGTGTTTTGACGAGTATGAACCCCCGCCTGGTAGGCCCTCTTCTGTAAGGCCTGATGAGTACACACCCTCATCTGGTGTTTGTCCTTCGGATGCTCCATCTTGCGGTAGCTGATCCTTCGGTTGACGAGTACGAACCCTCGTTTGGTTTGGTGCCTCTGGATGCCCCTTCTTGCGGTAGCTGATCCTTTCGGCGATGGTGGCGGCTTACTGATTCTGATCATACGCCGTTGTTCAGATGTGTTCTGTCTTTGTTTTTTGTCTTTTCTGGGAATTGTCGTCCGATCTGTGCCGGGGATTCTGTTGGTGTTCGTCCAACTTGTTGATTGCTGGGGATTCTTTGTTTTTGATCTTTTGTGGTGGTCATCCGACTTTGCTGGTTGTTAGAAATTTTTTGATAAGTGCCTCTTAGGTAGGCAGAAATCCTCTGGGGATTTGTTGATCTTGGTGACGCCTTTTGAGTAGGCGGATATCCATTGAGTTTTTGGTAATGCCTCTGAGTAGGCAGATGTTTCGTTTAGAGGTGAAGACTTTTGGTTTTGCTTTTTTCTTTGCCTCTGAATAGGCTAATGTTGCTTTTTTTGCTTGCAAGGTTTTGCCTATGCGTTCCACTAGGGATATCCATGTTAGGCAAGTAGCTTTCTGAGGATATGTGTTTGAAGTTTTGCCTTTGCAGTAGGCTCTCTGGGTAAGTTTTTTTTGCGATCTACTAGGGAGTTGGTTGACTCCTTGGGGATCTAATTTTGGTCGTCTTTTGGGGAATGGAGTTGTGACTCCTTGTTTGGTGTTGATGAGAGCTGGTTTCTTCAAGCTCTTATTCCTCTGGGGAAATGGAGTTTTTTTGTTTTTTTGTTTACTGTGCCTCTGAGTAGGCGGATGCTTCATTAGTGGTGAAGACTTTATACTTGCTTGCCTCCGAATAGGTGGATGTCCCTTTCTGGGGAAATTGGCTCTTGCTCGCCAGATCTTGCCTACGCCTAGGCAAATGATTCTTCTAAGGATGTGAGTTTGGAATTTGCCTTTGTCGTAGGCTCACTGGAGATGATTTTTCTCTTTTTGGTGATCTACCGGGGAATTGATTGCCTTCCCGGGGATCTGATTTTGATTTTCCCCCTGAGGGAATGGAGTTTTGACTCCTTAATTGATGTGGGTGCGAGCTGGCTTTTGTAATGCTCTTATTCTGTTGGGGGAGTGGAATTTCTGATTCCTCTTTTTTTGTTGATTTTCCCTTTTTCTGCGGTGACCCACTTTAGGGATTTGATTTCCTGGAAGTTAGGATTTTATTTGATTTTGCCTTTTTCCACGATTTATCTCTCTTTTATCGCGATTTTGAAATCTGGCTTTTTTATTTGGATAATGCATGCGCCTTGTTACTTTTTAGTTTCTTTTTATGCACGCAGGCTTTTTCTTCTCTTTGGGGATCCGCAGGGGATAAAATTTTCTTAGGTGATCCATCAAGGGATTATTAACATCTATGGGGATCCGATTTTTCTGGGATGGAGTCCTGGCTCCTTGATTAATGTTGATGCGAGCTGACCTTATGAAGCTCTTATTCTACTGAGGATGGAGATTTCCTTATTTCTTTTTGTAGACTTTTTAGGAGATCCACTTGAGGATTTTTATTCGACCTTCCCTGTTGCGACCCTTTCTTTTGGATATCTGCTGGGGATGCAAGGGTTTTCTTCTTCTTCTTTTTTTCTCTTTATGTTGAGCCCTTGATGGTTTGGACTCTTTTGGTTGTTGATGATGATGGGCTCTTGAAGCCTTTATTCTCCATTGAGGAGTGTGGAGGAGACTTTGGGTGAGTGTGCTCAATGACTCATGTGGTGGTAATGCTGAGCCGTGGGGTAATTTTTTTTTTTTTGTATTGCCTTCAGAGTGGGCAGGGATCCTCTTGGGGATGACTAAGCCTTTCCGTCGGCTTTTCTTTTATGATGTCTGATGATTGTGCCCTCTTTTATTGGGTGTTGATTGGAGCTTTGACTTCTGGAGGCTTCTCATGACAACTCGCTCTTCTTTCGTGAGGGAGAGCGATGTTGGAGACTTATTACTTTTTGTGCCTTCCTTTCTGGGTAGAAGGATGGTAGCTGGAGCTCTTGATTTTTGGAAGCTCTTATTTTGATGAGTCGCTTGATTGACAACTGGCTCCATTTTCTTGAAGGCTTTATTTGGAGACTCAGTCTAGTGATCCTGTTTTCAATCACAAACATGGAGCTAGTCTCCTTATATGCATGAATGTTTTTCGTTTTTTTTTTTTTTTATTTGAAGTGATTTTTTTTTTATTTCTTTCATTTTTGACATTGACAAAGTCGTTTTGTGCGACTTCTTGTGTGTGGATGCCCTAAATGCAATCTATTGATTGATGCATCTGGAAAAGTGACTGGCAGTCTCTTGCTGGACTTTTTTATGATTATGATGAAGGGCCCTTCTCTTTTATTCATTTTTTGGTTTAGCCCTATCTTTTGCCTAGACCGCCCTTTTGGGGTTTTCGATCTAGCGGGCTGCCTTAATTTTTGCCTAGGATATCTTAGCGGGCTTTTTCCTTTTTTATGGATGCCCTAACTTTTGCCTAGACCGCCCTTTGTGGGTTTTCGATCTAGCGGGCTACCCTAACTTTTGCCTAAGAATCTCCTAGCAGACATTATTCTTTTTATTGTCATTTTTTGTTTCTCTTCTTTTTTGAGAGATAGGAGCCTATCATATGCATGCAATGTCTGTGATATGCATCCTATAATACTATTTCAATTAATTTTTCAAAAGGATTAACCAATGTGCTTTAGCTTCTGATGAGCTTCCGACGGTATGTGCTTTCATCGATAGGGATAGGCTGTACCCATTTTGCCGTCTCAATTTTTTTTCATGACCGAAGAGTGATTGTGTTAATTGTAGAGCGACTTGCCATGTTAGTGCGCCCCTCCCTTTCCTTGGGGATGTCGATCCTCCTATTGATTACTATCTCCACATTTCCCTACTAATTACTAGAATGTCGTAGTAGTAAGGGTCAAGAGAAGAGAAAGAAGAGGATATTTAATTCAAAGGCTTGTGTTTTAGAATTGTTTTATTTTGACAAAAAATGGTTTTTGTAAGCACGGCTAGCCAAGGTTGGTTAGAGTGTTTAGGCTAGTTTAGACAAACGTTTTGTTTATGGAGTGGCGTCTTATTCTATGGCGCTTGCTATGACTGATTGACTTCCCTAGTCTGCCCTTTGGGTTTTCAGTCTAGGATGTTGTGTTTTGTTTTGTCCTAACTTTTGTCTAGGTTTCTTTTTTCTTGCTTTGGGAAACCTAGCGGACTTTATTTTGTAACCCTAACTTTTGCCTAGGCTACCCTTTATGGTTGTTCGGGTTTCCTAGCGGGTTTACCCTAACTTTTGCGTAGCCCCCTTTGGTGGGTTTCCTACCGGGTATCTTGCCCTCACTTTTTTGGCTTTTAGCTTTTATGGGCTTCTTTTGATTTTTTTCTTTTTGCACAACATTGGCGAAACATGGCTTTATTTATGACGAGGTAAAACCTTATTTTGTGTTTCTAGTCAATCAGTAGTGATGGATTTGACTTTTATTTTGGTTAATGGCGCATTTTGATTACTTTGATGCATTTTGAAAATGTTTGCTTAAACATGGTTATTAATGAGGTTCAGACATTAATAGCAAGAAGAGAAGCAGATAGTAAGAATGACATTCTTTGTAATTAATAGGAAAATATGTGCCCTAAAATGCTCGGGGGTCGGGCTAGCCCCGAGGAGTAATCTCTAATAGTCATTGGATTTACAAATCCTAAGAATCAGAAGGAGAACACCTAATGACTAAAGTCGTTTTTGACGCTTGAACCCTTCTGTTTGGGAAAATCTGATTCGAGCTGCAGAGGGGAGACTTCCCTTTTCCCCATGTAGCTTGATCCTTTGTAGGGTCATGCACTAGGCCATGCTTTAAAGGATTGTCTTTAAAATCTGATGGCTCCCTTATTCCTTGAGAGTTTCTAATGAGCCCTTGGTTTGGGCGATATCCATATTTTCTCATCATGTGGGTCACCTTCATATTGTTGTGGAAGTCTTTTCGTATTGGCAAAAGATATTTCAAATGTCCTTTTCAGTCGCATCCATTTAAGGTAGGGCAAACGACTTGCTGATTTGAATGTCGTCTCTAGCTCAGACTATGACTAGTTTGTCGCCTACCCTGAGCTTGTCTCTTTGGCAGAACGTCGTGAATTTCCTCAGCGTCGTGAATCCAAAGTCTCTTCAATTTCCTTTTTGGATTATGTTTTTCTTCGGTCTTATTTTTCCTTTATTGGTAGGAGCGTCATCTTACAGCTCCTTGGGGGAATAGATTCTTTCGTTTTTAATTTTGCCCCCAATGCTAGCTATGTTGGAGATATCCTTATTGATGGACGATGTTTATGTGTATCTCCATGGTGCAATCTTAGGGGACATAAATAAATGTAATGACATTCTTGCCCTCTTTTCCTTATTGACTTGGATAATGGTTGAGGCTTGTTATCCTCCTTGGGCGGATCAACCATTGGAGAGAACTTGATGACGAAAGGCTTACTCTCCATCTTATTTTGATTCGTGGAAAGCACATTGACTAATCCTCTCTTTTTATTATCTTATTTTTACTAAAGTGAGAATGAATGTAATTTGTGAATGAAATTTATGAATGTAATAGACGATTGAAGAGATGATGAAAACAAACAATTTTATTTATTTCATCCAGACAGTGTACATTCCTCAATTTAATGTTTCGAAGTACATTTTTTTGGAGAAGCCTAAATGAACCCATAGGCGGGTAAATATTCTTATTTATTTTCTTTTTTACTTCCCGTGTATGGCATGCGAATGCCCTGATCCTCTTTTCATAGTATTGAGGAATGTCCACTTCTTCAATTGTCTATTTTTAGATGCATGTTATGAGGATGAAGTTTGGTGGATGCATGTATGCAAGTGTTTGTTTTTTCCTAAACATTATCATGTTTTATTTTCTAATATGATGTATGATAGTGTTTGGGATTTTTGTGTTTTGTTTTTTTTTTGTATGCGGGTGAGAGCATGAAGAATACCAGCCGCTTTCTAGAATGCAAAAAATGATTTTTATTGAATGATTTATGAGATGGATATTTCTTAAGACAATGGTTTAGGTATCCTCCTTAAAGCTTACGCTTTGTGGGGTATCCTACCCACCTCGGTGTAATGGTTCATTCCCCATCACATATTTGACAAGTATAATGGGAGTCACCATCACACCTTAGTACACTCGTTCCTTCCTTGTCGCGAAGGCTACAAATGTGCTCGGGGCCTCTTTCGCCATTGTCTTAGGGATATCTAGTGCTCCCTAGAATGAATATATGCATGAGCCAGTACAAAAGGGCGATAGATGTTCAAAGTGGCATAACTTTTGACTGGGATGTCCGATTTGGACGCACAGCATATCAAAACGAAGAGAAAAAGGTGAATGATGCGTATACTTATTTTTTCTCTAAGACCTACTTTTGAGGGATTTACTAAAATGATGCGTATACTTATTTTTTCTCTTGGTTTTTCCACTTATGATGCAATATGAATGATACGACTTTGTCAACATTATTTTATAAACGTTTTGATTTTTTTATTATTATTTTATTTATTTTGGATTTTTTTTTATGCGAACAAATATTTAGCGTCCCTTATCTCTTCTGTCGGAACTGCGTGGCTACTTAGCTTACAAAGAACCTGAAACCAGGCTAGCTAAAAGGCAGACTATCCGAGATAAGGGTGTTTATTTGTGAAAAATATTTTTGGTTTTTTGTTCTGTTGTTTGTTTATGCCATGCAACATACAAATGCAACAATCATATGCACACACAATTCGATCATCCGCGAACAGGCGAGAATTCGTTTTTATCATGAGGTAGGGTTTTCCTGCAGAAAAGTGCATTGGTCAGGGTATGTTCTAACTGTTCTCACCAGGCTAAGGCCCCCAAGGTGCCCCCATTATAGGGTCCCCACTCTCCAGCCGTCCAACCATGCTCAGCACTAAGGCCAGAGTCGGTCTTGTTGCCAAAAGAGGAAGGTTATCACCTTGAGTGGTGGTTTCCGATCACACTGGTGGGCACAAGGCCCTAACTACAGCGAACCGTACCTGCCACCCACTCCCTATGGTTATCTCACTTGCCCCCGGGTATAGAGGGAACTATAGTGTGCAAGGGTTTGTGTGCAGTTTGTATTTCAATCAATTGCGTAAGTATAAACAAGCAACAGTTATTTGAAAGCCAAACAATAAAGCATGTTATAATACAAGGCAGGGTAAAAGCGCTATTTTCTTGGTTTAATTATTTTTAAGCCAGCCCATCACTAAATGGGATCAACTCTCTAGGCTTCCCCAGTGGAGTCGCCATCTGTCGCCGCCGTCTCAAAAGAGAGAGGGTCGGTCGGAGCGACGCGATGGTTTTTCGACTCTTCTCTTGTTTTCGCGTTTTTATTGGTGGTTACAACGCCTTTAGGTTGTCCGATAACCGGGCTAACCTAAGGGTGAGGTTTTCAAAAGTATCCCTGAGTTGTCCTATAACCGGGCTAACTCGGGGATTTATTTAATTTTGGGTTCTATGGAGTCGCCACCGATATTTTTACCATAAACATCGGAAAAGGGGTTTAAAAGGCGTTGGTTTTCGAAAACCAACCTTGGTCATTAGAACCAGAGTTGGGTAAGGGAGTTAGTTACGTGTAAAGGAAGTATTAATTCCTTTACAACGCCCCTTTCGGGTTCCCTATGATAGGCTGGCTAGCTTGAATAAATAATTAAACTGGAAAATAACGCTTTTACCCTTTTATTATGCGGTATTTAAATTTATGACTACATGGCCCTAACTTCTATTGCATATATTTAAATGAAAGCGGTAAAATTTAGAAGGAGAAAGAATATGCACCTCCAAAGCAAGCTTTATGTATTTTCTTTAAAAGAGAGAGTGCGTTTTGGCAACCCTTCACTCTACAAACTCTCAGAAAACTCCGGAAATGCCTCGGAGGGATCCTAAAGAAGATTTAGAACGCTCAAAAATGCTCCTAAAGACACTCAGAAACTCCGGAAATGCTTCGGAGGGATTCTTAGAGAGAGAAAGTCTAGAGAGAAGGGAGAGCTCTGTGAATTCTGTGTGGAAATGAGGGGGAGAGAGCCCCTATTTATAGTTTTTCGCGCCTGACAGGTCGAGACCGCCGTCTCCTCTGACAGGGGTCGAGACCGTCGTCTGGAAAGTCGAGACCACCATCTCGTCCATGGCAGAAATCGAGACCGCCGTCTGGAAAATCCAGACCGCCGTCTCGACTTTGCAGGAGACGAGACCGCCGTCTGGAAAACCGAGACGGCGGTCTCGTCCTGGTGCTGAGACGAGACGGCGGTCTGGTCCTTCCAGACGGCGGTCTCGTCCCTTCAGGGCGAGAAACTTTATTTTCGGGCCAAAAAACCTCCCTATCTTGGTACGGGAGCCTAATAGCCTCTCCTAATGACTTGTTAAGCTTCAGCCGTCTTCAAAATAGGATGCTTTCTGACTTTATTCTGAGGTCGGGCAAGATTTGGGGTCTACAACAAGTTAGTAAAGAAAACTTTGATAAGGTCAGGATAGATTCTACCATTGAGCTCGAGGAACTTTTGAAGTTTCTGGTGTTCCAGTAGTTTTCGAACCCCTTTGAACCCTTCAGCGTCCAACCACGAGAATTTCAGAATCTTGGGAATATTAATCTGTTTTCTGCTCATTTCGTGAATGAATAACCCCATCTTCTCTTGATTCCCATTGAACCAGGTTTCAATGCGCCCTCCTTCTGATGTTTCTTGGACAGCAACTGAGGATTCTCCTCTGCTGAACTTCCTCCTTCCAGATTTGGTGCGCTTGAACATGATGTTTGAGAGGTGAACCGAATACAGAAAAGGGAGAATATTTTCCAAGAGAGAATACAAGGTTTTCGAATAAACTAATGCATACTAAAAGGAATGGGAGAAGTCTGACTCTTCATTTACTTTGAATAGTCAAATTTGTCTTTTAGTAAATTACCTCAGTTTTGTGCCCTGTGTCAGAGATGGAAAAGACAGAGAGAGAGAACAATGGGTACTGCAACACTCGATTACCTGCATCACTTAAGATTTCTTCACCTCTAATTTCCAATCACAGTCTTTCAGTGTTTATTGGATAACCATTACATTTAAGAGAGTAGCTGAAGTTGTTTGTAGTTGCAAAGGCACTTAACTCAATCTGCAGTAAATAATCAGAAGCAAAGCATACAACACTAGCCCTAGAAAAATTAACCAATTGATTTACCATAAAATCAATTAATTTTCAATTAATGATATAGACAGAGATTATCAAAAGTAAAATGAATCGATTGAATCGAAGATTTAATCGATTAATTAAAAAGAGAAAACATGCAGAGCTAAAGAGTTATTGAAATAAATCGATTAAAAACCTATTTAATCAATTAATTTGGCAATAGATCATGAACAGAGATTGAGAATCAGGAAATTAACAGATTATTTCGCAATTTCAATTGATTAAAACACATAGTTTGAAAAATATTTCAAAATTTTCAGACAACTAATCGATTAAACATATTATCAACCTATTAAAAAGCACAGAACCATAATAAAGAATCAATTATACAATACTAGATAGATCCAAAATTCCTAATTCAGTTCTAAGCATATTAAGTCTATCTCTAGGTAGTGGTTTGGTGAACAAGTAAGCTAATTGTTTCTCAGTATCAATGAATAAAATTTCACAATCACCCCTAGAGACATGTTCTCTAATAAAAGAATGTCTAATTTCAATATGCTTAGTTTTAGAGTGTTGAATAGGATTTTTAGTTAGATTGATTGCACTAGTATTATCACAACCCAGAGGTACCGTGTTGACAAACACCCCATAATCTTTCAATTGTTGTTTGAGGTAGATACTCTGAGCACAACAACTCCCAGCTGCAATGTATTCAGCTTCTGCAGTTGAAAGAGCTACACATGCTTGTTTTTTGTTGTGCCATGATATGAGACTGCTTCCCAGTAAATGGCATGTACCAGAGGTACTTTTCCTATCCAATCTACAACCTGCAAAGTCAGAATCAGAAAATCCAACAAGTTTAAGAGAGGCACCTTCAGGATACCATAGTCCAACATTAATGGTTCCTTTAAGATACTTGAGAATCCTTTTAGCAGCAGTGAGGTGAGATTCCTTTGGATTTGCCTGAAATCTAGCACAAAGTCAAACACTGAACATAATGCCAGGCCTACTAGCAGTCAGATATAGAAGAGATCCAATCAAACCTCTATATTTAGTTTGATCAACAGATTTCCCTTTTTCATCTAAATCTAGACAACAGTTAGTAGACATGGGTGTGGAGGATTCTTTGCAATTATGCATATCAAATTTCTTCAACAACTCATTACAGTATTTAGATTGATTTAGGAAAATACCATTCCTTAATTGTTTAACCTGGAGACCAAGGAAGAAATTCAGTTCTCCCATCATAGACATCTCAAATTCACTTTGCATTTCCTTAACAAATTTATTACACAAGGCATTATTAGTAGAACCAAAAATGATATCATCAACATAAACCTGCAGCAGAATAATGTCAGATCCAGATTTCTTAATGAATAAAGTTTTATCAACTTCACCTCGTTTGTATCCTTGATCAATTAAGAAATTACTTAGCCTCTCATACCATTGTCTAGGGGCCTGCTTTAATCCATAAAGAGCCTTTTTCAGCTTGTAGACATGGTCAGGATGTTTGTGATTTTCAAAACCAGGAGGCTGAGAAACATAGACTTCTTCATTGATGAGTCCATTTAGAAAGGCACTCTTGACATCCATCTGAAGTAATATGAAACCACTAATACAAGCATAAGCTAATAACAGTCTAACATCTTCAAGTCTAGCTACGGGTGCAAAGGTTTCATCAAAATCAATTCCTTCCTGTTGATTATATCCTTTGGCTACCAACCTAGCTTTATTTCTAGTAATAATGTTGTGTTCATCTAATTTGTTTTTGAATACCCACTTAGTACCAATTATATTGATATCTTTGGTTTTAGGAACTAATTCCCACACATTATTTCTTTCAAACAGATTAAGTTCATCATGCATGGCACTAACCCAATATTCATCATTTAATGCATCCTTAACATATTTAGGTTCAATTTGTGAAATGAATGCCATATGATTGCAGAATTGATTAAGAGAATTTCTAGTGGATACTCCCTTATTGATTTGCCCAATAACATTATCTAGAGAAAGATCTCTTGGGACAATCCATTCTTTAGGAAGCTCATCCAAGGTATCTTCTTCCTGTTCTCCAACAATTCTTTTTGGTGGATCAGTTTTTGTAGGATCAATCGATTGATCACCTTCTTCGACAGTACATTGATCTGTATCTCTGGGATGTTTTAACTGATAAGAATTATCAGCTAATTCATCATCTTCTGCAGTACCTGCTATTTTACTTTGCAACACTCGAGGAGACTCATTAAAAACAACATGTACTGATTCTTCAACAAATTTTAGTCTTAAATTATAGACTCTATATGCATGACTGTTAGAAGAATAGCCAAGAAAGATCCCTTTATCAGATTTTTCATCAAACTTGCAAATATTTCCTTTCCCATTGTTTAAAACAAAACATCTACATCCAAAATCCCTGAAATAGTTTATGTTGGGTTTTCTTCCTTTGTAAAGTTCATATGGGGTTTTCTTAAGAATGGGTGTAGACCCCTAAACCTTGCAGAACAAGGTTCGTACCAGGTGGGGGTAGGTACCCACAAGAACCTTATGAAATAGGGTTCGCACCAGATGAGGATAGGTACTCATCAAAAAGCAGAATCATACCTAGTGGGGGTAGGTACCCACAAGAGTCTAAAGAAATGTAGAGTCATACCTGGTAAGGGTAAGTAATCACCAAAGCCTTATAAAAGAAGGCTCAAACCAGATAGGGGTTGGTACCTATCAAAAATATTTATCGTCCGGAGGATCAGCAAAATTCAAGCAAAGGAGCATCTGAAGGACAACGGGGCAAAAAGGGTTAACTCCTTCCCCTACCAACTAATTTTTTCAGCACATTAGGCCAACAATTAGTCAGGCAGGTGAAGGGGGGGGTAGCTGTAGACCCCTAATTTTGCCCGGCCTCTCAATAAAGGCAAAGGAGACTTCCTATATGAAGATAAAGCTTGCCTAACATCTCGATAAAGGCCAAGAAGACTTCCTATATGAAGATAAAGCTTCAATGGACGTTTATCGACATCAATCAACGTCCGAATAAAGAAAGGAAAGCTTCCCGGGGGTCCCAGAACACAAAATCTGGCAAAAACAGGCGAGATGGCCATCCCAGAAGTTGGGACGGCTGTCCCAGATGGCCCAGACGACCGTCCCACCTTGCTATGACGCTTGGGACGGTCGTCCCAAAGTCCAGACGGCCGTCCCAACTTCCCCAGACGGTCGTCCCAGTTTTCCAAGCTCCAGACGGCCGTCCCAAGCTGCCAGGCTGCGAAAACTATAAATAGGAGGCTTATTTGCCACTTTTTCACACTCCAAACACTTGTCTTCTCTTTCTACTTCGAATGAACTCTCCGATTGCCTTAAAAAGGTAACAATCGGTTAAGGAATTGTATTCCAGCATTCGATTCTTCTTTAAAATTTAGTCGAGTTGATATTGTATTCGGGGAGGAGAGTCTTTGTAGAGCGGGGGATTGCCAAAACGCATCCTCACAGTTAAAGATTTGCAATACAAAGCTTGCTACGGAGGTTCTTTTCAATTCTCTTCTCTTTTATTGCTTTCTTTATTGCTTTATGTATGCAATATAAAATAAAATCATGTAGATAGCCATTTTTGAATATGGTATAAATAAAATAAGGTAATAGCGTAATTTCTCGTTATCTTCACTTAATGAATGAATCCGTCATAGGGAACCCGAAAGGGGCGTTATGGGGTGCTAACACCTTCCCCACACGTAACTAACTCCCTTACCTAACTCTAGTTATAATGGCCAAGTTTGGTTTTTATTAAAATCAACGCCTTTTTATCCTTTTCCAATGTTTACGGTCAAAACATTGGTGGCGACTCCATAAGAACCCCTTTTCGAAAACCTTGCTTTTATTAGAGGATAGTTCAGTTGTTGAGCACCTCGGAGGCAATGAACATATTTTAACATAAAAACGCGAGTCTAAACCATCTTTTCGCGATCGATCGCATAAACGTTCAAGATGTCTGTAGACGTTGGAACGAACGGCGGCGACAATGGGTCTAATCAAAATTCTATTCAAAACATGACAAGCAGTGTTTACAGCATTTGCCCAAAAGTATTTAGGTAAAGAGTTTTCACAAAGCATTGTTCCAACAAGTTCCACAATGGATCTGTTCTTCCTTTCCACAACACCATTTTGTTGAGGAGTTCTTGGAGTAGAAAAGTTGTGTTTTATGCCATACTTTTCACAGAATAATTCAAACTTTTCATTTACAAATTCTCCACCATTGTCACTTTGAATAGAAGTAATGAAATAACTTTCTCATTACGTAAAACCTTGGCAAGCTTTTTAAAAGATTTGAAAGAATCTGATTTAGCTTTTAGAAAAATAGTCCATGTAAATCTGGAAAAATCATCAACAATTACCATGATATAAAGATTACCACCTAGGCTTTTATTTCTTGAAGGACCAACCAAATCTATGTGGAGCAGTTCCAAAGGTATACAAGTAGAAACAATGTTTTTATTTGAAAAGGATTTTCTAGTTTGTTTACCTTTTAAACAAGCTTCACAGATTTTGTCTTTCAGAATTTGAAGCTTAGGTAGTCCAAAAACTAGATCTTTAGAAATTAGTTTGTCAAGATGATTAAGATGAATATGTGCAAGCCTTCTATGCCATAACCAAGTGTCGCCGCCGTCCGTTCCGAAGTCCAGGGACATCTCGAACGTTTATGCGAGCGATCGCGAAAAGATGGTTTAGACTCGCGTTTTATGTTAAAATTATGTTCATTTCTTCCGAGGTGCTCAACAACTGAACTATCCTCTAATAAAAGCAAGGTTTTCAAAAAGGGGTTCTTATGGAGTCGCCACCAATGTTTTGACCGTAAACATTGGAAAAGGATAAAAAGGCGTTGATTTTAATAACAACCAAACTTGGCCATTATAACCAGAGTTAGGTAAGGGAGTTAGTTACGTGTGGGGAAGGTGTTAGCACCCCACAACGCCCCTTTCGGGTTCCCTATGACGGATTAATTCATTTAAGTGAAGATTATGAGAAATTACGTGATTACCCTATTTTATTGCATAATGTTAAAAATGGCTATCTACATGACTTTATATTCTTATTGCATACAGAAAGCAATAAATAAAGCAGTAAAAGAGAAGAGAATTGAACAGAACCTCCGTAGCAAACTTTGTATTACGAATCTTTAATCGTGAGGATGCGTTTTGGCAATCCTTCGCTCTACAAAGACTCTCCTCTCCAAATACAAGATCGACTCGACTCAATTTTACAGAAGAATCGAATGCTGGAATATGATTCCTTAACTGATTGTTACCTTATCAAGGCAATCAGAGAGTTCATTCGAAGAGGGAAGAGGATAGACAAGTACTGGGAGTTGTCTGGTGTGTGAAACAGTGGCAAATGAGCCTCCTATTTATAGTTTTTTCGCTGCCTGCACATTTGGGATGCCCTCTGGGTTGGGACGGCCGTCTGGGTTGGGACGGTCGTCCCAACTGCCTCTTTTGCAAAGGCTGAGACCACCTGAAAGCTGGGACTGGCAGTCCCACTTGGGATGGTCGTCCCACTTGGCCAGGGAAGGTTGGGACGACCGTCTCGACCTTGGGACGGCCGTCTCGACTTGTTTTGACCAGCCTTTGTGTTCTGGGACCCCTGGGAAGCTTTCCTTTCTTTATTCAGATGTCGTTTGATGCCGATAAACGCCCGTTAAAGCTTTATCTTCATATAGGAATTCTTCTTGGCCTTTATTGAGATGTCAGGCGAGCTTTGTCTTTGTTGTAGGAAGTCTCTTTAGCCTTTATTGAGAGACCGGGCAAAATTAGGGGTCTACAGCTGCCCCCCCTTCACCTGCCTGACTAATCTGTTGGCTTAACATGCCGACAAAATTAGTTGGTAGGGGAAGGAGTTAACCCTTTTGCCCGGTTATCCTTCGGATGCTTCTTTGCTGATCCTCCAGATGATAAATATTTTTTGATAGGTACCAACCCCTATCTGGTTTGAGCCTTACTTTGTAAGGCTCTGGTGAGTACTTACCCTCACCCGGTATGAGTCTGCATTTTGCTAGACTCTTGTGGGTACCTACCCCCACTAGGTATAAACCTTGTTTTACAAGGCTTTGGTGAGTACCTACCCTCACCCGGTATGAGTTCGCATTTTGCTAAACTCTTGTGGGTACTTACTTCCGAGGTGCTCAACACTGAACTATCCTCTAATAGAAGTAAGGTCTTTGCAACCCGTTTTTTGTAAATGCTTAGGTGAGTATTTTACTCCACCTAATGCATTCTGCTAAGTTTGGATGAGTATCTACCCTCATCCGGTACAAGCCTTATTTTATAAGGCTATGGTGGGTACCTACCCCCACCTGGTACGAATCTGCATTTTGCTAAATTTTGATGAGTACCTACCCCCACCTGGTACGAATCTGCATTTTTGCTAGATTCTGATGAGTACCTACCCTCATCCGGTATACACCTTATTCTATAAGGCTCTGGTGGGTACCTACCCCCACCTGGTACGAATCTGCATTTTTGCTAGATTCTGATGAGTACCTACCCTCATCCGGTATAAACCTTATTTTATAAGGCTTTGGTGAGTACCTACCCTCACCTGGTACGAACCCTTATTCTATAAGGCTCTGATGGGTACTTACCCCCACCCGGTACGAACCCTATTCTATTAGGCTCGATGGGTACCTACCCCCACCGGTACGAACCCTATTCTATAAGGCTCGATGGGTACCTACCCCCACCCGGTACGAACCCTATTCTATAAGGCTACGATGGGTACCTACCCCACCCGGTACGAACCCTATTCTATAAGGCTCGATGGGTACCTACCCCCACCTGGTACGAACTCGCGTCTTGCAAGGCCCCGATGGGTACCTACCCCCACCCGGTACGAACTCGCGTCTTGCAAGGCTCGATGGGTACCTACCCCCACCGGTACGAACCTGCGTCTTGCAAGGCTCGATGGGTACCTACCCCCACTCGGTACGAACCTGCGTCTTGCAAGGCTCTGATGGGTACCTACCCCCACCTGGTACGAACCTGCGTCTTGCAAGGCTCTGATGGGTATCTACCCCCACCCGGTACGAACCTGCGTCTTGCAAGGCTCTGATGGGTACCTACCCCCACCCGGTACGAACCTGCGTCTTGTAAGGCTCTGATGGGTACCTACCCCCACCCGGTACGAACCTGCATCTTGCAAGGCTCTGATGGGTACCTACCCCCACCCGGTACGAACCTGCGTCTTGCAAGGCTCTTGGGATGCTCTTTTTTTTTGCATTCAGTCTTTTGATTGATGAGTACAAACCCTCATCCGGTTTTTGAAGATGTGTTGGCGACTTATTGTCTTTGATCATGCGCCTATTACATGGGGAATGATTGATTTTCTTTTTGACTTTTCTTTTTTAGTCATTCGGTTTTACCGGAGATTTCTTTGTTTTTTTGCTTTTCTTTTTAGCCATCCGGTCTTGCCGGGGATTCCTTGCTTTTTGGCTTTTCCTTTTAGCCATCCGGTTTTATCGGGGATTTCTTTGTTTTTGGCTTTTCTTGTTTAGCCATCCGGCTTGGCCGGGGATTCCTTGTTTTTGGCTTTTCTTGTTTAGCTATCCGGCTTTGCCGGGGATTTCTTATTTTTGGCTTTTCTTGTTTAGCCATCCGGTTTTACCGGGGATTCTTTGCTGCTTGCTTCTTATTTAGGCGGGAATCCATCAAGGATTTTTGGCTTGATTGTGCCTCTTGATTAGGCAGATGCTTCAACAGTGGCGAAGGCTTTGTTGTTGTTTTTTTTCGCCTCTGAATAGGCTGATGTTCTACTTGAGGATATTTGTTCTTGATAATACCTTTGAGTAGGCAGATGCTTTTTTTGAAAGATTTGTGCTTGTATTACCTCTTGCATAGGTTGATTTCCCGTTTCTTGGGGATATCGGTTCTTTGCTTGCCTCTGAGTAGGCATAGGCATTCTTGGGAGTGAAGGTTTTGCCTTTTACTGGGGATATTCATATTGGGTGTTATAGGCGATTAACTCCCTGAGGATATGAATTTGTATTTTGCCTTTTGCGGGTAGGCCTGCTAGGGATTTTCTTTTTTTGGTGATCCACCAGGGATTTGATCATTTTCTGGGGATCTTTTTGAATTGCACCCTAGGGAGGGATGGAGTTTTTGACTCCTTATTGGATGCTGTTGTTTGAGCTGGCTTCGCCTATGCTCTTATTCCTGCTGGGGAATGGGTTTTTATCTTTTCCTTGCGATTTGACTTTCTTTTTCGCGATTTGGCTTTTCCATATGTGCGCCTTTTTATGCACATTGGCTTTTTTCTTTGGATGAAAAGACATTTTTTTTTTCTCTTTTCTTTTTGGTGATCCCTGGGGAATTTTTACTTTACTTCTTGGGGATCCAATCCTTGATTTGATTTTTTATGATGGAGTCTTGGCTCCAACTTTTGTGAGGCTCTTTATTGAGCGGAATGAAGAGTTTTTTCTTCTTTTTCTTTTTGGGATTCACCGAGGAGTCTGTCGGTTTCCTGGGGATCCAAATTTGATGATGGAGTCCTGGCTCCTGGCTTTGTGAAGCTCTTATTTGAGCTGGAAGATGGAAATTTTTGTTTTCCTCTTTTTGTAGATTTTCTGGATATACTCTACTTGGAGATTTTTTATTTGGCCTTTTTCGTTGTGGCCTCTATTGGGGAATAAAAGTTTTTCTTTTCTTTCTTTTTGTTGCCCCCTGGTGATATGGAGGATTTGACTCCGTATTTTCTTTGATGAACTCTTGTGTAGTCCTTATTCTCCTTATTCTCCTTCGGGGAAATGGCGGAGATTCTGAATGAGTTTGCTTGATGACTCATGTGGCGATGAAGCTGAGTCGTGAGGTAATTTTTTTATTTGCCTCTGGAGTAGGTAAGGATCCGCTTGGGGATGATCGAGCCTTTCCGTTGGCTCTTTCCATGTTGATGACTTCCTTTTCCTTTTAGATGGAAGGATGTTGATTGAGGCTTCAAATGATTAGGGTTGACGACTCATGTGATGATGATGCTGAGTCGTGGAGTAATTTTTGTTTTGCCTTTGGAGTAGGCAAGGATCCGCTTGGGGATGATCGAGCCTTTCTGTTGGCTTCCTTTTTTCGATGTACTTTCTTTTATTGATGTAGAAGGTTATAGCTAGTTTCCTTGAAGCTCTTTATTTTGCTGAAATGATTTTGATTTTGCCTTTCGCGATTTTGATTTTCATTTAGAGGCTGGATTTTGGCGCCTTCTATTTTCAATCACAAGCATGGAGACTATCCTCCTTATATGCATGTTTATTATTCTTGTTTGAAGAAAATTATTTTTTCTTGATTTTGACAAAGTCTTATGCAACTACTTTGTGTGTGGATGTCCTAAATGCAATCTAATGTTTATTTATTTTTTATGCATTTAGAAAGTAACTGGCCTTCTCCCGTTGGCTTCTTATGAATATGCCGATAGGCTCCTCTTTTATGATCATGATGGGCTCCTCCTTTATGATGATGGGCTCCTCTTTTATTCATCTTTTGGTTTTAGCCCTATCTTTTGCCTAGACCACCCTTTACGGGTTTTCGATCTAGCGGGCTACCTTAATTTTTGCCTAGACTATCTTAGGGGGCTTTTGCCTTATCTTTTGCCTAGATCGTTCTTTTGAGGTTTCCGATCTAGCAGGCCACCCTGATTTTTACCTAAGAATATCCTAGCAGGCATTTATTCTTTTATTATTTTTATGCTTCCTCTTTTTAGATGCATGCTTGATCTTTGATTAAAAGTCTTTGCGCAAATTTATGATTTATCAATAAAGAGGCATTTCCATAATATTTGGTCAAGAGAAAGGAAATGAAAAGGAATTTTTATTGATAAATGAGCAAAAGTTTATTTCTTTTATAAAAGGATTTCAAAAGGTATTTAGAAGAATGGGTGGTCAGGGTTGGCTATATTGTATAGGCTTAAACAGTCATGTCCATGATATCTGCCCCCTGGTTCTCCTAATTGCTTCAGTTGATTTGCCTGAACTCAGAGTGAAGACTATGCAGACTGCTTGCTTATGGAAGAATGTTACTTTAGCCGCCTTTTCGGTTTTCGACTGAGGTAACCATTGCTCTTAGTTAGTGTTCTTTTTTTTTGTACCTCTACTTTTTGCCTAGGACGTATCCTAGCGAGGGATATGGACCTTATCTTTTGCCCAGGGATGCCCTTTGCGGGTTTTCATTCCTGACGGGTCTTGAGCAATGTCTTCAAGCATAATACTTCTTCACCGTATCGAAGTTGATTAGGTATCGAAGTTCTTTTCCATCCATATTGGCGAGGATAAGAGCCCCTTCCGAGAAAGCTCATTTGACCACAAAGGGTCCTTCATATTTAGTTCCCCATTTTCCAATTTTATTCTTCTGGGTCAGAAGCAACTTATTTATCATTAAATCCTTCTTTTGGTAAATGTGGGGGTTGACCTTTTTTCATAAGCCTTTTTTATTTTCCTTTCATAGGCTTGCTCATGACATTTAGCCATTTTTCTTCAATAAGGTTTAGCTGGTCATATCGGCTTTGAACCCGTTCGACTTCTGTTAATTTTACTTCCATCATCATGTGCTTTTGTCAACATGATTAGCTGTACCGATTTGCCGTCTCGGATCTTTGCTATAACCGAAGAGTAATCATTTTGAATATAGAGCAATTGTCATATCAATGCCCCTCTTCCTTTCCTTAGGGATTTCAATCCTCCTATTGATCACTATATTTCCACATTTCCCAGTCAATTACTTGAATGCTTTATGGTGAAGGGTCAAGAGAATAGAAGGAAAGGGATTTATTGCAAAGGCTTGTGTTTTAGTGAGATTTTTTTTTGAAATAATAGTTTTTGTAAGAATGGCTAGCCAAGGTTGGTCGGTGTTTAGGCTAGTTTAAACAAACGTTTTGTTTTAATGAGGTGAGGTGGCGTCTTCAGCTGATTACTTTATGGCACCTATTTATGACTGATTAACTTTCCTAGTCCGCCCTTTTGGGTTTTCGGCCTAGGATGTTGTGGTATGTCCTAACTTTTGTCTAGGTTCCCCTTTTTCATTTTTTTGGGATACCTAGCGGAATTTATTTTGTCTATGGCTTTAGTTGTTTTGACACATTTTGGACCAAAACGTTTGCCTAAACATGGTTATTTAATGGGGTATAAATATGATTAGCGAGAAAAGAAGCAGATAGTAAGAATAGCATTCTTTTGTAATCCAAAGGGAAATGCGTGCCCTAAAGATGCTCGGGGGTCGGGCACACCCCGAGGAGTGATCTCTAATAGTCATTGGGTTTACATCCTTTAGAATCAGAAGAAGGACATCTAATGACTAATGCTACCCTTGATGCTAATATCCCTCCTTTTTGGAAGATCGTCTTTTTAAGGTACGGAGGGGAGACTTCCCTTTTCATCGTACAACTTGTTTTTTTGTAGGGTTGTTCTTTAAAGGGTTATCCTTAAAGTCTGGTGGCTCTCTTATTCCTTGAGCATCCTTTCCAAGCCCTTGTATGGGCTGTATCCATATCTCTTCATTATATGGGCCACTTTTAAACTGCTAGGAAGTCTTTCCATATTTTCAAATGCATCCATTTAAGGTATAGTGGACGGTTCGCTGATTCAAATGTAGTCTTTAGCTTGAATCATGATAAACTTGTAGCCTACCACGAATTTGATTTTTCGGTGGAGCATTGAAGAAACTGCCCTAGCACTGTGAATCCAAGGTCTACTTAATCTTCCCCTTGGATTCTTTTTTCCTTTTCCTCTTCGGTTTCTTTATTTTTCCTTTGTTTTTAGGAGCATTATCTTGTAGCTCCTTAGATGAATAATTTTTTTTTGCTTATCGTCCTGCCCCCAATGCTGGCTATCTTGGAGATATCTTCATTGATGGACAATTCTTTTGTGCATATCCACAGTACAACTTTATCCGATGTATAAGCACAAAGGTGTTATTGCCCCTTCCCTGACATTATCAATTTGGGTATCGACATTTATTTCTTTCTTATTGTCTCCTTGTCCCAAATTGAAGGCCTTAGTTTTTTCCTTATGGGGCTGTATCAATTGAGCTTATTTTTCTAACAGTCTTTTCATGTCCGGGGAAAAGGTCCCCTCCTCACTGTCTGACTCAATCCATTCGCCTTCGGCTTTTAGATCCCGCAGAGAGCTTTCAATCACAGACATGACTATTTATATGGTCCTTATTTGGGTTTAGATTTTATTCAATTATTTTGGAATGAGAGAGAAAAGAATGAGAAGCACATGAATATTATGAAAAATGTCTCATTGTATTGATCAAAAGAGAAATATGTACAAAGCCCTTTTAATCAAAAGACCTTATGGCCACGGGCAGAGACCGCGAGAGATGCATCAGAAGCTTTTTATTTTTATTTTTTATTTCTTTTAACCAAAAGATGCACAAAATGGGGAGCCCTAGTTAGATGGCCTTCTCTACCCAAGCTCACTATTCAGGTTGTGATAGAGGCTTGATGTTTACATTTGGGTCGGGAGCATCGAAAGTAATCCACCCGGCATTCAATAATTCTTGAACCCTATATTTCAAGTTGACGCAATTCTCCACGGAATGCCCAGGAGCACCTGAGTGGTAATCACATTTTTCATTGAGTTTGTACCAACCGGGGTAAGGTGGATCTTTCTTCTTTGGGGAGATACGTGTTAAGAGCTTGGCCTCTAAAAGCCTTGGCAGCAGACTCTCATAAGAGATTGGGATGGGAGTGAATTTCTTCTCTTGTCTGCGTGACTGTCCAGCTGATGGCGAAGAGGAAGAAAGAGTAGTAAAGTTCATGGCATTTACACTTCCCTCCTTTTTCTTGCCAAAGGGCTTCTTGAATGATGCGTGGGATTTCTTAAACTTGGGAGGGAATCGAGTATTTTCGACATCGGTTACCTCCTTTACATCAAATTTGTATCCCTCTAATGCCCTTAATCTCTCCTCTAAGGCAAAAATTCGTTGCTCAGAGACCTCATTGTGGAAGCATTGTTGGTACATTAACTCTGTCAATTGCGCCATTTGTTCTTTTATGGCATTAAGCTCGGCGGTGAGCATACGGTTCTGCTCCTCTAATTGCTCCATCTTCTTGGCTTTTCGAGCGCGAGTGAGAATAGGTAGAAGACCAGCCACTTTCTAAATGATTTAATGATTTTTATTATAGCTTTTTATTATGAATGATTAGTGTGAGATAAATATGCCTTAGACAATAGCTTTGGTATCTTCTCAAAAGCCTATGTTTTAAGGAGTACCATACCCACTTCAGTGTGATGGTTCCCTTTTTTCAAAAGGTTATCATCATACCTTAGCGCACTTATCTCTTCTAGGAAGGTTATAAACGCACTTGGGTCTCTTTCGCTATTATCTAAGGATATCTAATGCATCTAGAATGAATGTGCTTTATGCATGCACTACAAAAATACTTTTTTATGACAGCAGATATTGAAAATGGAATAACTTTTGACTGGATTGTCCGATTTGGACGCACAGCATGTCAAAACAAAGAGAAAAGGGTGAAGAACAAGGTTGCAGATCCCCAAAGGGGAATTGGCCCGGTAATTTTCCCAAAAAACGCTCCTAAGACCTATTTTTTGGAGGTTTATTAAAATGATGTGCATGCTGCAATTATTTTCTTAGTTTTACCACTTATTGGATGATATGGTATGAATGATACGACTTTGCCAAGAATCTTTTTAAAGTAAAAGTCATTTTTATTGCTTTAATTGTTTTTACATTTTTTTTATGACCCTTTATCTCTTCTGTCGGTCAACATGGCTACTTAGCTTACCAAGAACCTGAAACCAGGCTAGCTTAACTGAAGACTGTCCGAGATAAAGTTGGTTTATCTTATCACTTTTTTATTTGTAGGGTTTTTCATTATTTTTGTTTGTTGTATGATTACCCTATGCTAATGCATCAATACAAATGCAGCAAACGAATGCACACACAATTCATACATCCACGAGCAGAGCCACGCTTATTTAATCACGAGGTAGGGTTTTCCTGCAGAAACGTGCTTGGTTTAGGTGGTTCTAAACTGTTCTCACCAAGGCGAAAGGTCCCCAAGGTGCCCCCATTATAGGGACCTCTCAATCTCTCAGTCCTCGGGTCATGCACGGAACTCTGTGGCGACATCCTTAGACAAAAAGAAGAGAGTTATCACCTTGAGTTGGTGGTTTCCGACAACGGTTGTAGCCCCGTGTGCCAACAAGCCGGTCATATCTGCCACCCACTCCCTATAGGTATTCACTCTTGCCCCCGAGTATAGAGGGAATGTTGTGTGTAAGGGTTTTTGTGTGCAATTTATATTTCAAACAATTTGCAGAAAATAATCATACAACATTTATTAAAGCCATACAATAAAATATACGGAAAAGGGTAAAGGCGTAATTTCAAATCTTTACTTAGTTTGAATTTATCCGTCACTAAATGGGATCAACTCTCTAGCTTCCCCAGTGAAGTCGCCATCTGTCGCCGCCGTCCGTTCCGACGTCCAGGGACATCTCGAACATTTATGCGAGCGGTCGCGAAAAGATGGTTTAGACTTGCGTTTTATGTTAAAATTATGTTCATTGCTTCTGAGGTGCTCAACAAATGAACTATCCTCTAATAAAAGCAAGGTTTTCGAAAAGGGGTTCTTATGGAGTCGCCACCAATGTTTTGACCGTAAACATTGGAAAAGGATAAAAAGGCGTTGATTTTAATAACAACCAAACTTGGCCATTATAACCAGAGTTAGGTAAGGGAGTTAGTTACGTGTGGGGAAGGTGTTAGCACCCCACAACGCCCCTTTCGGGTTCCCTATGCGGATTAATTCATTTAAGTGAAGATTATGAGAAATTACACGATTACCCTATTTTATTGCATAATGTTAAAAATGGCTATCTACATGACTTTATTTCTTATTGCATATAGAAAGCAATAAATAAAGCAGTAAAAGAGAAGAGAATTGAACAGAACCTCCGTAGCAAGCTTTGTATTACGAATCTTTAATCGTGAGGATGCGTTTTGGCAATCCTTCGCTCTACAAAGACTCTCCTCTCCAAATACAAGATCGACTCGACTCAATTTTACAGAAGAATCGAATGCTGGAATATGATTCCTTAACTGATTGTTACCTTATCAAGGCAATCAGAGAGTTCATTTGAAGAGGGAAGAGGATAGACAAGTACTGGGAGTTGTCTGGTGTGTGAAACAGTGGCAAATAAGCCTCCTATTTATAGTTTTTTTGCTGCCTACACATTTGGGACACCCTCTGGGTTGGGACGGCCGTCCCACTTGGCCAGGGAAGGTTGGGACGGCCGTCTCGACCTTGGGACGACCGTCTCGACCTGTTTTGGCCAGCCTTTGTGTTCTGGGACCCCTGGCAAGCTTTCCTTTCTTTATTCAGACGTCGTTTGATGCTGATAAACGCCCGTTAAAGCTTTATCTTCATATAGGAAGTCTTCTTGGCCTTTATTGAGATGTCAACCGAGCTTTGTCTTTGTTGTACGAAGTCTCTTTAGCCTTTATTGAGAGACCGGGCAAAATTAGGGGTCTACACCAAGAGATGAGATAGAATGCTTGATATCTAGCATGCTTGATAGAATGCTTGATATCTATCATGCTTCATAGAATGCTTGATATCTAGCATGCTTGATAGAATGCTTGATATCTAGCATGTAATTGTTGTTTAATCTCTTACCAACCAGCATTACCGTGTCAGATTTTGGCTCACAGATTAGACAGATTTCTGGTTTGAAGATAACCTTGTGACCAAGATCACATAATTGACTTATACTGATTAAGTTGTGCTTAAGACCTTCAACAAGAAGAACATTGTGAATGGTCACAGTTTCACCATCTCCTATATCTCCAGAACCTAAGATTCTTCCCTTGTTGTTATCTCCATATGTCATGTGACCTCCAGTCTTCAATCTCAGTTTCTAAAATTTTGAAATATCACTTGTCATATGCCTTGAGCATCCGCTGTCCATGTACCAAAGTGATTCTTGTTGTTGTTCCTGAAAAATCAAGCATCAAGTATTTTGTACCCTTAAATACTTTGAGTCCTTAGTGGTCAAATTTTCTGTTTAACATATTTTGGAACCCATCTCATTTTACCCTGTGGCACAAGATGTTTTCTAATATGACAGAATTTTACAATATGCCCTTTTTTCATACAATAGTGATAAGATGAGAAGGGAGATGCTATTGATTTTCTGAATGAAAAGAAGTTCAAATACCTTTTAGTTTTAACCCCAAACTTAGGTTTGTAACCAATGCCAGTATGATCAAAAACACAGTTTTGAGACCCAAGAAGTGTATCTAAATTTTCTTTACCTTGAGTAAACTTAGATAAGGTTTTAATCAAATACTCATCCTTTTTCTGCAGAGAGATACACTTTTCACAATTTTTGTTAGCAACAGCATTATCAGAAGATGAATTATTGTAGATTATTTCAAGATGTTCCATATCTATTTTGCTTTCTAATAATTCTTCTTCCAGAACTTTAACCCTATTCTCTAACCAGTTATTTAGTCCTTTTAACCGATTATTTGTATAGGATAAATTCTTAGCTTCATCATGCATTTCATTGAAAGCATTTAGTAATGTGCTGTAATTCATTTCATTCTCTGTGGGGGTTGAACTTACATGGGATGAAGAGGATTCACAGCCAGCCATTAAGCATAGATTCACTTCTTCACCTTCAGATTCAGAACTCGAGGATGAATCATTGTCTTGCCAAGCTATGTAGGCCTTTTTCCCTTTGTACTTCATATATTTCTTGTTTTGATTATTGGATTTTTTTGGACATTCACTTCTTATATGTCCCTACTTACCACAAGAATAACAAGTATAAGTATTTTGAATAGAATCAGTTCTTTTATCATTGTACCTTTTAATCTGGCCAGTTCTGTTCTTCTTCTTAAGAAATTTCCCAAACTTCTTAACCAACAGATTAAGATTCTCAAATCCTTCTTCATCAGAGTCACTACTTTCTTCAATTGTTTTGAGAACAATGTTTCTGCTTATCTTTTCTGCATTTTCTTGCTCTTTAAACCTGTTGATCTCCAACTCGTGTTCCCTTAGCTTACCAAACAATGATGCAGTAGTCATCTCAGTTAAGTCTCTTGATTCTGATATAGTTGTCACCTTTGGTTGCCAAGATCTGTCCAAACATTTTAGGATTTTTATGTTTAACTCTTCTTTGTCAAACGTCTTGCCTAATCCAATTAGATGGTTGACTATATGCCTGAATCTTTTCTGCACATCTGCAATGGTTTCACCTTGCTCGCATTTTGAACAATTCATAATCTCCGATTAATTCATGCTTCCTTGCCCTTTTCACATCGGAGGTACCTTCGTGAGTGACTTCTAGAATCTCCCACATTTCTTTGGCAGAGGCGCATTGAGAAACCCTGAAAAACTCATCAAGATTTAAGGCAGAGGTAATAATGTTCTTAGCAGTATAATCATATTGAACTTTCCTATTTTCTGCATCAGTTAAGTCAGCCCATTCTTTTTCAACAATTTTACCATCCACTGTATGAGTTGGTTTGAAAGGACCATTAACAATTGTATCCCAAATACCCCTATCCAGAGATTCAACAAAGATTTTCATTCTAACCTTCCAGAAGGAGTAATTCACACCAGCAAATAGAGGAGGCCTATTGATGGAGGCTCCTTCAGAAAAATTCATCTTTCCCTCAGCCATTTAAACTTTCTTGGACCAAATTCTTGAGTGACTTACAAGAACCAGCTCTTGATACCAATTGTAAGAATTAATGGTTGAGTTCAAGAGGGGGGGTGAATTGAACTTTAGAAATCTTTTTCGAAAAACACTCTTTCTTTGTGGAAGAATGATTAATCTTTATCCAATCTTTTATTAGGCAGATTTGGTTTTAAACAAAGCAAGAATATAAACCAGAAATGAAAAGAGATAAAAGCATAAATACAACACAAGAGTTTATACTGGTTCACGCTTCCCAAGAGCTACATCCAGTTCTTGACAAATCTGCCAAGTTCCACTAATGCCAAGTGAAAATACATACCAGTAGATATACACCAATCTACCCCAAGAACTACCTTACAACACCACAAGATAGACTCTTGAAAAACCACCCAGCAACCAAACCTAGTTACTGTAACCAGTGCAGATTCAAACCCAATCTACACAATTAGAATTTGTACAAGTATATGAAATGAATAAACCTGGATTGCAGCTTTTAAAATATAGAAGTCCAGAAGCAATTTTTCTAACTCAAAACTTTCTCTCTTGAAGATCTTTCAACAATCTTGATCAAAACGCCTTATGATATGAAATGTGTATGAATGCTCAGAGAAAAACACGAATATGAGAGCTCCAAGATTGCTTTCAATTGATTTCCAAATTGTGTCTTTGAAAGAGAAATCAAAACTGTATTTATAGAGTAAAAAGAGAGAAATTGACAGTTTCAATCGATTTAAAATTATGTTTTAATCGATTGATTTTATTTAAAACCCTTTCAATCGGTTAATTCGAGCTTTTAATGGATTGAAACAGTTAGAAGAAAAATGGTAGCTCTCTGTTTCAAAAGATTAAAATATAATTCAACAGATTAAAATTTTGAGATGCTTTAAAATGAAAAATGATATCTCTCTATTTCAACAAATTGAAACTTGATTTCAACAGATTAAAAGTCTGAGATACTTTTGAAATGAAAAATGGCTAGAACATTTTAATCTATTGATTTGTCAATTCAACAGATTAATACTGTGAAACCCTTAATATGAAAAAAACCATCAAAAACATTTTAACCTGTTGATTCTACGATTCAATCAATTAAAATATTGGCTGTATATATACATTTCCTATTTTAAGTGATTTTAACAGATTAAAAATGCTTTTTAGCAGATTAAAAAACTCAGTTTGTTCTTTCAAGGCTTAAAGATTTGTTTTTCATGCAGTAAGATAAATTCTATGAAATGCAACATTTATAGGCGCTTATCACAAGATATACTAAAATTATCAAGAGATTAAATTCTAAACCTATAACCTATCTACCTACACACCGACAAAATAAACTTTATATACTCTATATGTCTTCATCAAATTCAACAAGTGCTTCAAAATAAACAAACAACAGTTATTAAAGCCAAACAAGTAGAGCAAGGTAGGGTAAAATCGAAATTTCTAAATTTATTTATTAGACCGGCCCATCACTAAATGGGATCAACTCTCTAGGCTTCCCTAGTGGAGTCGCCATCTGTCACCGCCGTCAAAAGAGGCGTTCGGAGTGTGCGATGGTTCCGACTTTCCATTTTTCACGTTTTAATATGGGTGGGGTTACGACACCTTTAGGTTGTCCGATAACCGGGCTGAACCTAAGGACGAGGTTTTCAAAAGAGAGCTTTTAGATCGTCCGATAACTGGGCTGACCTAAGAGCAAGATTGAGAGGGTTCTTATGGAGTCGCCACTGATGTTTTTACCAGAAACATCGAAAAAGGAAAGGAAAAGGCGTTGGTTTTTTAAGAAAAACCAAATTTGGTCGTTAAAACCAGAGTTGGGTAAGGGAGTTAGTTATGTGTAAGGGAGGTATTAACTTCCTTACGACGCCCCTTTCGGGTTCCCTATGATGGGCCTGCTATTTTATAAATAAACTTTTAAAATGACGCTTTTACTCTTTTATTTGTGGAATTAAAAAATAATGACTACATGGCCCTTGTAGCTATTGCACAATTTAATATAAGTAAAAAGGATAATAAAAGAGAGGGAGAGAATGAAGAAACCTCCGGAGCAAACTTTGATTAATTCTCGTGAAAAATAGGGTGCGTTTTGGCAACCTTTCGCTCTACAATGCCGCTTTTTCGCTATAAAAGCTCTCTTAAAACACTCAGAAACTCCGAAAATGCTTCTAAGGGGCTCTAGAAGAGGAATTATAAGAAAATGTAGAAGAGAGAATGGAAGAACTCTGTGAAATGAAGGGGAGAGCGCCCCCTATTTATAGGGATTCGCGCGTGTCAGGTCGAGACGGCAGTCTCGATTTTGACAAATGGCGAGACCGTCGTCTCGTTTAGCGAGACAACGGTATCGACTTGCCAAATGACGAGAGGGTCGTCTCACCAAACGGGAGGGTGGTCTCGCCAATGGCAAGTGGCGAGACGACGGTCCCGAAAAGCGAGACAGCGGTCTCGACCCCTGAAGGTGGGAATCCTTATTTTTTGTACAAAAAAGCCTTCATACTCTAATATGGGGCCTAATAGTCTCTCCTAGTGGTTTTTTAGGCTTTGTCCATCTTCGAATAAGAGGTCTTTTGCTCTTTATTTTGAGGTCGGGCAAGATTTGGGGTCTACAGCCCGAAACGAGACCGTCGTCTCAAAGTTCCAGACGGCAGTCCCGAGTCTCGTAAAATCGAGACCGTCGTCCCGAAATCCCACACGGCGGTCTCGACCCTTTGCGAAAAATATATAAATAGGGGGGGCTTGGGGTCAGTTTTAAGCATCCACTTCTCCATCCTCATACATACTTTTATACATTCTTGAGTGCTTTTTATCAAAAATGCATAGAGGAGAGTCTTCTAGGAGAGTCTTTTAGGATCATCCTTAGTATCTTGGCATTCTTAGAAACAAGAAAGTGTTGCTTTATCTACAATTCCTTACCAAGAATCCTGTTATGCACTCTAGAACTAAGCATATAGAGATTAGACATCATTTCTTAAGAGATCATGTTAGTAAGGGTAATTGTAAAATTGAATATGTTGATACCAAGCATCAATTAACATATATTTTTACTAAACCTCTTCCCAAAGATAGATTTTATGAACTTAGGAGAGATTTAGGGATATTAGAAATATCTTATCTTTGAAAATTTTTCATGAAATGATATCTTGCTGGAATAATCGATTATCCAAGGCAATAATCAATTATTATGTACTTCATTGACCTTCAATTTTATATGCTTCTCTGGAATAATCGATTATTTGGGATGATAATCGATTATTGTTGCTTCAATGTGTGATATATGACAAATTCTCTCTGGAATAATCGATTATTTGGGCCAATAATCGATTATCTGTAATTCATTGTGCAAATACATTAAATTCTCTCTGTGATAATCGATTATCTCAGGTGATAATTGATTATGCATGCATATTCTGGGCAGGGATGAAGAAATAATCGATTATTTGAGCAAATCTGAGATGGTCCAATCAGCAGCAGAATCCTTTGCCACCACCACCATTTCAGAATTCTGCTAGTCCAAGCAGACCTTATGTGCCTCCACCAATGCAACAATAATATCAGAGGCAGCAAAATGAAGCACTAGCTCCTCAACCTTCTTCACCTTCATTAGAGGAATTGGTCAAACAAATGGCTGAGATGAACATACGGTACCAACGAGAAAAATGATGCCTCCATTCGGAATTTAACCAACCAGATTGGTCAACTAGCTACTGCTGTGAATCAATTGCAAAATCAAAATTCGGACAAGCTCCCTGCACGGACTATGGTTAATCCTAAGAATGTGAGTGCCATCACATTGAGGTCGAGGAAACAGATTGACATACCCACTCGCAACACCTCCACCCTCATCCGTAGCCGCCTCAGTTCTTGCACCCGAGCAACCAGTTGGTAGTTGAAAATTGCATATAGATGGACCTTCTTCCAGCCCTAGCTTCGACACTGCAATGACCTCCTATCCCTCTTCCATTCCCTTCCAAAGCAATTCCAAGCAAAAAGATGGAAGAGGTCAATAAAGAGATTCTGGAGACCTTCAGGAAATTTGAGGTGAACATACCTCTGCTCGATGCCATCAAGCAAATTCCCAGATATGCTAAATTCTTAAAGGAGCTGTGCACCCACAAGAGGAAGATGAAGGGCAGTGAGACAATCAGCATGGGCAGAAATGTGTCTGCTTTGATAGGTAAATTTGTTCCTTACATTCCTGAGAAAATGTAATGACCCAGGTACATTATGCATACCTTGTATTATTGGCAATAATAAATTTGAGAATGCCATGCTTGATTTGGGTGCTTCAATTAATGTTATGCCTTTGTCCATTTTTAATTCTTTATCTCTTGGACCTCTACAACCTACGGGTGTGGTGATACAACTGGAAAATAGGAGTGTAGCCCATCCTACAGGTTTCATTGAGGATGTCTTAGTTCGGGTTGGTGAACATATTTTTCCTACTGATTTCTATGTGCTTGATATGGAGGAGGGATTCTCCCATGGATCTGTCCCAATCATTTTAGGCAGACCATTTTTGAAAACAGCCCGAACCAAGATTGATGTGTATGATGGTACATTGTCCATGGAATTTGGTGATATTATTGTCCATTTCAATATTCTGGATGCCATGAAACATCCATCCGAGTGCCATTCTGTTTTTCGTGTTGAGATCATTGATGATGTTATTGATGAGTATGTTTCCGGTTTTCATTCCTTACATGCTAGGAAACATTGTTTTCTTTCCGATCTGTATACTTCTTTTGCATGCACCGAATCCAAATCGATTTTGATATTGACATTGATCTTCATTCTAATCTTGAGTTATATTCGAATTTAAATCTGATCATATGTCCGATGTTTTGGGTGTTGTACCTCCTATGGATATAAGTTCGTTAGAGTCGGAATGCACTAACCATGTTGCGGGAAGTATACATGAATCGACTTGCGGGTTGAGGTACGAGTCGTGGAACCCATTCTTCTTCCCTCTCTGGTTCCTTCTATTCAGCCGAGCACCCACTCCGGAACTAAAGACTTTACCGGAAAACCTCAAGTATGCTTATTTGGAGGATGATGAGAAGTTTCCAGTGATCATTTCCACCTCCCTTGATGTTGTTCAAGAGGAGAAACTGTTGCATGTTTTGAAAAGGCATAAGAAAGCCATCGAGCTGGACCACAGCGGACATTCCTGGTATCGGCCCATCCACATGCATGCATAGGATATTATTGGAGGATGGAGCCAAACCGGTGAGACGGCCTACGGAGACGACTCAACCCCGTGATTTTGGATGTTGTGAAGAAGGAGGTGACCAAGCTTCTTCAGTCGGGATCATCTATCCTATATCGGATAGTCGAGTGGGTGAGTCCGGTCCAGGTGGTCCCCAAGAAGATAGGCCTCACTCGTTGTGAAGAATAAGAGGGATGAGCTCATTCCCACCAGAATACAAAACAGTTGGAGGGTCTCGTATCGACTACTAAATGCTCAATCGAGCAACACGGAAGGATCATTTTCCACTTGCCTTTCATTGACTAGATGCTTGAGCGTACGCGGAGTAAATCTCATTATCGCTTTCCGGATGGTTTCTCCGGTTATTTTCGGATCCATATTGCTCCTGAGGATCAGGAGAAAACCACATTCACCTGCCCTTTGGCACTTTTGCCTATAGGAGAATGCCATTTGGCCTATGTAATGCCCCTCGTACCTTCTAGCGATGTATGCTTAGTATCTTTTTAGATTTCCTTGAAAATTGTATAGAGGTGTTTATGGATGATTTCACTGTGTATGGATCCTCGTTTGATGCATGCTTAGATAATTTGGATAGAGTGCTTAATAGATGCATTGAAACTAATCTTGTTCTGAATTTTGAAAAATATCACTTCATGGTAGAATAGGGTATAGTTTTAGGGCATATTATTTCTAGTAAGGGCATAGAAGTGGATCATGCAAAAATCTCTGTCATTTCACAATTGCCTTACCCCTCTTGCATGCGAGAGGTTCGATCTTTTCTTGGCCATGCAGGTTTCTATAGGCGGTTCATTAGAGACTTCAGTAAGAAGGCCCTTCCACTATCCAATCTGCTTAAGAAAGATATTGAATTTGATTTTGATGACAGGTGCAAAAAGGCATTTGACTGCCTCAAGGAAGCATTGACCACCACTCCTATCATCCAGGCACCTGACTGGACAGTCCCATTTGAGTTGATGTGTGATGCATCTAATTATGCACTGGGGGCTGTCCTAGCACAGAGAGTTGATAAGATGCCTCGGGTAATATATTATGCTTCTAGGACTTTAGATGCTGCCCAAGCAAACTATACCACCACTGAGAAAGAGCTTCTTGGCATTGTGTTTGCTCTTGATAAATTTAGATCATATTTGCTTGGTTCTCGTGTTATTGTGTTCACTGACCATGCAGCTTTGAAGTACCTACTAAAGAAGGCTGAGTCAAAGCCTCGATTAATCAGGTGGATGCTCTGGCTCCAAGAATTTGATTTGGAGATCCGTGATAGGAGTGGAGCACAAAATTTGGTTGTAGACCATTTGAGCATAATAGAGAGGTGAGCTGATGATGCTTCACCAATCCGGGATGACTTTCCCGACGAGGGTTTGTTTGCACTTTCTGCTTCTTTTCCAACACCTTGGTTTGCAAACATTGTTAATTATCTTGTAGCTTCTGTTTTTCCTCCCTTAGCATCCAGAGATCAATGTGATAAACTTAAGAGCGATGCTAAGTATTATATTTGGGATGACCCGCATTTGTGGAAGTTGTGCGGTGATCGGGTTACCGGGAGATGCATTCCGGACCATGAGATTGACTCGGTCCTGCAATTTTGTCATTCTTACGCAGCCGGTGGTCATCTTGGCATTCGAGAGGACAGCTCGCAAGGTGCTTGACTATGGTTTCTATTGGCCCACCATCTTCAAGGATGCGTTGAGAATTTGTAGCACTTGTGAGCGGTGTCGGAGAGCGAGGAGGGTCCCTTACATGGAGAGAGCAGATGCCCCAACAACCCATGTTGTTTTGTGAGGTGTTTGATGTCTGGGGTATCGATTTCATGGGTCCCTTCTCTATTTCTTTTGGTTTTTATTATATTCTCCTTGCTGTTGATTATGTTTCAAAATGGGTGGAAGCCAAAGCCACCAGGACTAATGATGCTCGGGTTGTTGTGGATTTTGTTAGATCTAACATCTTTTGCAGATTTGGAGTACCCAGAGCCATTGTTAGTGATCAAGGCACCCATTTCTGTAACAGGTCCATGCAGGCCTTGCTCAAGAAGTATGGGGTTGTTCACAAAGTCTCTACACCTTACCACCCCCAAACTAATGGGCAGGCTGAAATCTCAAATAGGGAGATAGAGAGGATTTTAGAGAAGATTGTCCAGCCTAACAGAAAGGATTGGAGCAGCAGACTGGAGGATGCTCTTTGGGCGCATAGGACTGCTTACAAGGCACCTATAGGGATGTCTCCCTATCGAGTTGTCTTTGGTAAGCCATGCCACCTACCAGTGGAGATAGAGCACCGAGCATATTGGGTTGTGAAATCATGCAACTTCTCACTTGATGCAGCTGGAGAGGAGAGGAAGCTACAGATAAATGAATTGGATGAGATCTGTTTGGAAGCTTATGAGAACTCCATGTTCTACAAAGAGAAAAATAAGAGATTTCATGATAACTCCATAGCTAGGAAGGAGTTCTTTGTTGGTCAGCAAGTGCTATTGTACAATTCCAGATTAGGTCTCATGGGTGGTAAGTTGCGTTCAAAGTGGATTGGACCTTTTATTATTACTAATGTTTATCCTTATGGTGCAGTTGAAATTAAAAGTGAATCCACAGAAAAGAGCTTCAAGGTTAATGGCCATCGACTGAAACCATTCCTCAACAATCCTTCTCTAGTGGATGTAGTTGTGGAGGAGATATCCCTGATTGATCCCACTTACATTCCACCATGACTTAGGGAGTTCTCTTTTTCCTTCTCTTTACTTTTATTGCACTTGTCCAATTGGTGATTTGATTGCTTGACTTGATGTTATGCTACATTGGGACAATTTGTAGTTTAAGTGTGGGGGAGACTGTTCTTTGTTTTCTTTGTTTAGGATTTTTAGTTTTCTTTGTATTTCAGGTTCGTGTTTTGTGTACAGTTTGCATGTTTCTTTTGGATCTCTGGGTCTTGTTTAGGTTTCGGGCACTTTCTTCACTCTTGGGATAGGAGTTGCTTTATGCTTTTTGGATTGAAATCCCTGTTTTTCACTACTTGTCAAGTTGGTTACGATGTTTGAGAGGTTGAATTGAAGGCTACAATCTTACCCTTTGTGAGGAATTGAGCCACTACCTGTTCTTTCTTGAGTGTTATGCCTCTTGATTGCTTGCGCAGTAGCCTTGGCTTGACTCTGATTGATCCTTCTTGATTCACATGCATGTTTGGAGATGATTAAGGCATTTTTGTTCTGATTAGCCTCTAGCCAAATGAGCCTACCTTGAATAAATTCCTTTGATAGCCCCTTTGAGCCTATGTTTCCCTTTATTTCTTTTGAAGCTCATTAAAAGCCTTAAGTGAAAAACCATGATTACCTTAAGCTTAGGAATTTTTGGAGCTTTGGATAAGTGTGGGGGTGCATTTTGTATTTCATTGGATGATGTACTGGCTAGTTGGTTATCTCTGCTGTACAGCTTTTGTGTTTTCCTTTCGGTGTATTTCATGTAGTTTAAAAAAAAAGATATATTTAAAAAAAAAAAAAAGGAAAGTTGTGGTTGAGGTAAAGGCAGTAGTGGAGGTTTGATATTAGAGGTTTTTAGGCATGCATCTTGTGCTTATTTTTTACTTATTCCCCATTGCTCCTCTAGTTCCTCTGGTTCACAACTACTTATCCCCATATGACATCCTCTACCTTGTCCCTACCCCCATTACAACCTGAAAAGACCTTTTGATCTTTTTGTGCATGTGCGTTGGGTGTTGAGTTTAGAGGCTTGCCAAGTCTATCTGTTGTTTGTTTTTCTTGAGTATTTTGAGAGTATACAGTAGCCTAGACACATGAGAGATACAGTGCATCTTGTGAGGTTTTGTCACTTTGATTCACCTTTTGACCTGATTGACCTCTTGCCAAGTTTTGAAATGCTTGGATGATTTCCATGAGTATCTGGTTCCTCTGACTCTTTGTGTGTTGGATGTTGTCTACTCCTTTCTTTTCCCAGGATTCGTTAAGGATTGAGTAAATTTGTTTGTGTTTTGTGTGTCTTCTTGTTCCTGCTCCTTTTTGTTATGTCACTCTCTTCGATGTCTTTGGAATTGCTCCTTGCTTTCCTTCTTGATTTTGCCCGGGAGTGCAAAAGGCTAAGTGTGGGGGAATTTGATGAGCCATTATTTTCCCGCATTTTCTTATCTTTATGTACTTATCTTAATTGGTGCATTGTGTTTAATTGTCTATTATTAATGCATTTTCATTGATTGGGCTTCATTGGGCCAATAATTTATATTTTAATTAATTTGAATCTATTTGATCTAATTTTTACTCATTATTAATTTTAGGACAGTTTAAAGCAATTTGGGGCTTGAAAAATTGGGCCAAATGTCATATTTTATTTTATACGGGTACTAACATTAGTTTACTGTTTTATTTATAATTTTTTCTACAGATATCCAAATAACATGATTCTAAAATAAATATAAACTAGACACATTGAGCTATCAACAGGATCCAAAATAATTCAATTTGGAGCTAAATTAGATTTTACATAAATTATCCAAAACGGGTCAAGTGCACCGGGCCGGCCCAATAGACATGCTTTAGTAATTTAAGTTTCCTTAATTCATTAGACCTCCGAAAATAGTAGAAACAGTGGCGTTTTAAAGCTAGCTCAAAAGGATTTCAAAGGAGACTAAAATCGCTTAATTTAGATAAGTATTGAAAATACTGCACGTGTTTGAAGTTCATGGACCTGCACTGAAGCCAACTTATGATGTGTTTCATGGACTAGTTGAGCCCAAACCTTGATTAAGATTAGGGTTAGGGTTATTTATATAAGAGAGGCACATCACACGAAAAAGAACACAAGAGGACTGCGCAGCCACCACACAACCGCCTTTCATCTTCTGCAATTTATATTCAAGTTTGTTTACTCTTCTGTCATTATTTTTAAATTCTTGTTTCGATTTTAATTATGTTTCTTCTATTGCGTTTTCAACTTTCCATGGATAGCTAAATCTTTGTATTGATTTTCTGAGAAGAATTCAAGTAGATCTTTGAGGTTTTGTTCTTCAATTTCATTTTATTTGTTCTCTTAACTCTTCATCTTCTAATCTCAGTGTTGAATTATAATCTGTTTATGCTTAATAAACGGAAACTAATATCACAGTTTGCTTAATTCTGTGTTAGAGATAAGATTATGTGATGTATGCAATGCTTAATTGTATAAGGATAATTTGGGGTTAATCTTCGCTTAGTTGGTTAATTTCATGTTGGAATAAGGGTTAAGGAAAATTTGGGATTAATCTTCGCTTAGTTGGTTAATTTCATATTGGAACAAGGGTTAAAGCTAATTTGAGATTAATCTTCGCTTAGTTGATTAATTTCGAATTAGAATATAATTTGGGATTTATCTTCGCTTAGTTGGTTAATTTCGAATTAATTTCGTAATCTAGGATAAGTGGTCTTTGGGAGACGACCTTGGAAAGCTTCCTAGTACTACATTTATCTGTTTTAATTATTTGACCGAGTACGACATCGATCAACCCTTGCACACTACAGTCCCTCTATACCCGGGGGCAAGAGTGAATACCTATAGGGAGTGGGTGGCATATACGACCGGCTTGTTGGCACATGGGGCTACAACCGTTGTCAGGAAACCACCAACTCAAGGTGATAAACTCTCTTCTTTTGGTCCAAGGATGTCGACACGGGGTTCCGTGCATGATCCGAAGACTGAGAGATTGAGAGGTCCCTATAATAGGGGCATCTTGGGGACCTTTGGCCTTGGTGAGAATAGTTTAGAACCACCTTAACCAAGCACGTTTCTACAGGAAAACCCTACCTCGTGATTAAATAAGCGTGACTCTGCTCGTGGATAAATGAATTGTTTGTGCACTTTTTTGCAGCATTTGTATTAATGCATTAGCATAGGGTGATCATACAACAAACAAAAATAGGAAAAATCCTAAAAACCATAAAATTGATAAGAATAAACCAACTTTATCTCGGACAGTCTTCCTTTAAGCTAGCCTGGTTTCAGGTTCTTTGTAAACTAAGTAGCCACGTTGACCGATGGAAGAGATAAAGGGCTATAAAAAATAAAAAAAACAATTTAAAGCTATAAAAATACCTCTTACAATAAAAAGATCCTTGACAAAGTCGTATCATTCATACAACATCATTTCATAAGAAAAAACCAAGAGAGAAAATAAATGCACTAAGAAAAGTATGCATAAACATCATAAAATCTCTCATACATAAACACATTCATTCTAGGATGCATTAGATATCCTTAGACAATAGCAAAAGAGACCCAAGTGCATTTATAACCTTCCTAGAAGAGATAAGTGCGCTAAGGTATGTTGGCAACCTTTGAAAAAAGGAAGTTATCACACTAAGGTGGGTATGGTACCCCTTAAGCATAGGCTTTTAAGAAGATACCAAAGCTATTGTCTAAGACATATCTATCTCACACTAATCATTTGAAATAAAAAGCTATAATAAAAATCTTTAAAATCATTTAGAAAGTGGCTGGTCTTCCGCCCATCCTCACTCATGCCCAAAAAGCTAAAAAGATGGAGCAATTAGAAGAACAAAACCGAAAGCTCACCACTGAGCTTAATACGCTGAAAGAGCAAATGGCTCAAATGATGGAAATGATGCGTCAGCAAAATCTCCACAAGGAGGGTCCTCAGAGTGGACAAGCCTCTCACCAAGAAGAGGAAGAGGAACCTAACGTTGAACACGCCCAATCTGATACAAGGGCAGTACATATTCATACTCCGGAAATATCAAAACAACAAATTACTGCCCTGGAGGAGAGGTTGAGAGCCATGGAAGGGCATAACTTTGATGTTAAAGAGGTGGTTGATATGTGCCTCATTAAAAACATCCAATTCCCCAACAAATTTAAAACTCCAAATTTCCCAAAGTACATGGGAATAACTTACCCCAAAAGCCATCTCACAATGTACTACCGTAAGATGGCTGCATATGCTGACAATGAGAAACTCCTGATCCATTGCTTTCAGGAGAGCCTGGCTGAGTCAGCCTTAAACTGGTATATGCAACTGGAAGGAGGGCAAGTCCAAACCTGGAGACATGTGGCGGATGCTTTTCTTCATCATTATAAATACAATATTGATCTGATCCCTGAAAGAGCAGATTTACAATTACTAAGCAAGAAAGACGACGAATCTTTTAAGGCATATGCCCAACGATGGAGGGAATTAGCAGCACAAGTAGAACCTCCTCTATCCGACAAAGAAACCACATCCATGTTCATCAATTCTCTGACTGGTCCCTACTATGACAAAATGATAGGGAACACATCAACACTTTTTGCAGATGTGGTAATTATAGGAGAAAGAGTGGAGCAAGGTTTGAAAAGCGGAAGAATTGCACAACTTACCTCCCCTAATTCCTCCACCCCAAATGTTAAAAAGAGTTTTGGAAAAAAGAAGGAAGGAACCGTAAATGCAATCAACTTTGCCACTCCTTCTTCCTCCTCGCAGTAGACCAACTCACGCAGACCGGAAAGGAAATTCACTCCAATACCCATCTCCTATGGAAGTCTGCTTTTAAAATTGTTGGATGCCAAACTCCTCGTGCGCATCCCTCCCAAGAAAATAGAGCCACCATATCCAGAATGGTACAAGCCAAATGAAAAATGTAAATATCATTTAGACGCTCCGGGACACTCCGTAGACAATTGTGTGGCCTTAAAGCATAAGATCCAGGATTTAATAGATGCAGGGTTGATTACCTTTGACGCATCTACTCCAAAAGTGGATGATCAGCCTCTATCTAAGCCCGAATAAAAGATGGGATAAGGAAGATCAGCAAATTAGGGCTCATCATATTTTGTCATTTCTAAAAAATAATAAATATAAAAAATAATAATAAAAATAATAAAAGCTTCCGATGTATCTCTCATGATCCTTGCCCATGATCACGAGATTTTTGATTAAAGTGGGCTTTGTAAAAAAAATTTCTATCAATACAACGAGGCATTTTTCATAATATTCATATTCTATTTCATTCTTTTCCCTCTCACACATTTAATAAATAAATCTAAAACAAAGCATAACCATACAATCATGTCTGCGATTGAAAACTCTCTAAAAGATCCGAAAGCCGAAGATGAATGGATTGAGTCAGATAGTGAGGAGGGGACCATTTCCCCGAACATGCAAAGACTATTGGAAAAAGAAGCTCAATCAATACAACCCCAACAGGAAAAAACTGAGGCCATCAATTTGGGACAAGAAGATAATAAGAAAGAAGTAAATATTGGTACCAAAATTGACAATGATGTCAGGGAAAGGTTGATACAATTATTAAAAGAGTATGTGGACGTGTTCGCATGGTCCTACCATGATATGTCTGGAATTGATAAAAGCATAGTGGAGCATAGATTACCAGTAAAAGAGGGATTTCAGCTAGTTAAGCAGAAGCTCAAAAGAGTAAAACCTGAATGGTCCCTGAAAATTAAGGAAGAAGTAGAAAAACAGTTGGATGCCAATTTTCTGATTGTGTCAAAATACCCTAAATGGTTGGCAAACATCGTGCCAGTTATAAACAAAAATGAAAAAATCAGAGTATGCGTAGATTACAGGGACTTAAATCGTGCAAGTCTAAAAGATGATTTTCCCTTACAGGGACTTAAAACATGAATAAAAGAGGAGTCCATCATCATGGTCATAAAGGAGGAGCCCATCGGTATATTCATAAGAAGTCAATGGGAGAAGGCCAGTTATTTTCTAAATGCATCAAAAATAAATAAACAAATAGATTGTATCTAGAACATCCACACACAGTATTCGCACAAAACGACTTTGTCAAAATCAAGAGAAAATAATAATTTTCTTTAAAATAAGAATAATAGCATATGCATATAAGGAGGATAGGCTCCATACTTGTGATTAAAAACAGGAGGTGCCAGAATCGAATCTCTAAATAAAAGTTCCCTCAAGGAAAGAGAAGGCGAAATCAAAACCGCTCCAGCAGAATAAAGAGCTTCAAGAAAAATAGCTCCAACCACCATCCTTCCATCCAAGGAAAAGGAAGCCATCAACATAGAAAAGCCAATGGAAAGGCTTGATCATCCCCAAGCGGATCCTTGCCTAATCCAGAGGCAAAACAAAAAGATTACCTCACGACTCAACTTCATCACCATATGAGTCATCAAGCACATTCATCCATAATCTCCACTATTTCCCCAAAGGAGAATAAAAATCAACCAAAGAAGATATGAAGTCAAAATCTCCATATCCCCTGGGGTTCAATAAAAAAAGAAAGAAAAGAAAAACCTTTCATTCCCCAATAAAGGCCACAACAGAAAAAGGCTGAATAAAAATCCCCAAGTAGAGCATCTCAGAAAAATCTACAAAATGAGTAAAACAAGAAAATTCTCATCCTCCAGTTTAATAAAGAGCTTCACAAAGCCAGGAGCCAAGACTCTGTCATAAAAATCAAATCAAAGTTGGACCCCTAGGAAGCCAACGAACTCCTTGGTGGATCACAAAAAAAAAGAAAAGAGAAAAAGAAGAAAATCTTTTCATCCCTAGCGGATAATAAAAAAAGAAGAAAAAGCCTGCGTGCATAAAAGAAATTAAAATGTAAAAAGGCGCACGCATTATCCAAAATGAAGAAAGCCAAATTTCAAAATCGCGAAAAAAGAGATAAAACACGAGAAAAAGGCAAAATAATCAGAAAACCCATTCCCCAGCGGAATAAGAGCATAGGCAAAGCCAACTCAAAATAATAAGCATCCAATAAGGAATAAAAAACTCCATTCCTCCCTATGGGGCACATCAAAATAGATCTCCAGAAAGCAATCAATTCCTCAGTGAATCATCAACAAGAAAAATTACCCCCAGTGAGCCTACGACAAAGGCAAACTACAAATTCATATCCTTAGGGAGTTAATTGCCTATAACGCCCAATATAGAAATCCCCAATGGAATGCATAGACAAGATCTAGAAAGCACGAACACTTCACCTCCAATGAAGCATCTGCCTACTCAGAGGCATTATCAAGAGCAAATATCCCCGAGTGGAACATCAGCCTATTTAGAGGCAAAAACAACATAAGCATAAAGTCTTCACCACTATTGAAGCATTTGCCAAATCAAGAGGCACAATCAACAGAAATTAACAAATCCCCAATGGATTCCTGCCTAAATAAAAGGCAACCAACAAATAATCCTCGACAAACAACACATCGAATGGCTTAAAAGAGCCAAAAACAAGAAGTTCCCGGCAAAACCGGATGGCTAAATAGAAAAGCCAAAAACAAAGAATCCTCGGTAAAACCGGATGACTAAGATAGAAAAGTAAAAAACAAAATCAATCAATTGCCATGAAAATAGGCGCATGATCAGAAACAGTAAGTCGCCAACACATCTCATACCAGGTGGGGCTAGGTACCCACAAGAGCCTTGCAGAACGGGGTTCGTACCAGGTGGGGGTAGGTACCCACAAGAGCCTTGCAGAACGGGGTTCGTACTAGGTGGGGGTAAGTACCCACAAGAGCCTTGCAGAACAGGGTTCATACCAGGTGGGGGTAGGTACCCACAAGAGCCTTGTAGAACGGGGTTCGTACCAGGTAGGGGTAGGTACCCACAAGAGCCTTGCAGAACAGGGTTCGTACCAGGTGAGGGTAGGTACCCACAAGAGCCTTGCAGAACGGGGTTCGTACTAGGTGTTGAACATTCAAGGACTTGATGTTGCAAATAATGATCATGAAGAATGTTGATTTTGATGATGATCCAAGAGCTTAAAGACTTAGAGTATTGAAGATTGAAGATTGATGATTTCTGTATTGTAATAACTCTGTTTTAGCTTGATTGAGTCTGTAATTTTAGAGTCTAAGATAGCCGGTACATAGTCTGTAACTTAGATGCTTCAAAATGCTCAAATTTATCATTCAGGCTCGGCTTTAATCGATTAAATAAGTATATAATCGATTAAAACAGTGAGAAAACCATTTTCTGTCTAAAACTCACTGCTTTAATCGATTAAACAGCAAAATAATCGATTATTCCGTACAGTTCCGTACAGATAATCGATTATTTCATCAAATAATCGATTAAACCAGAGAGGATTGGGTTCTGACGTATTTGGCTCTGTTTTAATCGATTATTACTCCAAATAATCGATTATTTCAGTCTGTTTCTGATTTTAAACATCAAACAAACCCTATTTTCAAAAATCCAATTACCAAGAACCCTAGTTTTGAAATCCCCAATTCCTAAACCCTAATTTCCCTACTTAAACTCTGCTTTGGCACTTGTCGCCGCCTCCCGAAAAGGGGACGATCGGAGCGACGCGATGGTTTTTCGACCCTCTTTGATTTTCGCGTTTTTTTATGGGTGGTTACAACGCCTTCAGGTTGTCCGATAACCGGGCTAACCTGGGGGCGAGGTTTTCAAAAGTGTCCTTGGGTTGTCCGATAACCGGGCTAACCCAAGGACTTATTTATTTTGGGTTCTATGGAGTCGCCACCGATGTTTTTACCGGAAACATCGGAAAAGGGGTTTTAAAAGGCGTTGGTTTTCGAAAACCAACTTTGGTCATTAGAACCAGAGTTGGGTAAGGGAGTTGGTTACGTGCAAAGGGAGTATTAGTCCCTTTACGACGCCCCTTTCGGGTTCCCTATGACAGGCCGGATTATTTTATTGATAAACTAGGAAAATATACTTTAGCCCTTTTTTATTATGCGGAATTTAAAAGTATGACTACATGACCCTAATATCTATTGCATAATTTAAGATAAAAACGGTAAAGGTGAAGAGAGAGAATTTGAACCTCCGAAGCACGCTTTTTTATATTATTTGTCTAAAAAATAGGGTGCTTTATGGCAGCCCTTCACTCTACAAGACGTCGGAAAACTTCTCGAACGCCGAAAATCACTCTTGAAAGCACTCAGAAGCTCCGGAAATGCGTTAGAGGGATTCTAGAGAGAAGTTTTTAGAGAGAAGGGAGAGCTATGCAGCTGTGGTGTGTGGAAATGAGGGGGGGAGAGCCCCTATTTATAGGTTTTCGCGCTGTCAGGTGGCGAGACCATCGGTCTCGTCTGACAGGGTCGAGACCGTCGTCTCGTCCAACGAGACCGCCGTCTCGACCTGTCAAAATGGCGAGACCGCCGTCTGGGCGAACGAGACCGCCGTCTCGTCCTTCGTAGGTGACGAGACCGCCGTCTCGTTAAGCGAGACGGCGGTCTCGCCTCCTACGCGAGGCGAGACGACGGTCTGGGTTGTCCAGAAGGCGGTCTCGTCCCTTCGAGGCGAGAAAACTTATTTTTCGGTACAGAAACTCCCTCCTATCCTAGTATGGGGCCTAATAGTCTCTCCTAATGGCTTGCTAGGCTTGTCCATCTTCAAATGGGAGGTCTTCTGGTCTTTATTTGGAGGCCGGGCAAGATTTGGGGTCTACAGCTGCCCCCCCTTTACCTGTCTAGTCGACTGCTGGCCTTCTGTGCCAGGACGATCGACTGGGGGGTAAAGGAGTTGACCCTCTTGCCCGGTTGCCCTTCAGACGTCCCGTCTTGCGGCGGTTGATCTTCTGGGGAAAACTTTGGTGTTCGTGCACTTCCGAGATACTACTTCTGGCGTAGCCGATCCCGTTGGTGAACACGTGGTAAGACTTCAGGAACTCCTTCTGATGGAGCCGATCCTTCGGTTGATGGGTACGAACCCCCATCTGGTTTGATGAGTACGAACCCCCGCCCTGTAAGCCCCCTTTTGTAAGGCTTGATGAGTTTACACCCCCATCTGGTGTTTGACGAGTACTAACCCCCGCCCGGTAAGCCCCCTTTTGTAAGGCTTGATGAGTTTACACCCCCATCTGGTGTTTGACCTCCGGATGCTCCATCTTGCGGTAGCTGATCCTTTGGCGATGGTGGCGGTTTGCGATCTCGATCATGCACCGGCTCCACGGGGAGTGATTTCGTGTTTGTGATAGATTGTTCTTGTACTTCTTGAATGTTCATCCGGACTGCGCCGGGGATTTTGTGTTTCCTCTAGCTCTGTTGGGTGCTGGGGATTTTTTGATTTTTGTGGTAGTCTTCCGACTGTTGCAGGCTAGTCGGGCTCTTTCTCTTTTGTGTTCGACTCTTGGTAGTCGAAATTTTGTTTGGTGATGGTTTAATCCTGCCTTTTTCTCGCGGTTTTATTTCTTTTTTCTCGCGATTTTTGGATTATGGCTTTTTATTGGGCGTATGTCTTTTCTCTTTTAAGCTTTTTTGTTACGCCGACTGTCGCCGCCGTCCCTTTCCGACGTCTGAGGACGTCTCGAACGTTTATGCGAGCGGTCGCGAAAAGATGGTTTAGACTCGCGTATTTGTTTTAAAATGTGTTCATTGCTTCCGAGGTGCCCAACAATTGAATTATCCTCTAATAAAAGCAAGGTTTTTGAAAAGGGGTTCTTATGGAGTCGCCACCAATGTTTTGACCATAAACATTGGAAAAGGATAAAAGGCATTGATTTTAATGAAAAACCAAACTTGGCCATTATAACCAGAGTTAGGTAAGGGAGTTAGTTACGTGTGGGGAAGGTGTTAGCACCCCACAACGCCCCTTTCGGGTTCCCTATGACAGATCAATTCGTTTTAAGAGAAGACTTCAAGAAATTACGCGATTACCCTATTTTATTGCATAATATTGAAATGGCTATCTACATAATTTTATATAAATAAAGCTAAATAAAGCAATAAAAGAGATATTAAAATAACTATCTACATGATTTTATTCTACATGGCATAAACAATAAATAAAGCTAAATAAAACAATAAATAAAGCAATAAAAGAGAAGAGAATTGAAAAGAACCTCCGTAGCAAGCTTTATATTGAGAATCTCGAACTGCAAGGATGCGTTTTGGCAACCCCTCTCTCTACACAGACTCTCCTCACCAATACAAGATCGACTCCACTAAAAATTTAAAGAAGAATCAAATGCCGGAATATAATTCCTTAACCGATTGTTACCTATTTAAGGCAATCGGAAAGATCATTCGAGAAAGGGAGAGAAGTAGACAAGTGCTCTGAGTTTTTGAAGGTGTTTCAGAGCTCTCTGGAGTGTCTGTCTTCTGAAAAAGTGGCAAATGAGTCTCCTATTTATAGTTTTCGCAGCTAGCGCACTTTGGGACGGTCGTCTAGGTTGGGACGGCCGTCTGGACTGGGACGGCCGTCCCAAATGGCAAATTTACACAGAGCGGGACCACCTGGGGGTCCGGGACGGCCGTCCCACTTAAATTGGGTTTGGGACGGTCGTCCCACATTCGGGACGCGCGTCCCAACTGTAAAATGGCAGTTGGGACGGCCGTCCCAACTCTGGGACGGTGGTCTCGGCCTGTTTTGTCCAGTCTTTGCGTTCTGGGACCGCGGGAAGCTTTCCTTTCCTTTTTCGGACATAGATTGATGCCGATGTGTGTCCGTTGAAGCTTTATCTTCATATAGGAAGTCTTCTTGGCCTTCATTAAGATGCTGGGCGAGCTTTGTCTTTGTGTAGGAAGTCTCTTTTGGCTTTTATTGTGTGAATGAGTGAACTCCATCTTTTGTTGTGGGAGGTCCTTCTCGTTTTGGGAAGCCGGATGAACTCCATCTTCGGGTGAAGTTCCTCTAGCTTTTATTTTGAGAGGCCGGGCAAAATTAGGGGTCTACACCGACTTTTGGAAAGGATGGTAAAAAGATGCATGAAATAGAATTTTATTTATTGGGAAAATTTTATTACAACCCTATTTTTGGAGCTACTATCCCTAGGGGCTATCTTCTGGACCCGATCCCTGGGGAGGGTAATGCTGGTACATATGGTATCTGAAGTCCTCCTGCTCTTGGACTTCATCCTGGTACCTCTGCTGAAAAGTCGCCCAATCCTGGCGCATGCTTTGTTGGTACTGGTACATTTCCCCCAGTCGGGTGTCAAAGGCCCCCTGCCTTTGGGACAATTGCTCCACCGCTTGGGATAGCTGATCATGCCTCTGGGACACCTGTTCTTGCCTCACAGTCATACTGTTGAGCTGCTGGCATAGGTCATTCATGTGGAGGTGCATGCCAGCGAAGTCGTCTGTATACCGGGGCGGCTGCTGCTGCTGCTGTTGCTGCTGGACGTCAAGAGATGTAGGCATTTCCTGCATCACATCCTGGAGTTCCAATGCGGATCAGCATTCCCATGCTGACCAAGATCGACCCGCCGATGGATTCGGGTCGCAGATTGTGGGTCAGCTCTTCCCGGCCAGGGCACCCAAACCTTTCTGCCAAGGGGGTGATGAGAGGAGCAACGAGGACGACCCCTGCAGATCTGTTCCCGAAGTCCTTGAGGGCTCTCAGGAAGAAGTACCCGGGGTTGCAGCGCCGCCTTTGGCTCATGCAGTATAGTATGAAGAGGTCAGGGAGGGATATTTTGCCCTGGCTCTCTTTCCTCCCGTGTATAGTTCCAGCCAGCAGCTTGTGGCAGATGCGGAGTGCTGGGGGAAGCGCAGATCCCCTCATCAGCGTGGGCAGCGTGGTGGCTCCCGTGAGCTCACGCCACATCTCGGCAGCAGTGAGGTTGATGGGCCGTGAGCAGATGGCGTCACGGTACTCCTGGGTCATGGCTTCCTCGGGCCGGACGAACCCGATGGCCACGTTGAATTCTCTGAGGGTGGAAGTCTGGTACTGCCCACCCATGAAGTATGTCACCATCCTGGTGGGTGGTAGCCCCGGGACGGTGGAGGGGACCTCGGAGTAAGAGACGGAGGCTAAGAACTCCAGTACCGCTTGTGGGTACACATGTGTAGGTGGTGGTTGCAGCAGGAATCCCCACCCAATGCTGTCTAGATGGGCCCGGACGTCGTCCTCCCATCCGAACTCAGCCAGGATGTTAAAATCCAGCTTGAGCATAGGGTGCCACTGGTAGGTCCGGATGTTCTCAAGACGGGCCTGATGCTATGGCGTTAGCTGGGAAGGGTCTTGGGGTGGTGGTGCTGCGGAACTACTAGCACCAGCAGTGCTCCTTCTCTTTCTAGAGGCGCTTCTGCCAAACATCTTGACTAGAGGAGGCTTGGGAGTGTAGGAGTTGAGGGAGAGGAGGTTCTGGGGGCGAAGGGAGTTGTGAGGAAGCCCAAACCCGCGCCCCCTATATATAGGGAAAATTTCCAGATCGAGACCGCCGTCTGGGTGGACGAGACGGCGGTCTCGTTTGTCCTCCAGGTCGAGACGGCGGTCTGGTGCACCGAGACGGCGTTCTCGTTTTTGCCGGCGACGAGACGGCGGTCTGGTTGGTCCAAACGGCGGTCTCGTCCTGTCGGGTAACCGAGACGGCGGTCTGGATGTCCCAGACGACGGTCTCGTTTTGCGGAAGAGAAATTTTTATTTTTTGTGTTTTTATATTTATTTTTTGAAAGAAGTAATAGGACTTGGTCTAAAAACATTTTATGCATGCAATGTTTTTATATTTTGATGTCCTATAATGCCTATTTTGGTTAAGTTTTCAGAAGGATTTAACCAACGTGTCTTGTTGTGCTGAAAGCCTTCGGATTCGCTGCGTTTTACTCTTGGCTGTACCATGCCGGATTTCTTGTGACCGAAGGGTAGTTTCTTTCTTTTTCTTTTTCTTCTTTTTTTTTGTGGATCACTTTTACCGTGTAGTGTCCCTTTTTCCTTGCTTTAGGGATTTCAATCCTCTTGTTGACTATACGCCTCCATATTCCCAAATTAATTATTAGAATATTGTTGTGAGGGTCAAGAGAAGAGAAGTAACGGGGTAAAAATCAACGGTTTGTGTTTTAGAGGGTTGATTTTGAAAAACGTCTTTGTAAGAATGGCTGGCTAACGTTGGTTAGAGTGTTTTAGGCTTTGCCTAAGCAAACATTTTTTCTCTTCTTCCTCTCTTTTTGTTTGTGCTTTTTGGTTTTATCTCCATTGTTTTTAAATGGCTAGCTGATTTCCCTAGATCGCCCTTTGGGTTTTCGAACTAGGATACTGTGCTTTGGCCCTAACTTTTGTCTAGGTTCTCTCTTTTGTAAAATTTTGGAGGAATCCTAGCGGACCTTATTTGTAACCCTAACTTTTGCCTAGGCTACCCTTTATTGTCGTTCGGGTATCCTACCAGGTCGACCCTATCTTTTGTGTAGCCCCCTTGGTGGGTTTCCTACCGGGTAATTTGCCCTTTTCTTTTGGCCTTTGGCTTTTCTGGGCTTTTTCTTTTTTTTTTTTGTTTTTTTTCACAGTATTGGCGAAGCATGACTTTCTTTATGGCTTTAGGTGAAGTCTTATTTTTATGTGCTTCTAATCAGCTAACTCGATGATGATAGCAATGATGAAAGTTTGATTATTTGGAAGCGCTTCTTTTATTCTTCTTTTTTGTTGTTTACTTAGACAAGGGTTATTTATGTGGTCCAGTCAGAAGTAGAAAGAAAAGAAGCAGATAGAAAGAATCATTCTTTAATTAATAAGGGAATATGTGCCCTAAGACGCCCGGGGGTCGGGCTCGTCCCGGGGGATAATCTCTAACAATCATGGGGTTTACATCCCTTAAGCAAAGAAAAAGATTTCCTAATGACTAGAGTGGCTCTTGACGCTTGTACCCCTCCACTTCGGAAAATCTGCTTGAGTGTGCGGAGGGGGGACTTCCCCTTTACTTTTCCCGTTCGGCCCTTGAAAGGGTCATATCCTAGGCCATGCTTGCAAGGATTGTCTTTGAATTCTGGGGGTTCCCTCATGCCTTGGGAATCTGCCCCCAGTCCTTGGCCAGGATGGTAACCGTGCTTTAACATCATGCGGGCTACCTTGGTATTTCTGGGAAGTCGCTCTATGCTGGCAATTTCGAGCGCTTGAAAAGATGTTTCAAGGGCCTCTTCAGCCGCATCCACATAAGGTTGGGTGGATGGTCCACTGATCAGGATATCGTCTTCTGCTTGGACCGTGACCAGTTTGTCGCCCACTATGAATTTGACATTTTGGTGGAGCGTTGAAGGTACTGACTTAGCGTCATGAATCCAAGGCCTGCCGAGGAGACAACTGTATGCTGGAGTAATATCCATTACATGGAAGTCGACGTTGAAGGTAGTGGGTCCAACCTGGATTGGCAAATTGACCTCTCCCACTACTTCTCGTTTTGATTTGTCGAAGGCTCGAACGATGGTGCTGCTTGGGCGCAGACGGGTTCCTTGGATAGTCAACTTTTCCAGTGTGCACTTAGGCATCACATTCAGGGACGACCCGTTATCCACAAGAACTTTGGCGATGAGGTACTCCTTGCATTTGACTGAGATATGCAAGGGCTTGTTATGCTTTGACCCCTCTAGGGGGAGTTCTTCCTCTGTGAAGGTGAGGTGATCGTTTGCCGTGATGTGACCGACGATCCTCTCGACCTTTTCTTGGGATATCGTGTGAGGTACATGCGCCTCGCTCAAGACCTTCAGCAGGGCGTTTCTATGCGGTTCCGAGCTCATGATTAAAGATAGCAGCGTGATCTTTGCAGGTGTGCGATTGAGCTGGTCTATAATGGAATACTCACTTTGCCTTATGAACTGGAGTAATTCCTCTGTCTCCTCCTTGGATTCTTTATTTTCTTTTTCTTCTTCGGTCTTTTTATTTTTCCCTTTATTTTGGGGGACATCTTCTTGGGTGTCCTTGGGGGAGTAGATTCTTCCACTTCTAGTTGTGCCCCCAATACCGGCTATGTTTGTTATTTCCTCTTTTATTGGCGAAGATTCCCCATATCTCCATGGTACAGCTTTATTGGGGTCGTAGGGGAAAGGACGTGGCATAAATAGTCGCACTGGCGTCCTTGCCCCCTCTTCTTTATTCTTGAGGACCAACGACCGAGGTTTATTTCCCTCTTGCGATGATTCAACCGTTGGGGTGAGCTTTATTAGGAGTGGCTTTCTCTCCATTCTTCTGAGTTGGAAGACGTGTTAGTTAATCCTTCCTTTTTATTATCTTATTTATTAAGTGTGAAGGAGGGGAAATTGAAATATGCAAATGAATGTTCATGCATGCAAGTAGACAAGTGTTGAATAGGAAAAAGATTTCATTAATTCTATGAAAGGTGTACATTTTCCTATTCCATACTGCGAAGCGTTTTTTGGCAAAAATGGAAAAGCCTAAAGAAACCCACAGGCAGGTCTTGTTTTCTTTGCAATTCTCTCTCGGCTTCCCGGACATGGTGAGCGAGCGCTTCGCTTTGCTTGTGGATCGCTTGGCTCATTTCTTCGCTGTATTGTTGAGCCTCCTTGATTTTTGCCTCTTGATGTATGACCAAGGCTTGTAGATCCTCAAGCTTTGCAACGGCTTGGTTCTTCTCTTGAAGTACTTGGTCATACTGAGCTAGCCCGCTTCTCTCCTTAATGCGTAGCTCATAGAGACCTCTGCTCAGTTTTCTATTGTTCTCTCGCTCTTGGCGGAGATCTATCTGAGCCTGGAGGAGCCCTTCTGACAACTCCTTAATCCTTTGAGCCTGCTGAGCTGATTCCGCCTCAAGGTGTGCTGATCTGGCGGTTATCTCCTGCCGTTGGCTATCCGAGCTGGTTCTAGCAGTTTTGGACGCTCGGATAGCCTGTTCATTAGCGTCAGCACATTGGTCCTTGAGGCGCTCTATTTCATGATCCTTTTTCTTGCCCTGCCTTTGTAGACCGTCAATCGTGAGGATAGAGGCTTGTTCCTTTTCTTCAAGGGCCCGTATCTGGGCTCCCATTATTTCTACCCTCTGGGTCAAAGCGTTGACTTGTGCCTGCAACTCTTCGTTGTTGGCGATTGGCGCAGGTGTGGTGGATGGTCGGGCCATCTCTCTTCTTCTTCTCCATGCCTCATAGTCACTGGTGACAGTTACCCGAGCTTTTCCTAGCTCTCTGTCTCCCATGTAGACTGGCTTCTCCCATGCTTTTCTCACAGTCAGTGAGTTGGCGATTGTGCATGGGTCTCCAAAGAAGCACAGTCCTCCAAGTTCCCCTTGGGAGATAATAGTTTGAGTCCTCATGAGTTGCCTTATAGCTACTCTAGGTGAGTAGGCTATGCAACCCCTGAGTCCTATCAAGGGTACATTCGAATAGCTCCCGCATCTGACGAGAACTGGATCGGGTCGGAACCACGGGCAGACCCAAGATATGCTGTTGGCGTCCTTTTGTTCTAACTCATCCCTGTCGCCGCCGTCCCTTTCCGACGTCCGGAGGGGGACGTCTTAGAAACGTTTATGCGAGCGGTCGCGAAAAGATGGTTTAGACTCGCGTTTTTGTTTTAAAAGGTTTTCGAAAAGGGGTTCTTATGGAGTCGCCACCAATGTTTTGACCATAAACATTGGAAAAGGAAAAAATGTTGATTTTAAGAAAAACCGCACTTGGCCATTATAACCAGAGTTGGGTAAGGGAGTTAGTTACGTGTGGGGAAGGTGTTAGCACCCCACAACGCCCCTTTCGGGTTCCCTATGACAGATTAATTCATTTAAGTAAAGACTACGAGAAATTACGCGATTACCCTATTTTATTACATAATATTAAATGGCTATCTACATGATTTTATTCTATATTGCATGCATAAAATGATTAATAAAGCTAAATAAAGCAATAAAAGAGACAAAATAGCTATCTACATGATTTTATTCTACATGGCATAAATAAAGCTAAATAAAACAATAAATAAAGCAATAAAAGAGAAGAGAATTGAAAAGAACCTCCGTAGCAAGCTTGATATTGAGAATCTCGAACCGTGAGGATGCGTTTTGGCAACCCTCTCTCTACACAGTACTCTCCTCACCAATACAGGATCGACTCTACTAAAAATTTAAAGAAGAATCGAATGCCTGAATATAATTCCTTAACCGATTGTTACCTATTTAAGGCAATCTGAAAGATCATTCAAGAGAGGGAGAGAAATAGACAAATGCTCTGAGTTTTAGAAAGTGTTTCGCAGCTCTCTGGGTGTCTGGGTGTGAAAAAGTGACAAATGAGCCTCCTATTTATAGTTTTCGAAGCCGGCGCACTTCGGGACCACCGTCCGGACCGGACGGCCGTCCTGGACCTGGGACGGCCGTCCCAAATGGCAAAATTACACAGCCGGGACCCCCGGGGACCCGGACGGCCGTCCCACTTTTCTCGGGGCTTGGGACGGCCGTCCCAACTTCGGACGCGCGTCCCAACCGGCCGGAGCAAGTTGGGACGGCCGTCCCACCTTTGGGACGGCCGTCTCGACCGTTCCGCCGGTTCGCGCGTTTCGGACTCCGGAAGCTTTCCTTGCCTCGTTTTGGACGTCGCTGATGCCGATATGCGTCTCGTTGAAGCTTTATCTTCATGTAGGAAGTCTCCTTGGCTCTTATTTGTAATGCTAGACGAGCTTTATCTTGTTACTGGTGATCTCTTTTATCTTTATTTGAGAGACCGGGCAAAATTAGGGGTCTACAGCTGCCCCTTCTTCTCGCCTAGCTAATTTATTGGCCTAATATGCCGATAAAATTAGCTGGTAGGAGAAGGAGTTAACCCTTTTTGCCCGGTTATCCTTCGGATGCTCGCTTTGTCGACGTTGCCGATCCTCCGGATGATGAATAGTTTTGATAGGTACCAACCCCTATCCGGTTTGATGAGAATGAACCCTCGTCTGGTAAGCTCCTTTTTGTAAGGCTTGATGAGTATACACCCCCATCCGGTGTTTGATGAGTACGAACCCCCATCTAGTTTTTGAGTTTCACTATATAATGTTCTGGTGAGTACTTACCCTCACCCGGTAGGAGTCTCGCATTTTGACTAACTCGATGAGTACTTACCCCCATCCGGTATGAACCCCGTTCTCGCAAGGTTTTTGATAAGCCTCGTTCTACAAGGCTTAGGTGAGTACGTACCCCCACCCGGTATGAAGTTTTTGGTAAGCCCCGTTCTGCAAGGCTTAGGTGAGTACGTACCCCCACCCGGTATAAAGTTTTTGGTAAGCCCCGTTCTGCAAGGCTTAGGTGAGTACGTACCCCCACCCGGTATGAAGTTTTTGGTAAGCCCCGTTTCGCAAGGCTTAGGTGAGTACGTACCCCCACCCGGTATGAAGTTTTTTGGTAAGCCCCGTTTTGCAAGGCTTAGGTGAGTACGTACCCCCACCCGGTATGAAGTTTTTGGTAAGCCCCGTTCTGCAAGGCTTAGGTGAGTACGTACCCCCACCCGGTATGAAATTTTTAGTAAGCCCCGTTTTGCAAGGCTTAGGTGAGTACGTACCCCCACCCGGTTTCTGGCGACTTATTGTCTCTGATCATGCGCCTATTCCATGAGGAATGATTGATTTTCTTTCTTTTTGACTTTTCTATTTTAGTTATCCGGTTTTACCGGGGATTCTTCGTTGGTTGCCTTTTGGGCAGGAATTTATTGGGGACTTTGATTGTGCCTCTTGATTAGGCAATTGCTTCAGCGATGGTGAAGACTTTTATGCTTTTGGGCTTGCATTACCTCTCGCATAGGTTAATTTCCCATTTCTTTGGGATATTAGCTCTTTGCTTATTTTGAGCAAACTGTAGTTCCGTTGTAAGCTCACCTAGTGAAATTTTTCTTTTGAGAATTTGATTGCTCCGACCGAGATCTCTTTTGAATTGCCCCCTTAGAGGGAAAATGGAGTTTTTGACTCCTTATTGCTTGAACTCGGCTTTTGTCTATGCTTTTATTTCTGCTGGGAATGGGTTTGTATGTGCGCCTTTTATGCACGTTAGATGGAAAGATATATATTTTCTCTTCTCTTTGTAATGATCCCCGGGGAATTTTATTGGCTTCCTGGGGATGGAAATTTCTCCTTTTCTCGCTTTTGTAGATTTTTCTTGATGTGCTCTTCCTAGGGATTTTCTTTTGGCTTTTTCATGCAAGTGGCCTTTGTTAGAGGATGAAAGGCTTTTCTCTTCTTTCTTTTTGTTGCCCCCAGTGATTTGGGTGATTTGATTCTGTGCTTTCTTTCGATGGACTCTTGTGTAGTCCTTATTCTTCTTTGGGGAATGAAATGGAGACTCTTGCGTGAGTGTGCTTGGTGATTCATGTGGTGATGAAGCTGAGTCGCGAAGTAATCTTTTTGTCTTGCCTCCGGAGTAGGCAAGGATCCGCTTGGGGATGATCAAGCTTTTCCGTTGGCCATTTTTCGTTTTGATGGCTTCCTTCTTTTATTGGTGCTATTTTTTCCGAAGCTTCTTTATTCTCGCTGAGATAGTTTTGATTTCGCCTTTTTCTTTCGCGATCAACGCGAGTTATTTGAAATCTGGCTTTTTGCTATATTACGTGTGCCTTTTTATTTTACACGTAGGCTTTTCAAGATGCAAATGGAAATAACAACTTTTATATATATATTTTTTGGATAATACATTCAAACATTTTTGAACTTCTAGAAAGCATCATAAAACCTCCTAATCGTCTCGCCTCGGACTCGGAGTGAGCGGATGGTGCCGGCGAAGGGAAGCGGCGGAGCAAGCGGCGTTGGAACCTCGCCTGGGTCTCGGACCAGATTCTCTATTTGGCGGTCCGTCCTGTCTTGCCTCATGGTCACCGACCAAACTGGCTGTCGCATGAACTGGAATTGCCCTTCCATGTAGGCATGCTCATCATCCGAGCGCCTGTATAAGCCTGGCGTAGTCGTGGTCGTAAGACTGCCGCCGGGATTCTCGAAGTGGTGGGGATATCCCGTGGTGTGTCGAAATCCCGCATGTCCATCGAGATAGAGAGGATTGGGTTTAAGATAAACCCCGTACCTTGCCTCGCCGAGGATGTTCATATGGGCCAAGCACTCCGCCATTGATCGGCTCCGGTCGAAGACTAGCCGGGATGTCTTCTCCGTCGCTACATCCCCAATACTCAGCTAGAGGGGTGAGAAAGGGAGCTATTATGATCGCTCCCGCTGGACCGCGAGTGCCGCAATCCTTGACGGCTTTGAGAAAGGCATACCCTGGGTTGCACCTATGCCCCTGGTGCATACAATGAACAATGAAAAGGTCGGCCAGAGTTACCTTTCCTTGGCTCTCCTTCCGCCGTGTATGGTCCCGGCCAGCAATTTATGACATACGCGGAGTGGGGAGAAAAAGCCGCACCCTTCGGATTTGATGGCGTAATGACAGCCTCGGTGATCTCCTTCCACATGGTAGCAGTGGTGAGAGCAGCGGGCTTCTCCAAATATGCGGACCGGTACTCGGAGTTCTTGTATCTCGTCGCCGGCGTAAACCCATAATGACATTAAAGTCATCCAGAAGCAGTGGTCCGGTAGGCTCCATCCATCCAAGTAGGAGACAGCTTGAGTTGGTGGCACCCCAGGAATTGAAGATGGCATTTCCACCATGTTGACGAAGCAAGAAATTCCATCGTGGCAAGTGCGATGGATCCGAGTAGGTAGCTCGCGGAGCGTAAAGTCCCATCCTATGTTGTGGATGTATCTTCCGACATCTTGATCCCAGCCAAATGTAGCTAGGATTTCGAAGTCCAATTGCAGTGTGGGGTACCAGGAGAATTGCCGGATATTTACTAGACGTAGTTGGTGCGATTCTCGCTAGTTGAGTACCGATCGTAGTAGTTCCTCTAGCAGGGTTTCTAGAGCGTTTTCTCCTGGATGAAGATTCTCCGTGCTCCATACTTGCTTAAGAACGCTAGAAATGTGTAGAAAGGGAGAAGAAGCAAGATAGAAGGCTTGGAATGGGATGCAGAAGCTCAAATCCGCGCCTGGCACTTATAGAGCGCGCCAGGACCATTGGGACGGCCGTCTGGGTTGGGACGGCCGTCTCGATCGAAAAAAAAATACACAGGGGCCATCAGCGGGGAAGTGGGACGGCCGTCCCACTCGGGACGCGCGTCCCAATTGAATTTGGGGACTGGGACGGCCGTCCCGACTTTGGGACGGCCGTCTCGAGCCGCCGGAGGGGATTTTCGATTTTTTTGAGTTAATTTTCATGTTTTTTGATAAGTTTGAAGATAGGATTCCCTTCATTTATGTTTTAATGCATGTAATGCTTCATGATATGCATCCTATGATCTATTTTAGTTAATATTTCGAAAGTTTTAACCGATATGCTTTGATCTGCGGACGCATTCTTGGTGTTGTTCCTTTTTGTCATCATGTTTCTTCTGATTAACAAGCTTGGCTGTACATAATTTGTCGTCGTGGATTTTTTCTTGCTTTTGCCGAAGAGCAATCCGTTGTTCACAGTGGTAACTCGCCATATCAATGCCCCCCTTCCTTTCCTTAGGAATTTCAACCTTCCTATTGATCACTATATTTCCACATTCTCCTTATTACTTGAATGCTTTATGATGAAATGGTCAAGAGAAAAGAAAGAAAAGGATTCACAACAAGGGCTTGTGTTTTAGAGGGATATTTTTTATAATAGAGGTCTCTGTAAGAATGGCTGGCCAAGGTTGGTCGGTGTTTAGGCTAGTTTAGATAAACGTTTCATTCTTATGATGTGGTGTCATTGTTTATCGGTTTATGGCGCCTTTTTGCGATTGATTAACTTCCCTAGGCCGCCCTTTCGTGTTTTCGAGCCTGGGATGCTCGTGCTTATGTCCTAACTTTTGTCTAGGTTTTCCCTTTTTATATTTATTTTTAAGGAATACCTAGCGGACTTTTGATAACCCTAACTTTTGCCCAGGCTACCCTTTATTATTGTTCGGGTCTCTCGTCGGTTTACCCTAATTTTTGCGCAGCCCCCTTTGTGGGTTTCCTCACGGTATTTTGCCCTTTTATTTTCTTGTCTTGGTCTTTGACCTTGACGGGCTTTCTTTTTATATGCGTATATATATTATTATATTTTTGCACAACATTGCCGAAACTTGACTTTGTGAATATAGATTTCATTTGTGTTTCTAGTTAATCAATCAATTTTACTTTACTTTGCGGCGCTTTAATTATTCGGACGCATTTGGAACAAAACATCTATCTAAATCTTGTTTATTGAAGATGGGGTATAGACATATTTAGCAAGAAGAGAAACAGATAGTAAGAATAGCATTCTTTTTGTAATTTTGGATAAATGTGTGCCCTAGAGATGCTCGGGGGACGGGCATACCCCGAGGAGTGATCTCTAATAGTCATTAGGTTTACATCCCTTAGAATCGAAAGAAGGACACCTAACGACTAACGCTACCCTTTGCGCTAATATCCCTCCTTTTCGAAAAATCGTCTTCGAGGGATAAGACTTCTCTGCTTTTCGTATGGTTTGATCTTTCGTAGGGTCATACCCTAATCCATACTTTAGCGGATTATCTTTGAAATCCGGTGGCTCTCTTATTCCTTGAGCGTTCTTTCCAAGCCCCCGTCCCGGGCGATATCCATATCTTTTCATCATATGGGCCACCTTCATGTTACTAGGGAGTCTTTCGATATAGGCAATTTCGAGTGCTTGAAAAGATGTTTCAAGAGCCTCTTCAGCCGCATCCACATATGGCTGGATAGACGGCTTACTAATTAGAAAGTCTTCTTCAGCTTGAACTCGTGACTAGTTTATCATTTGTCACAAATTTGACTTTCTGGTGGAGCGTTGAAGGTATTGCCTTAGCGCTATGAATCCAAGGTCTACCAAGGAGACAACTCGTATGCCGGTGTGATATCCATTACGTGGAAGTCTATGTTGAAGATAGTAGGGCCGATTTGGATTGGTAGACCGATCTCTCCTACTACTTCCGTCTTGATCCATCAAAGGCTCGAACAATTGTATTACTTGGACGCATGTGTGTTCCTTGCACCGTTATCTTGTCGAGTGTACTTTTAGGCATAACATTTAAGGATGATCCATTATCCACAAGAACTTTGGAAATGAGATATTCCTTGCATTTGACAGAGATATGCAAAGGTTTATTATGATTTGACCCTTCCAAAGGGAATTCTTCGTTAGTGAAAGTAAGGTGATTATTGGCTGTGATATTGCCAATAATTCCTTCAAACTTGTCTTGGGATATTGCATGTGGAACGAATGATTCATTCAAAACCTTTAACAGTGCGTTTCGATGTGGTTCTGAACTTATTATGAGTGATAACAAAGTTATCTTTGCTGGAGTACGGTTGAGTTGATCGATGATGGAGTACTCACTTTGTCTTATGTATTGGAGTAACTCATCTGTCTCCTCCTTGGATTCTTTTTCCTCTTCGGCCTTATTTTTCACCTTTTCTTTAGAAGTATTTTCTTGTAATTCTTTGGGGGAATATATTCTTCCACTTCGAGTCATGCCCCCAATACCGGCTATGTTGGAGATGTCTTGATTGACTGGCGATTCTTCTGAATATCTCCAAGGTACAGCTTTATTTGATAAGTAAGGGAAAGGACGAGGCACGAATAAACGTATAGGTGTTATTTCCTTCTCCCTTGGAATGATTAACGGTGCTTGTTTGTTATCGTCTTCGGGTTTATCGATTGTCGTAGAGATTTTGATGACGAAAGGCTTCTTTTCCATTTTTCTGATTTGTGGAAAGCACATCAATTAATCCTTTCTTTTTATTATCTTTATTATTAAAATGAGGAGGGATATATGAATGTATGCAACTTATGAATGCAATAGACAATTTAAGGAGAGAAAAATAAATCCTTTTATTAGAAAGTGTAAATCCTTCTATACAATGCTTTGGAGCAAGTGCTGACAAAAACGGAAAAGCTTGAAGAGTCCTATAGGTAAATTAGGTTTTCTTCGTAATTCGTCTTCAGCTATTCTCACATGGTTTCCGAGTATCTTGATTTGCTCATGTACCGCTTGACTCATATCTTCACTATATCGACGAGCCTCTCTCATCTTTTCTTCTAGATGAACGATCAAAGCGTGTTGTTGGTCAGACCTCTCTCTTATTTGGTCTCTTTCACGAAGTAAATGACCGTACTGAGCTAAACCATCCTTTTCTTTATCATGCAGCTCATTCAGGCTTTTCTTGTATTTTTCAGCGGTTTCTCGCCACTTTTGTGCTTCAGACCGAGTTCCCGCTAGGTCATCCTGCATCAACTTGATCATTTTTTCCTGCTCTGCAAGTGCCTTCTCAAAACGTGCTATTTCGTCATTCATGTCCTGGAAAAGACTATCTTGTTCAAGCCTCGGAACTTTCAGCGTTTGTTTAGCCTCTTCTTGGTAGTCAGCATAATCATTCTTGAGAAGCTCTATCTCATGGTCCTTCTTTTTGCATTGCCTTTTTAGACCATCTATTATAATGGTTGATTCTTGCTCTTTTTCTTCAAAAGTCCTCAGCTGAGTTTCCATGACTTCAACCCTTTTGTTTAAGGCATTGACTCGTAATTGTAGTTCTTCGTCGGCTAACGCTTTAGTGAATGCAGAAGATGGTAGGGGTATCCCTCTATTTTTCCTCCATTCTTCATATTCAAGGGATGTAGATACTTGAGCCTTTCCGAGTTCTTTATCCCCCGGTAGACTCGGTCTTTCCCATGCTTTCCGGACAGCGAGATACTTCTTCAAAGTTATGGGAATAGTGACATAGGCTCAGCTCTCCGAGCTCTTCTTGGGTTGGCGCAGTTTGAGTTCTCATAAGTTGTCTCATAGCCATTTTAGGAGAGTAGGCTATACGGCCTCCGAGACCTAGAAGTGGTATACTCGGGTAGTCTCCGCATCGTATGAGAATATAACCGGGTCTGAGCCAAGGGCAAACCCATGATACATGCTCTATGTTCCAGTTTTCTAACTCGATTTTCCACTCTAAGGCTTGACGATGTTGAAGAGGGATTTTTGAGAAACTTCTTAAAGGGTCGGGAAATACACCCATGTGGCTTGAGGCGTAAAAGTGAGTAACACCCCATATATATAGCAATGGAATACAACATCCGAGTGTTTTTCCTTGTTTCGTCGGCAAAATTCTACGTAAAGCAGGGTATCGCGAGGATCGCAGGTATAGGGCTCTTAGAGTATACATCCCAGTGCGAAGAATGCGTCCATTGCAGCATGATCCACGATGTTTACATGGAATGGGAATAATATGATTCCGAACATTGCTAGTGCTAGAGTTTTGTTGAATGTTGACCAGTCTTTCTTTTTGGCTAAAGAGACTAAGTGGTCTTCTATTATAGCCATTTTCCAACCTCCGATATTCCCTTTTCCCTCTAGGATAGATTGATGAGGAGGCAGTCGTATAATAGTAGCAACCTTACTCACGGCCGTATATTCTCCCTGGGACATAAACCCCAACCGATTGAGGCCATCTCACCATAAGTTCGTATTCTTCTAATGTCGGTACCAAGTCAAACTGTGAGAATTCGAAGCGAGTGTAAATCGGGATTCCGAAGTGGACCAATACTCTAACAAATATTGGATCAATGTCGATTTTCAGGAGGTCAAGAATTCTTCCGTAAGACTTCTCAAAGTTAGCATAGACCTCCCGCGGCATATATGTACACAAATGCCTTAACTTCTCTACACGGCATAGAAGGATCTCCACTTTCTTTAACTCGTCTATTACTCGGATCCCTCCATTGTCTAGCAGTAAATGAAAATGCATGATATGAGGATGAATTTTTGTAAATGTGTGTATGCAAGTGTTTGTTTTTCTACGTATTATCATGTTTTGTTCCTAATATGATTCATGGTAGTACTTGGTTTTTCTTGAAAAGAAAACTTATCTATATGAATGTTTATGGATTTTGATGAAGAGAGTCCTGTTTTCTTCCCTTTTTTATTTTTGATGAAGAAAAGGTGATATGAATTATGAGACTTTTACTAATTTTTATTTTATAACAAGGGTATTTTTATGATTTTTAGGTTTTTTCATTTTTTTGTTTGTTGTATGATTTCCCTATGCTAATGCATCAATACAAATGCAGCAAACGTATGCACACACAATTCATACATCCACGAGCAGAGCCACGCTATTACAAGGTAGGGTTTTCCTGCAGAAACGTGCTTGGTTTGGGTGGTTCTAAGCTGTTCTCACCAGGCCAAAGGTCCCCAAGGTGCCCCCATTATAGGGACCTCTCAATCTCTCAATCCTCGGGTCATGCACGGAACTCCGTGGCGACACCCTTAGACCAAAAGAAGAGAGTTATCACCTTGAGTTGGTGGTTTTCCGACAACGGCAGTAGCCCCGTGTGCCAACTAACCGATCGTATCTGCCACCCACTCCCTATAGATATTCACTCTTGCCCCCGGGTATAGAGGGACTGTTGTGTGCAAGGGTTTTTGTGTGCAGTTTATATTTCAAACAATTTGCAGAAATAATCATACAGCAGTTATTAAAGCCATACAGTAAAAACATACAGAAGGGTAAAGGTGTAATTTCAAATCATTACTTAGTTTGAATTTATCTGTCACTAAATGGGATCAACTCTCTAGCGTCCCCAGTGGAGTCGCCATCTGTCGCCGCCGTCCCTTTCCGACGTCCGGAGGGGGACGTCTTAGAAACGTTTATGCGAGCGGTCGCGAAAAGATGGTTTAGACTCGCGTTTTTGTTTTAAAAGGTTTTCGAAAAGGGGTTCTTATGGAGTCGCCACCAATGTTTTGACCATAAACATTGGAAAAGGAAAAAATGTTGATTTTAAGAAAAACCGCACTTGGCCATTATAACCGAGTTGGGTAAGGGAGTTAGTTACGTGTGGGGAAGGTGTTAGCACCCCACAACGCCCCTTTCGGGTTCCCTATGACAGATTAATTCATTTAAGTAAAGACTACGAGAAATTACGCGATTACCCTATTTTATTACATAATATTAAATGGCTATCTACATGATTTTATTCTATATTGCATGCATAAAATGATTAATAAAGCTAAATAAAGCAATAAAAGAGACAAAATAGCTATCTACATGATTTTATTCTACATGGCATAAATAAAGCTAAATAAAACAATAAATAAAGCAATAAAAGAGAAGAGAATTGAAAAGAACCTCCGTAGCAAGCTTGATATTGAGAATCTCGAACCGTGAGGATGCGTTTTGGCAACCCCTCTCTCTACACGAGACTCTCCTCACCAATACAGGATCGACTCTACTAAAAATTTAAAGAAGAATCGAATGCCGGAATATAATTCCTTAACCGATTGTTACCTATTTAAGGCAATCGGAAAGATCATTCAAGAGAGGGAGAGAAATAGACAAATGCTCGAGTTTTAGAAAGTGTTTCGAGCTCTCGGGGTGTCCGGGGTGTGAAAAAGTGACAAATGAGCCTCCTATTTATAGTTTTCGAAGCTGGCGCACTTCGGGACCACCGTCCGGACTCGGGACGGCCGTCCGGACTCGGGACGGCCGTCCCAAATGGCAAAATTACACAGGCCGGGACCCCCGGGGACCCGGGACGGCCGTCCCACTTTTCTCGGGGCTTGGGACGGCCGTCCCAACTTCGGACGCGCGTCCCAACTAGGCTGGAGCAAGTTGGGACGGCCGTCCCACCTTTGGGACGGCCGTCTCGACTGTTCTGGCCAGTTTCGCGCGTTTCGGGACTCCGGGAAGCTTTCCTTGCCTGTTTTGGACGTCAGTTGATGCCGATATGCGTCTGTTGAAGCTTTATCTTCATGTAGGAAGTCTCCTTGGCTCTTATTTGTAATGCTAGACGAGCTTTATCTTGTTACGGGTGATCTCTTTTATCTTTATTTGAGAGACCGGGCAAAATTAGGGGTCTACAATCCCTCCATTCTACAGTCAGGCGTCGTTGGAGGGGGATTTTGGAGAAGCTTCTCAAAGGGTCGGGGAATATCCCCATGTGACTGGAGGCGTAAAGGTGCGTGATGCTCCACACATAAAGTAACGAAGAGCAGCAGCGGAGTGTTCTCCCTTGCTTCTGATGGCAGAAATCCACCGAGAGCAAGGTGTCGGCAAGAATAGCAGGTAAGGGACTCTTCGAGTTCAAGTCCCAGGCGAAGAAAGCGTCCATGACAGCTTGATCGATCGTGTCGAGATGGAAGGGGAACAGGATCGTTCCGAAGATTAATAATGCCAGGGTCTTGTTGAAGGCAACCCACTCTGCCCTTTCAGCCAGGTAGGACAGGTGGTCTTCTAACATTGTTACTTTCCATCCCTGGGTGTTCCCCTTCTTTATCAGGGTACTTTGTCGGTACGGTAGGTGGATAAGGGCAGCGACTGGTGCTGCAGGAGTGTACGCCTCATGGCGGATATGAACCCCGGCTGACTTGGGCCATCTCAACATTGTTTCATACTCCTCTAAAGTGGGCACCATGTCGAACTGCGGAAATTCAAAGCACCGCAGACTGGAGTTCCAAAAGTGAATCAATACCCTTAGGAAGACTTGATCGACACTGATCTTTAGGAGGTCCAGAATTCGTCCATAGGACTTTTCAAAATCAGCGCGGACCTCTGGTGGCGTCATTGCACTAAGCCGTTCTAGCTTCTCAGTATGGCTTCGGAGAATATCCACCTTCCCCACTTGTCTACTTGTTCCCTCCATTTTCTAAAACCAAAATGTATGTTTTGATGAAGATGATGTTTATTGTATGTGAGTGTTTATTTTGCTATTTATCATGTTTTTCTACATGATGTATGGTATTTCCGTATATTTTTTGAAAGAATAAACTATCTACATGAATATGTTATGGGTGCAATATTTTTGGACCAGGTCTTATTTCATGAACCTTGAGAAAAATGGATTGCTTTTTATTTATTTTTATTTGTTTATTTTATAGCCTTTTATCTCTTCTGTCGGATCTGCGTGGCTACTTAGCTTGCAAAGAACCTGAAACCAGGCTAGCTAAAAGGCAGACTGTCCGAGATAAAATATGGCTTTATGTGAAAGAATATCCAGCATCCCTTATCTCTTTTGTCGGAACTGCGTGGCTACTTAGCTTACAAAGAACCTGAAACCAGGCTAGCTAAAAGGCAGACTGTTCGAGATAAGGGTGTTTATTTGAAAAATATTTTTGGTTTTTGTTTTGTTGTTTGTTTATGCTATGCAACATACAAATGCAACAATCATATGCACACACAATTCAATCATCCCCGAACAGGCGAGACTTCGTTTTTATTACGAGGTAGGGTTTTCCTGCAGAAAAGTGCATTGGTTAGGGTAGGTTCTAACTGTTCTCACCAGGCTAAGGCCCCCAAGGTGCCCCCATTATAGGGTCCCCACTCTCCAGCCGTCCAACCATGCTCAGCACTAAGGCCAGAGTCGGTCTTGTTGCCAAAAGAGGAAGGTTATCACCTTGAGTGGTGGTTTCCGATCACACTGGTGGGCACAAGGCCCTAACTGCAGCGAACCGTACCTGCCACCCACTCCCTATGGTTATCTCACTTGCCCCCGGGTATAGGGGGAACTGTTGTGTGCAAGGGATTGTGTGCAGTTTATATTTCAAGCAATTTGCAAGTATAAACAATCAACGATTTATTAAAGCCAAACAATAAAACATGTTATAAATACAAGTTAAGGGCAAAAGTGTTATTTTCTTGGTTTATTTATTGTTTAAGCCGGCCCATCACTAAATGGGATTAACTCTCTAGGCTTCCCTAGTGGAGTCGCCATCTGTCGCCGCCTCCCAAAAAGGGGACGGTCGGAGCGACGCGATGGTTTTTCGACCCTCTTTGATTTTCGCGTTTTTTTATGGGTGGTTACAACGCCTTCAGGTTGTCCGATAACCGGGCTAACCTGGGGGTGAGGTTTTCAAAAGTGTCCTTGGGTTGTCCGATAACCGGGCTAACCCAAGGACTTATTTATTTTGGGTTCTATGGAGTCGCCACCGATGTTTTTACCAGAAACATCGGAAAAGGGGTTTTAAAAGGCGTTGGTTTTCGAAAACCAACTTTGGTCATTAGAACCAGAGTTGGGTAAGGGAGTTGGTTACGTGCAAAGGGAGTATTAGTCCCTTTACGACGCCCCTTTCGGGTTCCCTATGACAGGCCGGCTTATTTTATTGATAAACTAGAAAAATATACTTTAGCCCTTTTTTATTCTGCAGAATTTAAAAGTATGACTACATGGCCCTAATATCTATTGCATAATTTAAGATAAAAACGGTAAAGGTGAAGAGAGAGAATTTGAACCTCCGAAGCACGCTTTTTTATATTATTTCTCTAAAAAATAGGGTGCTTTATGGCAGCCCTTCACTCTACAAGACATCGGAAAACTTCTCGAACGCCGAAAATCACTCTTGAAAGCACTCAGAAGCTCCGGAAATGCGTCGGAGGGATTCTAGAGAGAAGTTTTTAGAGAGAAGGGAGAGCTATGCAGCTGTGGTGTGTGGAAATGAGGGGGGGAGAGCCCCTATTTATAGGTTTTCGCGCTGTCAGGTGGCGAGACCGCCGGTCTCGTCTGACAGGGTCGAGACCGCCGTCTCGTCCAACGAGACCGCCGTCTTGACCTGTCAAAATGGCGAGACTGCCATCTGGGCGAACGAGACCGTCGTCTCGTCCTTCGTAGGTGACGAGACCGCCGTCTCGTTAAGCGAGACGGCGGTCTCGCCTCCTACGCGAGGCGAGACGGCGGTCTGGGTTGTCCAGAAGGCGGTCTCATCCCTTCGAGGCGAGAAAACTTATTTTTCGGTACAGAAACTCCCTCCTATCCTAGTATGGGGCCTAATAGTCTCTCCTAATGGCTTGTTAGGCTTGTCCATCTTCAAATGGGAGGTCTTCTGGTCTTTCTTTGGAGGCCGGGCAAGATTTGGGGTCTACAGCACTCAGAAAAGAAGAACAACCTTTTCCATACAAAAGTTAAGTGTTGTGAGTGCCAGAGAACTGTTTGTTGCAAGGAAAGGGGCTTTCAGAACCTGGTGTGGGCTAGAAGCGATAAGAATCACTAAGTGGAGTTCTTAGTGGATTGTGTGCTGTGCCGTCTCTGGGGAAAGCTGTTCATCATCTCTTGTGGATTTCAAGAGAGGTGTATTCTGATCTTTATCTGTTCATTTGTAATCTGTTTGTAACAATTTGTTCTTAGTGATAGCGTTAATCCTCTTTTGAGTGATTAGCAACTGGACGTAGGGTCTTTTGATCCGAACCAGTATAAACCTACTGTGTAATCTTCTCTATTTACATTTACGCAGTTTTTAATCAGTAAAATTTGGGGAAAATTTTGAAAACCTAATTTTTATTAAGAAACCAATTCACCCCCCCTCTTGGTTTTTGTCCGACCACGCGAACATTCCGCTGCGCGATTCTAACAAGTGGTATCAGAGCTTGCTTTGATAGTTATTCAAATTTTCGAAAATGGCCGGACAAAATCAAACTTTTGCCGAAGGTGCGTCTATCAACAGACCCCCACTTTTTGCGGGTCAAAATTATCCTTTCTGGAAGGTACGTTTGCAAATATTTTTAGAGTCTGTTGATAGAGGCGTTTGGGACGCTATTTTAAACGGTCCATATATTCCTAAAGTAATTGAGAACGGTGTTGACGTTCCCAAATCTTTTTCTAGATGGACTGCCGAAGAAAGTAGAAAAGCACAATTTGATGTTAGGGCTAGAAATATAATTTCATCTGCTCTAACCCTTGACGAGTTTTATAGAATTTCAGTTTGTAAAAGTGCACAGGAAATGTGGGAAATGCTTAGAGTAACCCACGAAGGAACTGACGACGTCAAAAGAGCGCGTAAAAACTCCCTAATCCAAGAATACGAGATGTTCCGGATGCAACCCGGCGAAACGATTTTTGACGTTCAAAAGCGTTTCACTCATATTGTGAATCATCTCACCGGATTAGGTAAAGTATTTGACGTTGATGAATTAAATGTTAAAATTTTGAAATCTCTGGATAGGAAATGGCAACCTAAGGTGACGGCCATCTCGAAGTCACAAAATCTTGCCACTATGTCTATGGCGGCGTTATTTGGAAAGCTAAGGGAGCATGAGCTTGACCTTGGAAGGCTAAATGAGGAAGAGGGTCAATATCAAAAGAAGAACCTAGCTTTCAAGACTGAGATTTCAAAAAGCAAAAATAAGAAAGAAGAAGAAGAAGACTCCGAAAATGATGAAGAAGATATGAGTCTTTTTATAAAGAAGTTCACCAAATTGATGAAAGCAAAAGGAAGACATCCTTTCAAAGGTAAGGGAAAGGTAAAAGAAAATTCTTCCATTAATATAAAATGCTATGGTTGTGGTGAAGCAGGGCATATGAAGACCGAATGCCCAAACAAGAAAAATGATGAACACAAGGGCAAAAAGCAATTCAAGAAGAAAGCATATATTGCTTGGGATGACAGTGATTCAAATTCAGAATCAAGCGACTCGGAAATAGAAGCAAACATTTTCTTAATGGCAAATGACAACATTTCTTCGGATTTTGAGGTTAGTGATTCCGATTCATCCTCTAGTGAAGAAAATGACCATGATGAATTGCAAAATGCTTATAATGAGTTATTTACTGCATTTATGAATATGAAAAACGAATTTAAAGTTGTAAAGAAAAATTTAAGAAGATCCGAAAAGGAAAATGAGTCCTTAAAATTGAAAATTGCATGTTTAGAAGAAAAGGAGGTAGCCAATACGAAAATTGTATGCTTAGATGAAGATAAGGACTTAGCATGTGCAAATTGTAAAGAGCATGAATATGACATAGATATTCTTAACCATTTGCTTGACAAAGCCGAAAAAGAAATTGATGATCTTAAGAAGCATGAAATGGGAATTGCTCAAAATAATGTAAATCAAAGAGTTCCTTTGAAAAAGAGTAAAACTAAAAAGAAAAGAGTATGGGTAGAAAAAGGAACTAGAGCATGTCATGTTAATAATGTATCTTATTCTAAAACTACCTCAAATGCATGCTTCTATTGTATGAAACAAGGTCATACTTCAAATAGATGTAAAATTAAACATTTTGGTGTACCTAAAGGAAAATATATTTGGGTTCCTATAGTTAAATGAATTGTTTGTCTCTTTTATTTATTCAAAGAAAATGGATCATTTAGTATGTTTTAAACAGAATGCTTAGGTAAAATCATTTTATCTTTTCTGCTGCATGAAGGTTCTTCACTTAAAGATTTTTGCGAAATGCCTCTAAAATCGTTTTAAACAACTAAAAACAAAGTATTTTTACAAAAGCTTTCTTAAACATGTTTTTAACTGATATAGTTTTGAAAGAACCGATTAAAATCACTTAGAATGTTCAAAGAAGTGTTTTTACAGCATTTTAGTCGATACAACTTGTTTTTAATCGATTAAAACCATTTAGAACTCATTATGATCGATCAGAACACAAATATGACCGATCAGAATCAAATGTGATCGATCAAATTTTAATTATGAGCGATCAGAATTTTTTCAATCGATTAAAACACGTTTCAATCGATTAAAATCACTTAAAGGGTCAGGATGATCGATCATAATCCAGTTATGACCGATCAGAATCAAATGTGATCGATCAAATTTTAATTATGAGCGATCAGAATTTTTTCAATCGATTAAAACACGTTTCAATCGATTAAAATCACTTAAAGGATCAGGATGATCGATCAGAATACAATTATGACCGATCAGAATCAGTTATGATCGATCAGAATTTAGTTATGACCGATCAGAACTATTTTAATCGATTAAATCTCGTTTCAATCGATTAAAACAACTTAGAAATTTTCTACACAGCATTTTAATCGATTAAAACTTATTTTTATCAGTTAAAATAACTTGAAAAGTTTTATAAGAAAGTTTTGCAGTATTTCAATCGATTGAATCGCGAAACAATAGATTAAATCAACTTAGAAGATTTTTTTTATAAAGTGTTTTAATTGATATAAACGTTGTCGTATCAATTAAAACAAATCTGTTTTGAATAGGATGCTCATTAGGCCAATGATGAAATCTACTCCATATGAATTGCTTAATGGTAGAAAACCTAATGTTGCTCATTTAAAGATTTTTGGATGTAAATGTTTTGTGCTAAATAATGGAAAGGACAATCTAGGAAAATTTGATTCAAAAGCCGATGAGGGCATTTTTCTAGGATATTCATTAAATAGCAAGGCATATAGAGTATTTAATAGGAGAACCTTAAATATAGAAGAATCTATACATGTTACCTTTGATGAGATTGTAGACCTTGGGGGAAATCCTCTTGAGTCAAATAAAAGACTTACAGGTGATGATGAATATATAAGGGAGGCTCTTGATGAACTGTATTTAGAAGATAATGAACCTTCTCAAACTCCTCAATTAGCAAAAGAATGGCAATCACCTAGAGGACTCTCAATGGACAACATCATAGGTGACATCTCAAAAGGGGTAAGAACAAGAAATATGAATAATTTTTGTATGTCTGTTGCTTTTGTGTCACAGATAGAACCTAAAAACATTGAGGAAGCACTTAAAGATGATCAATGGTGCATAGCCATGCAAGAAGAACTTAACCAATTTGAAAGGAATCAAGTCTGGGAATTAATCCCAAAAGAAGAGTCACATCAAGTTATTGGAACTAAATGGGTATTCAGAAATAAGCTTGATGAAGATGGTAATATAACAAAGAATAAAGCCAGACTTGTTGCAAAAGGCTATTGTCAGGAGGAAGGTATAGATTATGATGAAACTTATGCTCTTATTGCCAGGTTAGAGGCTATACGCCTACTTCTTGCCTATGCATCTATGATGAAATTTAAATTATATCAAATGGATGTTAAAAGTGCATTTTTAAATGGTTTTATCAAAGAAGAAGTATATGTAGAGCAACCCCCTGGATTTGAAGATTTTAATAATCCTAATCATATTTACAAATTAAAGAAAGCATTATATGGGTTAAAACAAGCTCCTAGATCTTGTTATGAAAGATTAAGTAGTTTCCTAACTGCAAATGATTTTTCAAGAGGAAGAATTGATTCTACACTGTTTATCAAGAAAGTTAAAGAACATATCTTATTGGTCCAGGTATATGTTGATGATATTATTTTTGGATCAACTGATAATTCGCTGTGTGTAGAATTTGCTAAGATTATGCAGGGAGAGTTTGAAATGTCTATGATGGGAGAATTGACATTCTTCCTTGGACTTCAAATCAAGCAACTTAAAGATGCCACTTTCATCTCTCAAACTAAATACTGCAAGGAGATTCTCAAAAAGTTTGGTATGGACACCTCAAAGGAAGCTAACACACCCATGGGAACTTCATGCTATTTAGACAAGGATGAATCAGGTTTGGAAGTTAATCAAACTATGTATAGAGGTATGATAGGATCACTATTATACTTAACTGCAAGTAGACCTGATATTATGCATTCTGTCTATGTGTGTGCTAGATTTCGGGCTTGTCCTAAAGAATCTCACCTAATTGCAGTAGAAACATATTTTAAAATACTTAAAAGGAACTACTGGGTTTGGCTTGTGGTATCCGTCTGATGCTTGTATTAGTTTATTAGGATATTCTGATGCTGATTATGGTGGATGTAAAATTGATAGGAAAAGCACTAGTGGGACATGTCATTTGTTAGGTTTATCCTTAATATCATGGCATTCTAAGAAACAAGCATGTGTAGCTTTATCTACCACTGAAGCTGAATATATTGTAGCTGGTAGTTGTTGTGCTCAAATTCCGTGGATGAAACAACAATTAGAGGATTATAGCATATATTTAAATGACATTCCATTAATGTGTGATAATACGAGTGCAATCAATCTAACTAAGAATCCAGTAATGCACTCTAGGACTAAACATATTGAGATTAGACATCACTTTTTAAGAGATCATATCAACAAAGGAAACTGCAAAATAGAGTATGTAGACACTAAACGTCAATTAGCAGATATATTTACTAAGCCTCTACCCAAGGATAGATTCTATGATCTTAGAAGAGACTTAGGGATATTAGAAATAGCTTAAAATCTGCTTAATTTGACTGTTTCTTGATGATTGTTATGTTAAAATTCGTGGTGTAGCATGTTCATAGGTTATTATGCATATAAATCTCAAAAACTTGATATAGCCTCCGGAATAATCGATCATCGGAAGTGATAATCGATTATTTTCCCTCAAAACGTCCAAAACAGGGTATTCTCCTTCGGAATAATCGATTATTTCGTGAAATAATCGATTAAATGCCTCATATAATCGATTATTTGCTAGAAATAATCGATTAAAGCTGTCTGATATAGAGATAATCGATTATTTTGAGATATAATCGATTAAATGCGACCAGTCTTGCCTCCTAGCCGTTGCCAACGGATATTTTTCCATGGAATCTCTTCTATATGACCGTTGGAAGTATTTTCCCTATAAATAGAGACCTCTAGTTCAATTATACTCACTTCTAACTCTTGCAATCAAGTTTTTCTTGCAATCTATACTCTCTTTACCTCATTATTCCCTCACTTGTCTCCAAATCTTCTTCATACTTCATCTATTCTTTCAAATGGCCTCATCCTCTCGCCCTAAGATTCCTACAAGAAGAAGATCTGCACCTTCTTCTCATTCCCGTCCTAATTCCGTTGAAGGATGGATTTCGATACGGAAGGTCAACAGGAATTTCGATGTACTCGGAAGGAACGTGCCGTCATTTCTCCTAAATTCCTAATTGGTGAGCAATTCATTCATAGAGGATTTAACTTTCCTAATCTTCTTGAAATTCAAGGAGTTCTCCCATTTATCCAAATGCAAGGTACATACTATCCTGACTTAGTTAGGGTATTCTATTCTAGATTTAAGTTTAGTGATCAAATTGCTACATCCCGTGTAAAAGGGGTTACCATAATTCTAGATGATGATATTTGGGAAAACGTTGCCCACTTCCCCATTAGAGAAGATGCTATTAACGTTTATGGTGAGCTAGATGACTTTGATAGGTTCTTAGCTTATCGATCTTTTCTGCAGAATCCCTCTATGGAGATTGGGCGTATTCTTCATGCTGGACCTTTGAAGAAGGAAGAACGCATGATTCTTCATTTGCTTGTCTGGATTTTATGTCCCCGAGCCACAAATCATGCCCAATGTTCTTCTATTGATCTTCGCATTATTCATGCCATAATGAATAATGAACCTTTAGATTGGGGTGTTCTTGTCACAATGACAATGTTAAAGGCCAAACGTCATCCAACATTCAAAATTCCATATGCTCTTCTTATATCCCGAATTCTTGAATATAAAGGAGTCAATGTCGAAGGTGAACAAGTTGTCCGAACTAATAACTTGAACCGCATGCTAGACAGCACATTGATTCATCTCCAAATGGTGCGGGTAAATGACATCTATGTTCACAAAGATGACGTCCAAAATCAAGGTGATGCAATTGAAGACTCGATGAAGATATGCCTCCAAGAATTGAGTTTCCCTCTACCCAAATCCAAAGTGTTGGAACAACCTCTTCTCATCAAGAATCAAGACAATCCATGGAAGATATGCTTTCTGACATGAATCAAAGAAGGCAATCATTCTTCAATCTTTCTGGGGTACGGCATGATGAAATTATTCGCCATATATCCGATGTAGATGATAGAGTGGGTAGATTAGAAAATAGATTTGATACTCACTTTAATGATGAGGATAGTGAAGAATTTTAGATTTTATTTTGTTAATATCTTTATATTGTAATGAATGAATGATTATGAAATAAAATTTGATGTTTCTTTCATGCTATGATTGAGGGGGAGCTTTCTCTAACTTATGCATATTTTGAGGGGGAGCTCTTATGATTGATGTTGCAGAGTTCCTTTTGATTATAATCAAAATAGGGGAGAAAAATTTAAAGCCTATGATTCAATTTTAAATTTTATCTGGTATGTTTAATGTGTTTGTTAGTATGACGGATAAAACAAGGTTATTACAAGGGCTTTAAAAAGATAATTTTGATCATCATCAAAAAGGGGAGATTGTTGAACATTCAAGGACTTGATGTTGCAAATAATGATCATGAAGAATGTTGATTTTGATGATGATCCAAGAGCTTAAAGACTTAGAGTATTGAAGATTGAAGATTGAAGATTGATGATTTCTGTATTGTAATAACTCTGTTTTAGCTTGATTGAATCTGTAATTTTAGAGTCTAAGATAGCCGGTACATAGTCTGTAACTTAGATGCTTCAAAATGCTCAAATTTATCATTCAGGCTTGGCTTTAATCGATTAAATAAGTATATAATCGATTAAAACAGTGAGAAAACCATTTTCTGTCTAAAACTCACTGCTTTAATCGATTAAACAGCAAAATAATCGATTATTTCGTACATTTCCGTACAGATAATCGATTATTTCATCAAATAATCAATTAAACCAGAGAGGATTGGGTTCTGACGTATTTGGCTCTGTTTTAATCGATTATTACTCCAAATAATCGATTATTTCAATCTGTTTCGATTTTAAACATCAAACAAACCCTATTTTCGAAAATCCAATTACCAAGAACCCTAGTTTCAAAATCCCCAATTCCTAAACCCTAATTTCCCTACTTAAACTCTGCTTTGGCACTCAGAAAAGAAGAACAACCTTTTCCATACAAAAGTTAAGTGTTGTGAGTGCCAGAGAACTGTTTGTTGCAAGGAAAGGGGGCTTTCAGAACCTGGTGTGGGCTAGAAGCGATAAGAATCACTAAGTGGAGTTCTTAGTGGATTGTGTGTTGTGCCGTCTCTGGGGAAAGCTGTTCATCATCTCTTGTGGATTTCAAGAGAGGTGTATTATGATCTTTATCTGTTCATTTGTAATCTGTTTGTAACAATTTGTTCTTAGTGACAGTGTTAATCCTCTTTTGAGTGATTAGCAACTAGACGTAGGGTCTTTTGATCTGAACCAGTATAAACCTACTGTGTAATCTTCTCTACTCTTCTCTATTTACATTTACGCAGTTTTTAATCGGTAAAATTTGGGGAAAATTTTGAAAACCTAATTTTTATTAAGAAACCAATTCACCCCCCCTCTTGGTTTTTGTCCGACCACGCGAACATTCCGCTGCGCGATTCTAACACTAGGTGGGGGTAGGTACCCACAAGAGCCTTGCAGAACGGGGTTCGTACTAGGTGGGGGTAGGTACCCACAAGAGCCTTATAGAATAGGGTTCGTACCAGGTGAGGGTAGGTACTCATCAGAATCTAGCAAAATGCATATTCATACCAGGTGAGGGTAGGTACCCACAAGAGCCTTATAGAATAGGGTTCGTACCAGGTGAGGGTAGGTACTCATCAGAATCTAGCAAAATGCAGATTCATACCAGGTGGGGGTAGGTACCCACAAAAGCCTTATAGAATAGGGTTCGTACCAGGTGAGGGTAGGTACTCATCATAATCTAGCAAAATGCAAATTCATACCAGGTGGGGGTAGGTACCCACAAGAGCCTTGTAGAAACGAGGTTCGTACCAGGTGAGGGTAAGTACTCATCATAATCTAGCAAAAGCAGATTCATACCTGGTGGGGGTAAGTACCCACAGGAGTTAAGCAAAATGCGGACTCGTACCGGGTGAGGGTAGGTACTCACCAGAGTTTAGCAAAATGCGGACTCGTACCTAGTGAGGATAAGTACTCACCAGAGCCTTATAGAAGAAGGTTCAAACTAGATAGGGGTTGGTACCTAACAAAAACATTTATCATCTGAAGGATCAACAAACTTTAGCAAAGGAGCATCCGAAGGATGACCGGGCAAAAAGGGTTAACTCCTTCATCTACCAACTAACTTTGTGGGCACATCAGGCCAACAATTAGTTAGGGAGGTGAAGGGGGGGCAGCTGTAAACCCCTAATTTTGCCCGGCCTCTCAATAAAAGACCAGAAGACTTTCTATCTGAAGATAAAGCTTCGGTGGACGTCTATCAGCATCAATCGGCTTCGGTCTGAGGAAAGGAAAGCTTCCCGGGAGTCCTAGAACACAAAATTTGGCCAAAACACTCGAGACAGTCGTCCCAGAAGCCAAGACAGCCATCCCAGCCAGGCCAGACGGCCGTCCCACATGCCAGACGGCAGTCTCACTCAATTTTGAAACTTGGGACGACCGTCCCAACCTCTGCAGACAGCGGTCCCTGTTTTCTGCACCCCAGACGGTCGTCCCGAGCTGCCATGCTGAAAAAACTATAAATAGGAGCTCATTTGAGCGTTTTTGGACACCTCACTCTTCTCTTCTCTCCCTCTTTCGAATGAACTCTCCGATTGCCTATAAGGTAACAATCAGTTAAGGAAGTTTCTTCCGGCATTCGATTCTTCTTAGAGTTTTAGTAGAGTAGGTCCTGTATTCGGGGAGGAGAGTCCTTGTAGTGCGAGGGATTGCCAAAACGTATCCTCATAGTTGAAGAGTTATAATAAAAAGCTTGCTACGGAGGTTCTTTTCACTTCTCTTCTCTTTTATTGCTTTATTTACTACTTTATGTATGCAATAAAAAATAGAATCATGTAGATAATCATTGTTAAATATTGTATAATAAAATAGGGTAATAGCATAATTTCTCTTAATCTTTACTTTATGAATTAATCTGTCATATCCTATTACTTCATTTGTTTGGTCCTTTCTTTTTTTTACTTGAAAGATGGCAGGTACAGGTGGTGGTGGCATCCCTCCTCTAGGGGATGACAATAGATTATTGATTGATGTCATTACAGCCCAAATGCAAAGAATGTTGACAGAACATACCGAGGAGTTGTTTGGGAGAATTGAACAACTAGAAAATCAAGGAAATGATGATGATGGTGGAGGTAGAAGGAGGAGAAGGAGAAATAATGAAGGTGATGTTAGAGATAACAGAATTGAAGGAGTAAAGTTGAACATACCCTTTTTTCAAGGAAAGAGTAATCCAGAAGCATATTTGGAGTGGGAAATAAAAATTGAGCAACTGTTTGCATGCCATAATTACACAGAAGATAAAAAGATAAGGGTGGCAGCCATGGAATTCACTGATTATGCTCTCATTTGGTGGAACCAATTACAAAGGGAAAGGGTGAGATATGAAGAACCCTTGGTGGAAAGTTGGGAAGAAATGAAGAGGTTGATGAGAAGAAGATTTGTTCCTTCTCATTATCAAAGAGATCTTCACAACAAGCTCCAAAGACTCATACAAGGTAGTAGAGGTGTTGATGAATATTACAAAGAGATGGAGGTTTCCATGATTAGGACTAATCTTATGGAGGCACGGGAGGCTACTATGGCCCGATTCCTACATGGGCTAAATAGTGATATAAGGGATGTTGTGGAGCTGCAAAATTATGTTGAGTTGGAGGATTTAGTACATCAAGCTTCTAAGGTGGAACAATAATTGAAGAGAAAGGGTGCTATGAGGAGGAGTTCATCTAATTTTCACTCTCCTAGTTGGAAGGACAAATATAAGAAGGAGGGTGGATCATCAATAAGCAATTCCAATGTTATAGCTCATAGAAATCAAAATAAGTCTGATGAGGCACTTAAGAAAACAAGGAGTAGTGAGGTTAAGTGTTTCAAATGTTTGGGAAGAGGTCACATAGCTTCTCAATGTCCCACTAAGAAGACTATGTTACTTAAGGAGGATGGAGAAATAATTAGTGAATCTTCTTTAGATTCTCCATCTAGTAATGAAAATGAGCATGAAGATGAAAGAGAGTTAGAAGGAGATTTGTTCATGATTAGAAGGATGTTGGGTAGTCAATCAGTTGAATTGGATGATTGTCAAAGAGAAAATATTTTTCATGGAAGGTGCCTCATTCAAGGGAAGTTGTGCTCTTTGATCATTGATGGTGGGAGTTGCACTAATGTGCCTAGTTAACGGTTGGTTTCAAAAATGAATTTGGAGACTAAGCCACACCCGCGACCTTACAGACTTCAATGGCTTAGTGAAGATGGTGAGATGACCGTGAATAGGCAAGTTGAAGTGGGTTTTTCCATAGGGAAATATGAAGATTCTATTTTGTGTGATGTGGTGCCTATGGAGGCTTGTCATTTACTTCTTGGGAGACCATGGCAGTATGATAGGAGAGTTATGCATGATGGTTTCACTAATAAGTTCTCTTTTATGCATAAAGACCGCAAAACTACTCTTGCCCCTTTGGTTCCAAGAGAAGTTAGTGAGGATCAGCTGAAAATGAGAAAGAAAAGAAAAGAAGAAAGAAAAGAAAAAGAGAGAGAAAAGAGAAAAGAAAAAGAGAGTGAAAAGAAAAAGGAAAAAAAGGAAGAAAAAGAGAAAGAGAGAAAAAAATCAAATCTATTTATAAAAGAAAAAGAAGTCAAAAGAGCTATGCAATTGAGAAGGCCAATACTTTTACTTTTGAGTAAAGAAAGTAAATCAAACAGTCCATGTTTTACTAAACTCTCTTCCAAAAGAGGTTTCTTCTTTGTTGCAGGATTTTGAAGATGTTTTTCCCAAAGAAGTGCCTATAGGTCTACCCGCTCTTAGGGGTATTGAGCATCAAATTGACCTTATTCCAGGAGCTTCATTGCCTAATAGACCAGCCTATCGAAGCAATCCCCAAGAAACCAAGGAGATTCAAAAGCAAGTTGAAGACTTAATGCAAAAGGGGTGGGTTAAACAAAGCTTGAGTCCATGTGCAGTCCCAGTCATTCTAGTCCCTAAGAAAGATGGAACTTGGAGGATGTGCACAGATTGTAGAGCTATCAATAACATCACGGTAAAGTATAGACATCCCATTCCTAGGTTAGATGACTTGTTGGATGAATTATATGGTGCTTGTATCTTCTCTAAAATTGACTTGAAAAATGGATATCATCAAATCAGAATTAGAGAAGGAGATGAGTGGAAAACAACTTTAAAACTAAATATGGGTTGTATGAGTGGTTAATTATGCCCTTTGGGTTAACTAATGCTCCAAGCAATTTTATGAGATTGATGAACCATGTCTTGAAAGAGTTTTTAGGCAAATGTGTAGTGGTGTATTTTGATGATATTCTGATATATAGCACTAACTTTGATTTGCATGTTGAACATTTGTGTGTCGTCATGAATGTGCTTAGTAAGGAAAAATTATTTGCTAATCTTGAAAAATGTACCTTTTGCACTGATGATGTTGTGTTCTTGGGATTTGTTGTGAGTTCTAAAGGGGTACAAGTTGATGAGGAAAAGATTAGAGCCATCCAAGAGTGGCCTACCCCTAAGAATGTGAGTGAAGTGAGAAGCTTTCATGGGTTAGCTAGTTTCTATAGGAGGTTTGTTAAAGATTTTAGTACTTTGGCTGCACCTCTTAATGAAATAGTCAAAAAGCATGTTGGGTTTAAATGGGGTGAAAAACAAGAAAAGGAATTTTCTGAACTTAAGCACAAACTATCTAATGCCCTCATCCTTGCATTACCAAATTTTGCAAAATCTTTTGAAATTGAATGTGATGCATCTGATGTGGGTATTGGGGCTGTTTTGCTATAAGAAGGTCATCCAATTGCTTATTTTAGTGAGAAGTTGAATGGGGGTGCCCTAAACTATCCCACCTATGATAAAGAGTTGTATGCCTTAGTGCGTGCTTTACAAACTTGGCAGCATTACCTTTTACCAAAAGAGTTTGTAATTCATAGTGATTATGAATCTCTGAAATGCTTAAAGGGACAAGGTAAGTTAAACAAGAGTCATGTCAAATGGGTTGAGTTCTTGGAGCAATTTCCATATGTCATCAAGCATAAAAAGGGAAAAGGGAATGTAGTAGATGATGCACTTTCTAGGAGACATGCATTACTTTCTATGCTTGAAACTAAATTGTTTGGTCTTGAATCTTTGAAAGACATGTATGTGAATGATGTTGATTTTGCTGAAACTTTTGCTGCATGTGAAAGGTTTTCTAAAAATGGTTACTTTAGGCATAATGGATTTTTGTTTAAAGCAAATAAATTGTGTGTGCCTAAGTGTTCCATTAGAGAGTTGCTTGTGAGTGAATCACATGAAGGGAGTTTGATGGGTCATTTTAGGGTTCAAAAGACTTTAGAAATTTTGCAAGAACATTTCTTTTGGCCTCATATGAAACGTGATGTGAATAAGTTTTGTGATCATTGCATTGTGTGTAAAAAGGCTAAATCTAAGGTTATGCCTCATGGGTTGTATACTCCTTTACCTGTTCCTGAATATCCTTGGACTGACATTTCTATGGACTTTTTTTTAGGGCTGCCTAAAACAAAGAATGGAAAGGATTCTGTGTTTGTTGTTGTTGATAGGTTTTCTAAGATGGCACATTTCATACCTTGCAAGAAGGTAGATGATGCTTGTCATGTGGTTGATTTGTTTTTCAAGGAAGTAGTAAGGCTACATGGGCTGCCGAGGAGCATTGTGAGTGATAGGGATTCAAAATTCCTTAGTCACTTTTGGAGAACCTTGTGGGGTAAGATTGATACTAAATTATTGTTTTCTACTAGTTGTCACCCACAAACTGATGGTCAAAATGAGGTAGTCAACAGGTCTTTAGGCACATTTCTTAGGACTATTTTAAAGAAAAATCTTAAGACTTGGGAAGCATGTTTACCGCATGTTGAGTTTGCTTATAATAGGATTATCCATAGCACCACTAATTGTTCAGCATTTTAGATTGTGTATGGATTTAATCTTTTGACTCCTCTTGATTTGTTGCCTTTGCCTAACATTTCTATGTTTAAGCATAAGGAAGCACAGGCTAAAGCAGAATATGTGAAGAAGTTGCATGAGCAAATAAAAGCTCAAATTGAAAAGAAGAATGAGAGCTACGCGAGGCAAGCTAACAAGGGTAGGAAAAAGGTGGTGTTCCAACCTGGTGATTGGGTTTGGGTACACATGAGAAAGGAAAGGTTTCCTGAACAAAGAAAGTCTAAACTTCAACCTAGAGGAGATGGGCCATTCCAAGTCTTAGAGAAGATCAATGATAATGCTTATAAGATTGATCTACCAGGAGAGTATAATGTAAGTTCTTCTTTTAATGTTGCTGACTTGACTCCTTTTGATGCAGGAGATGAATTCATAGATTTGAGGACAAATGCTGCCCAAGAAGGAGGGAATGATGTGGACATAAAGGCCCAAGCCCATAACGAGAAGGATCAAGACCAAGACCAAGATCCAATCCAAGACTTAGGTGGACCTATGACAAGAGGGAGACTCAGAAAAACACAAGAGGCATTACAATACAAAGTGACCAATTTGCTAAAGGCTCAACTATTAAGAGATCCAAACATGGAGGAGTCTAGACCTATCACATGCATAGAATGTTTGGAGAGCTAGGAGGTCCAACTAAAAGATTTAGTTTTTATTATTATTATTATTTTATTTGCTACAGTGGGGATTTAAACCCAAGACCCAAAGCTTATAATGCCTTCATTGAACCATCTGGGTAACTTAACTTTGCTTGGGATATTAGGATTTTAATTTATCTTTATTTCCTGCAATGAGACAAACTCATAAACTTAAGTTGTATTAAACATTTGGGAATTCAGAATGAACGTACGTAATATTCATAATCACTTTGTGAGTTGTTGCTCTGCTAGGGTTCTTCCTTGCATCACTTGATCTTATCAAGAATTATTCGATTCTTGTGGCGATCCTTCTTGGCTTATCAAATATTCTTATTTGTGGCGCCTACGGTATCTTTTATGTTTTTCTGTTTTCTATTTCTAATCAAATCAACTCTTAAAACCTAACCCTAAATTGTTTCCCTTCTATTTGAGTGTCGTCACATCACTTATCATATGCCTTGAGCATCCACTGTCCAAGTACCAAAGTGATTCTTGTTGTTGTTCCTGAAAAATCAAGCATCAAGTATTTGGTACCCTTAAATACTTTGGGTCCTTAGTGGTCAAATTTTCTGTTTAACATATTTTGGAACCCATCTCATTTTACCTTGTGGCACAAAGTGTTTTCTAATATGATAGAATTTTACAGTATGCCCTTTTTTCATACTGTTGAAAGTCCCACATCGCCTACCTCATATCATTTGGTATGGTTTAAATACATGTTAGGCTACTCCACATATTGCCAATTGGTTTTATATTGGAACCTTAACATGGTATCACAGCCAAAGCCTAACATCTTTCCGGTTATTGTCATGGGCCAAAAGTTGCCCTTTAGTTGGGTCAAAAGTACCCTTTGCCTGGTCCGGCAGGCTTCGTTGGAGGGGGTGTGTTGAAAGTCCCACATCACCTACCTCATATCATTTGGTATGGTTTAAATACATGTTAGGCTACTCCACATATTGCCAATTGGTTTTATGTTGGACCTTAACACATACAATAATGACAAGATGAGAAAGGAGATGCTGTTGATTTTTTGAAAGAAAACAAGTTCAAATACCTTTTAGTTTTAACCCCAACCTTAGGTTTGTAACCAATTCCAGTATGATCAAAAACACAGTTTTGAGACCCAAGAAGTGTATCTAAATTTTCTTTACCTTGAGTAAACTTAGATAAGGTTTTAATCAAATACTCAACCTTTTTCTGTAGAGAGATACAATGGGATGAAGAGGATTCACAGCCAGCCATTAAGCATAGATTCACTTCTTCACCTTCAGATATAGAACTCGAGGATGAACCATTGTCTTTCCAAGCTATGTAGGCCTTTTCCCCTTTGTACTTCATATATTTCTTATTTTCATTCTTGGATTTTTCTGGACATTCACTTCTTATATGTCCCTGCTTACCACAAGAATAACAAGTATAAGTATTTTGAATAGAATCAGTTCTTTTATCAGTGTACCTTTTAATCTGGCCAGTTCTGTTCTTCTTCTTAAGAAATTTCCCAAACTTCTTAACCAACAGATTAAGATTCTCAGATTCATCTTCTTTAGAGTCACTACTTTCTTCAATCGTCTTGAGAACAATGTTTCTGCTTTTCTTCTCTACATTTTCTTGTTCTTTAAACCGATTGATCTCCAAATCGTGTTCCCTTAGCTTACCAAACAATGATGCAGTAGTCATCTCAGTTAAGTCTCTTGATTCTGATATAGCTGTCACCTTTGGTTGCCAAGTTCTGTCCAAACATTTTAGGATTTTGATGTTTAACTCTTCCTTGTCAAATGTCTTGCCTAATCGAATTAGATGGTTGACTATATGCGTGAATCTTTTCTGCACATCTGCAATGGTTTCACCTTGCTGCATTTTGAACAATTCATAATCTCTAATTAATTCATGCTTCCTTGCCCTTTTCACATCAGAGGTACCCTCATGAGTGACCTCTAGAATCTCCCAAATTTCTTTGGCAGAGGCACATTGAGAAACCCTGAAAAACTCATCAAGATTTAAGGCAGAGGTAATAATGTTCTTAGCAGTATAATCATATTGAACTTTCCTATTTTCTGCATCAGTTAAGTCAGCCCAGTCTTTTTCAACAATTTTACCATCCACTATGAGTTGGCTTGAAAGGACCATTAACAATTGTATCCCAAATACCCCTATCAAGAGATTCAATAAAGATTTTCATTCTAACCTTCCAGAAGGAGTAATTCACACCAGCAAATAGAGGAGGCCTATTGATTAAGGCTCCTTCAGAAAAATTCATCTTTCCCTCAGCCATTTAAACCTTTCTTGGACCGAATTCTTGAGTAACTTACAAGAACCAGCTCTGATACCAATTGTAAGAATTAATGGTTGAGTTCAAGAGGGGGGGTGAATTGAACTTTAGAAATATTTTTCGAAAAACACTCTTTCTTTGTGGAAGAATGATTAATCTTTATCCAATCTTTTATTAGGCAGATTTGGTTTTAAACAAAGCAAGAATATAAACCAGAAATGAAAATAGATAAAAGCAGAAATACAACACAAGAGTTTATATTGGTTCACTCTTCCCAAGAGCTACATCCAGTTCTTGACAAATCTGCCAAGTTCCACTAATATCAAGTGAAAATACAAACCAGTAGATATACACCAATCTACCCCAAGAACTACCTTATAACACCACAAGATAGACTCTTGAAAAACCTCCCAGCAACCAAACCCAGTTACTATAACCAGTGCATATTCAAACCCAATCTACACAATTAGAATTTGTACAAGTATATGAAAAGAATAAACCTGGACTGCAGCTTTTACAATATAGAAGTCCAGAAACAATTTTTCTAACTTAGAACTTTCTCTCTTGAATATCTTTCAACACTCTTGATCAAAACGCCTTATGATATGAAATGTTTATGAATGCTCAGATAAAAACATGAATATGAGAGCTCCAAGATTGCTTTCAATCATTTTCCAAATTGTGTGTTTGAAAGAGAAATCAAAACTGTATTTATAGAGTAAAAGAGAGGGACTAATAGATTCAATCGATTTAAAATGATGTTTCAATCGATTGATTTCATTTAAAACTCATTCAATCGGTTAATTCGAGCTTTCAATGGATTGAAACAGTTAGAAGAAAAATGGTAGCTCTCTGTTTCAATAGATTAAAATATATTTCAACATATAGAAATTCTGAGATACCTTAAAATGAAAAATGATATCTCTTTGTTTCAACATATTAAAATTTATTTCAATAGATTGAAATTCTGAGATACTTTAAAATGAAAAATGACATCTCTTTGTTTCAACAGATTGAACTTGATTTCAACAGATTAAAATTCTGAGATACTTTTGAAATGAAAAATGACTAGAACATTTTAATCTATTGATTCTTCTATTCAACAGATTAATACTGCGAACCCCTTAATATGGAAAAACCATCAAGAACATTTTAACCTGTTGATTCTACGATTCAATCAATTAAAATTTTGGCTGTATATATACATTTCCTATTTTAAGTGATTTTAACAGATTGAAACTTCTTTTTAAAAAATTAAAAAACTCATTTTGTTCTTTCAAGGCTTAAAGATTGGTTTTTCATGCAGTTAGATAAATTCTATGAAATGCAACATTTATAGGCGCTTATCACAAGATCTACTGAAACTATCAAGAGATTAAATTCTAAACCTATAACCTATCTACCTACACACCCACAAAATAAACTTTATAAACTCTATATGTCTTCATCAAATCCAACAAGTGCTTCAGACGGCGGCAACAATATGCACTGTATCACTCAAGTGTTTAGGCTACTATTTACTCTCAAAGTACTCATGAAAAACAAGCACCACATAGACTCGGCAAGCCTCTAAAATCAACATTAAAAAACACATGCACATAAAGATCAAAAAGACTTTCAAAGGTTGTAATGGGGCTAAGGACAAGGTATGGAATGTATGGATAAGTAGCTTAAAGACCAAAGAAAATAGAGGAGCAATGGGGAATGAGTAAAAAATACACATGAAATTAAATCCACCAATTTCAATCCTCACACAATGTCCAAACATTTTTTTTTGCTTTCTTTTCTTTCTATATATATATATATATATATATATATATATATATATATATATATATATATATATATATATATATATATATAATCTTTCTTTTCTTTTCTTTTCTCTTTTTTTTAGAATCGAAAATAAAAGAAAACAAGATAGCCACAATTGAAGAATCTAAGAACCAACACAACTAGTTACAACCCTCCACTTTTTGAGCACCCATTCACAAAACAATTCCAAAGCTCCAAAATTTCCTAAGGTAGGGTAATCATGGTTTTTCAGGCTAATGGCTTGTAATGAGCTATAAAATAATGAAAAAGGGTCATCGGCTCAAAGGGGCTATCAAAGGGAATGATTCAATGTAGGATCATTTGGCTAGAGGCTTATAAGAACAAAAATGTCTAAATCATCTCCAACATGCATGTGAATCAAGAAGCATCAAAAAGAGTCAAGGTCACTGTACAAGCAATCAAGAGGCATAACACACAAGAAAGAAAGAATAGAGAGTGACTCAAAACCTCACACAGGGTAAATCTGTCACTTCCAAATCAACCTCTCAAACCTCAAAATCCACTTGACATGAAAAGAAGAACAAGGCTTTCAATCCATAAAATATCAAGCAGCTCATATCCAAGAGTGAAGAAAGTTCCCAAAACCTAAACAATACCCATAAATCTAAGAGAAGCATGCAAAACTGTACACAAAACATAGAATAAAAACCTACAATCTTACATCTCCCACCCCACACTTAAATCAGACATTTTCCTCAATGTAAACACAATCATATCCACTAAACAAATAGGCCAAGCAAGATAAAAGAGTTGAAGGGGAAAGAAGAACTCCCTGATCATGGTGGGAATTTCTTATAATCAATGCAGACCCTCCAATTATTTTGCACTCTCGATGGAATCAACTCATCTTTCTCATTCTTCGCCATAGTGATGCCTATTTTCTTTGGGACAACCTGAACTGGACTCACCCATTGACTATCAGAGATGTGTATATGATCCCAGCCTGTAGAAGCTTGGCCACCTCCATTTTGACGAGGTCTAGAATCACCGGGTTGAGCCTCCTTTGTGGCTGTCTCACTGGTTTGGCACTATCCTCCAACAAAATCCTATGCATGCATTTGGATGGGCTAATACCAGGAATGTTTGTCAAGATCCATCTAATGGCCTTTTTCAGAAATTTAAGCACTTGCAACAACTTCTCCTCTTCATCATCAGTGAGGGAGGTGGAAATGATCACCGGTAGTCTCTCATCATCCTCCAAGTAAGCATACTTGAGGTTCTCTGGTAGGGGTATTAACTCTGGTATGGGTGTTGGCTGAACAATAGAAGGAACCAGAGAAGGCAAAGGAATAGGTTCCACATCCTATACCTCAACCTGCAAGTCAGATTCATGTGCACCTCCTGCAACAGGGGCAGTGCATTCTGACTATAAAATCAAAATGAAGAGGTACAACACTGAAAGCATCAGATTCATGTACATGATCAGCATGTGTATCAGCATTTGTATCAGTCATGTTAGCAGTTGTATTAGTATCAATATTTAGAAATTGATCAATGCAAGAACTACACACTTCAGAATCAGTACATGAAAGACAGGTGAAGGAATTATGTAGAGATGGGAAGTCAAAATCATGAAAGAATTCAAATACATGTTTGTCGCTGCCGTAAAAAAAGGAGGTCGGAGCGACGCGATAGTTTCGTTCAACTCGCATTTTTAAAAGTGTGGTTCAACGCCTTTAGGTTGTCTGATAACTGGGCTGGACCTAAAGGCAAGGTTTTTGAAAGGTTCGAGGAGTCACCACCAATGTTTTTATCAGAAACATTGGAAAAGGAAAAGAACATAGTGTTTTTTTTTTAAGAAAAACTCACTTTGGTCATTACAACCAGAGTTAGGTAAGGGAGTTAGTTATGTGTAGGGAAGGTATTAGCTTCCCTACAACGCCCCTTTTGGGTTCCTTATGATGAATCATTTATATAAAGAAATAATAATTACAAATTGAGCTATTACCCTCATTTATTTATTGCGGAAATTAAATTATTGACTACATGGCCCTAAATGATTAATGCACAACAGTACTATCTAAAAAGTAGTAAAGTAGAGAAGGGAGTATATAGGAACCTTCGAAGCAAGATTTTATAGTAAGTTCTTTGAAAGAGGGTGCGTTTTGGCAATCCCCACGCTCTACAATGATGATCGCTCTTCCTCGCAACACTATAGAACGCTTTCTAAGAACTCTAAGAAACTCTGGAAATGCTTCAGAGGGGTCCTAGGAGAGTAATTCGAAAGAAGTACAGAAGGGAAAGTGGTAGAATGGTGTGAAAAGAGTGAGCAAGTCCCCCCCCCCTTTTATAGGAATTCGCACCTGTCAGGTCAGGTTGTCGTCTCGCTTGACAAGGTCTGAGTCGTCGTCTTGCCAAATGAGACGGCGGTCTCAACCCTTTGGGTGAAATTTCTTATTTTTATTGTACAAAAGTCCTTCCTATTCTAATATGGGGCCTATTGATCAATCCTAGGGACCTTTTAGGCCTTGTCCATCTTCGAATGGAAGTCTTCTGCTCTTTATTTTGAGGTCGGGCAAGATTTGGGGTTTACAGCTGCCCCCCCTTCACCTGACTAGTCGACTGTTGGCTCAACATGCCAAAAAGATCAGCTAAAGGGTGAAGGATTTAACCCTCTTGCCCGGTTGTCCTTTAGTTGCTTTCCTGGTTGTGGTAGCCGACCTTCTAGACGCTAAATATGATCCTCCAGGATGCTCCTTTGATGAAGTAGCTGACCCCTTTGGTTGATGAGTACGAACCCACATCCGGTTTAAGCCCCCTTTTGTAAGGCTTGATGAGTATGCACCCCCATCTGGTTTGACGAATATGAACCTCCGTCTGGTAAGCCCCCTTTTGTAAGGCCTGATGAGTACACACCCCTATCTAGTTTGACGAGTATGAACCCACGTCGGGTAAGCCCCCTTTTGTAAGGCCCGATGAGTACACACCCCCATCTGGTTTGACGAGTATGAAGCCCCGTATAGTTGTCAAGTCCACTTTGTAGGACCGATTGCAACTTATTGCTCTGGCTCATGTGTAGTGATTTTGCCTATGTGCAGGTCTTTCTCTTTGGGACCTTCCTTGTCCCGAAGTTGTGGTGGCGACTTACTGCTCTAGCTCATGCGCCAATTCTTGTGAGGAGTGTTTCTGCTTGATATTCTGTTTTTTTATTTTTTGTAGTCATCCAGTGTTCTGGGGTTTGTTGGTCTTCTTCCAGCTGATTGAGTGCTGGGGATTCTTTGTTTTGATCTTTTTTGTAGTGGTCATCTGACTTTGCTGGTTTTCGGGGATTTTTGGTGATTTTTGGGCAACGCCTTTGAGTAGGCGAGCATTCACTGAGGTTCTGGTAGTGCCTCTGAGTAGGCAGATGCTTCATCAGAAGTGAAAGCTTTCGGTTCACATTGTTTTCTTGAGGGGATCTTTATTTGGAGACTTGCTTTGGGTGCTTCCTATTTTCAAACACAAACATGGAGCTAATCTCCTTATATGCATGAATAATTTTCATTTTTTGTTGTTTATCTGAAGCGATTTTTTTATTTTTTTGTTTTTTCGATTTTGACAAAGTCGTTTTGTTCGACTACTTGTGTGGATGCCTTAAATGCAATCTACTTTTATGTGATGCATCTAGAAAGTGATTGACATTCTTCTATTGATTTTTCATGATTACGCTGATGAGCTCTTCTTTTTATTCTTTTTCTTTTTATTAAGCCCTATCTTTTTCCTAGACCACCCTTTTGTGGTTTTTGATCTAGCAGGCTGCCTTAATTTTTGCCTAGGATATCTTAGCGGGATTTTCCTTTTTATGAGTGCCTTAATTTTTGCCTAAACCGCCCTTTGCGGGTTTTCGATCTAGCAGGCTGCCCTAGTTTTTGCCTAAGAATCTCCTAGTAGGCATCATTCTTTTTTATCTTTATTTTTCCTTTTCATTTCCTTTCTTATGCTTTCTTGTATTGGTTCTTTATGCATGCTCATGTTTTATTAATATAGAGGTATTTTCATAATTTGGTCAAGAGAAAATAAGTAAAAGACAATTTTATTGATATAAGCAAATGGTTCATTTTTACAGAAGGATTTACAAAGGGATTTAGAAGCATGGCTAGCCAATGTTGGCTACACTGTATAAGTTATAACAATCATGTCCCTAACATTTGTCTCTCTATTTCTCCTAGTCGCTTCAATTGAGATGTTCGAGCCTGGAGTGAAAACCACGCAAAGTCTGTTTGCTTCTGGAAGGACATTACCTTAATCGCCTTGCGGTTTTTGGCTAAGGTAATCATTGCTTCTTTTTTTTTAACCCTCTAACTTTTTCCTAGGACATGTCCTAGCGAAGAATATGGACCCTATATTTTGCCCAGGACACTCTTTTGCGAGTTTTCGTCCTGACGGGTCATGGGCATTGTCTTCAAGCGTAGTGCTTTTTTACCGCGTCTGAGTTGACCGGGTGCCGAAACTCTTCTCCATCCATGTTAGTGAGGATAAGGGCTCCTCCTGAGAAATCTCGCTTGATCACAAAGGGTCCTTCGTAGTTTATTGCCCATTTTCCAAGTTTGTCCTTCTGGGCGGGAAGCAATTTCTTTATTACTAAATCCCCTTCTTGAAAAGTGCGGGGATTGATCTTCTTATCATAGGCCTTCTTGATCTTCTTTTGATAGACTTGCCCATGAAATATGGCATCCAGCTATTTTTCTTTGATTAGGTTAAGTTGGTCGTACCAATTCTGGACCCATTCTGCTTCGGTTAGCTTTGCTTCCATAATGAATCTTAGGGAGGGTATTTCAACTTCTACTAGCAATATAGCCTCCATGCCGTATACGAGGGAGAACGGGGTGGCCCTGGTGGAAGTGCACGCGAAAGTTTGATATTCGTGCAAGGCGAAGGGTAACATTTCGTGTCAATCCTTGTATGTTATCACCATCTTTTGGATAATCTTTTTGATGTTTTTGTTGACTGTCTCCACTGCACCGTTCATTTTGGGTCGGTATGGAGAAGAATTGTGATGTTGAATCTTGAAATCTTGGCATAATTCTTCCATCATCTTATTATTTAGATTGTTCCCATTATCGGTAATGAGCCAATGAGGGATACCATACTGACATAGAATATTCCTCTTGATGAAGGTGGTTACCAATTTCCTAGTCACGTGTGTGTATTATGACGCCTCTACCTATTTAGTAAAATAGTCAATGGCCACCAAAATAAAACGATGACCATTAGATGCTTTGGGCTCAATGGGTCCGATGACGTCCATGGCCCACATGGAGAATGGTCATGGTGTAGCCAAGGTGTTGAGGGGGTGCGGGCGGAGTGTGAACATTATCAGCGTAGACTTGGCACTTGTGACATTTTTTAGCGTATTGGCGACAGTCGCCTTCCATTGTATACCAGAAATACCCTACCTTTAGGATCTTCTTTACCATGACATGCCCCGGTGCGTGGGTCCCAAAAGCTCCTTTATGAATTTTTCCTTATTAGAGTTTGAGCCTCCTCGTGATCCACACACCTTAGTAGAGTGGAGTCTAAATTTTTTTTATAGAGGGTTTCTCTAATCAGTGGAAACCCTGTGTCCCTCTTCCGGATGGTCCTTTTGTCATTTTCACTGATTCCTTCGGGATATTCACCCTTCGTGAGGTATCGCTTAATATCGTGATTCCAAGGGTTTTTGTCTTGCTTGCTATTTACCGTGATGCAAAAAGTTTGTTTGTCATGCAACTTGATTTGAATAGTCGGCATCTCATGCTCTTGATCTAAAGAGAACATGGATGATAAAGTAGCGAGGGCGTCTGCAAATTGATTATCTTCTCGAGGGGTATACTTGAAAGTGACGCTTTCCAGCCTCTAAATCAAATTGCAAATATATACTAGATATGGGATTAATTTGGAATTTCGGGTTTCCCATTCACCCTTGAGTTGATAGATGACAAGGGATGAATCACCAAAAACTCTGAGTTTGGTCACCCCATGATCTAGAGCTGCTTGGATTCCCAACGCATAGGCTTCGTATTCGGCCATATTATTTGTACAGTCAAAGTTTAACCTGACCGTTACCAGGATATATTTCTTTTCTAGGGATATCGAGATGGCTCTGATCCCGTGTCCAAGCATGTTTGAAGCTCCATCGAAAAACATAGTCCATGCATCTTCTTTGGTCTCTGTAGACCCCTAATTTTGCCCGGCCTCTCAATAAAGGCTAAGAAGGCTTCCTATTTGAAGATAAAGCTTTGGTGGACGTCTAACAACATCAATCGACTTCCGAGTAAAGAAAGGAAAGCTTCCCGGAAGTTCCAGAACACAAAATCTGGCCAGAACAGTCGAGATGGTCGTCCCAGAAGTCGGGATGGCCGTCCCAGCAGGCCCAGACGACCGTCCCAAGTGCCAGACGGGCGTCTCAGCCTGTTTTGATGGTTGGGACGGCCGTCCCAAATCCCAGACGGCCGTCCCAAATCCCAAACGGTCGTCCTGGCTTCCCCAGATGCCCATCCCTGTTTTCCAGCCTCTAGACGGTCGTCCCAAAGTGCCAGGCTGCGAAAACTATAAATAGGAAGCTCATTTGCCACTTTTTCACACTCCAGACACTTGTCTTCTCTCCCTACTTCAAATGAACTCTCCGATTGCCTTAAAAAGGTAACAATCGGTTAAGGAATTGTATTCCATCATTTGATTCTTCTTTAAAATTTAGTTGAGTCGATATTGTATTCTGGGAGGAGAGTCTTTGTAGAGCGGGGGATTGCCAAAACGCATCCTCACAGTTAAAGATTTGTAATACAAAGCTTGCTACGGAGGTTCTTTTCACTTCTCTTCTCTTTTATTGCTTTATTTATTGCTTTATGTATGCAATATGAAATAAAGTCATGTAGATAGTCATTTTTTCAATATTATGCAATAAAATAGGGTAATAGCGTAATTTCTCGTAATCTTCACTTAATGAATGAATCCGTCATAGGGAACCCGAAAGGGGCGTTGTGGGGTGCTAACACCTTCCCCACACGTAACTAACTCCCTTACCTAACTCTGGTTATAATGGCCAAGTTTGGTTTTTATTAAAATCAATGTCTTTTTATCCTTTTCCAATGTTTACGGTCAAAACATTGGTGGCGACTCCATAAGAACCCCTTTTCGAAAACCTTGCTTTTATTAGAGGATAGTTAAGTTGTTGAGCACCTTGGAAGCAATGAACATATTTTAACATAAAACGCGAGTCTAAACCATCTTTTCGCGACCGCTCGCATAAACGTTCGAGATGTCCCTAGACGTCGGAACGGACGGCGGCGACAGTCTCTTTGTGTTCAATGTGCATGATATGTTCATCGAGAAATTCGTCTTGCAGGGATTGGTACTCGTTTGTCGATCCATGCGCTAGATAGTCTGCTAGGGGACTACCTTTAATGGCTTTCTGGGTGACATGAATGATATCGAATTCTGAGATGAGCACTTGCCACCTAGATATTCTTCCGTTCAAGATGGGCTTTTCGAAGAGGTACTTGATTGGATCCATTTTGGAAACCATCCATGTTGTGTGCCGAGCCATATACTGTCTGAGACGTTGAGTTTCCCACACCAATGCACAACATGTTTTTTCGAATGGTGTATAGCGGGTCTCATAGTTTAGGAACTTTTTACTGAGATAATATATGGCTCACTCTTTTTTTCCTATTTCATCTTGTTGACCGAGCACACATCCCATGGACTCTTCGAGTATTGACAAATATAGGATTCGAGGTTTTCCTTCAACGGGTGGCACCAATACTGGTGGTTGGTCAAACACATCTTGATCTTATCGAACGCTTGTTGACATTCATCATTCCACACCATTAGCTGGTTTTTACGCAACAGCTTGAAGATGGGTATACATTTGTCTGTTAGCTGTGCAATGAACCTGGCAATATAGTTTATTCGACCCAAATATCCTCTGACCTCCTTTTTTGTTCTTGGTGGGGGCATTTCCAGAATAGCCTTTGTTTTGTCAGGGTCTACCTCAATTACCTTTTGGCTGACGATGAACCCTAGGAGTTTGCCTGACCGTACTCCGAAAGTACATTTTGCGGGGTTCAGTTTAAGTTGATACTTTCGAAGTCGATCAAACATCTTCTTAAGATATTGAATATGGTCCACCTCATTTCTGGACTTGGAAATCATGTCATCCACATATACTTCTATTTCTTTGTGGATCATGTCGTAGAATAATGTAACCATAGCCCTCTGATAGGTAGCCCTTGCATTTTTTAGCCCAAAAGGCATTACCTTGTAGCAAAAGGTACCCCACGATGTGATGAAGGAGGTTTTTTCCCTATCTTCAACGGACAACTTGATTTGATTATACCCCGCATATCCGTCCATGAAGGAATAAAGCGTGTTTGTAGCGGTGTGATCCACTAATGTGTCAATGTGTGGTAGGGGGAAGCTGTCTTTTGGACTCGCTCGATTTAGGTCCCTATAGTCCACACATACTCTGATTTTACCGCTTTTCTTGATGATGGGCACTATGTTTTCTAGCCATTCGGGGTATTTGGAAACTATTAGGAAGTTGTTGTCTAGTTGTCTTTGCATTTCCTCCTTGATCATTAAGGACCAATCTGGCTTGATTCTCCTGAGCCTTTGTTTTATAGGCCGAAATCCCTCCTTTAAAGGCCGATGATGTTCCACTATGCTTGTGTCGAGCCCGGGCATGTCATGATAAGACTAAGCAAAAATGTCTACGTATTCTTTCAAAAGTTGCATCAATCCCTCCCTGATGTCACTATCAATCTGGGTGTCGATATCTATCTCTTTCTTATCATCTCCTTGTCCCAAATTGATGGTTTCCGTTTCTTCTTGATGCGACTGTATGATGCGAGTTTCCTTCTCTAGCATTCTCTGCATGTCCAGGGAAATGGTCCCCTGCTCACTATCGGATTCGACCCATTTACCTTCGACTTCCAGGTCCCACAGAGATTCATCAATCACAGACATGATTGTTTTTAGGTTATGTTTTAGTCATAGATTTTATTATTCAATTATTTTTGGAAGAATAATAAATAGAAGAAGGAAAAGAATGAGAGAAAATATGGTATGATGAAAAATGCCTCATGTATTAAAAAAGTGTATATACATGCCCTTTTAATCAGTGTTCCCACGACCACGAGCGGGGACCGCGGGAAATACAAGAAAAGCTTAAAAAAAGGAAAAAGAGTCCTAACAGTTGATCCTCCTAATCCTACCCTCTTCTACTCTGGTTTCATCAGAGGTTTGGCATCTACATCGGCGGTGGGAGCGTCAAAGGTTATCCATCTGGCGTCTATTAGCTCTTGGACCTTATATTTCAAGGTCAAGCAGTTATCCGTTGAGTGCCTAGGTGCATCCGAGTGGTAATTACATTTTTCATTAGGCTTATACCACTCGGGGTAAGGAGGCTCCATTTTCTTGGGAGGAACGCGCACCAAGAGGTTGGCTTCTAGCAACTGGGGCAGCAATTTCCCATAGGAGGTCGAAAGAGGGGTGAATTTTCTTTCCCTTCTTCATGGCTACGGGGCCATTTGTGGAGCGGAGGAAGGAGTAATGAAATTGATGGCATGCACGACCTCTTCCTTCTTTTTAAAAGGATTTTTGAATGAGACGTTGGAAGAGAAAGATTGAGCTATCTTCCCGCTTCTTAGCCCTTGTTCCACTCTCTCCCCCATGTTGACTATGTCCGAAAAAAGGTTGGATGTACTGGCTATCGCCATATCATAGTAAGCTCCTGTCAATGAATCTATGAACATAGCCACCGTCTCCTTGTCCGTCAGCAGGGGCTCTATCTAGGCAGCCATCTCCCTCCACCTCTGGGCGTATGCCTTGAAGGACTCGTCGTTATTCTTGCTTAAAGTCCTAGGATCTGACCTATCTGGGGTCAGATCGATGTTATATCGATAACGACAGAGGAAGGCATCTGCCAGCTGCTTCTAATTTTGGACTTGCCCCTTCTCCAGTTGCATGTACCAGTTGAGGGCTAAGTCAGCCAAGCTCTCCTAGAAGCAGTGGATCAGGAGATTTCCATTTTCAGCGTGTGTAGCCATCTTACGACAATACATCGTAAGATGATTCTTAGGGCAAGTTAGTCCAGCATACTTGGGGAAGTCTAGGACTTTGAATTTTGGCGGGAACTGGATGTTCTTGACCAAACACATGTATGCTGCCTCTTTGACGTCAAAGTTATGTCCCTCGACTGCCTTCAACCTTTCATCCAAGGTAGAGATCTGTTGTTTGGACACCTTAGGGGTGTGAATGTGCATTGCCCTGGCGTCAGACTGCACAAGGGCTTTTTGTTCATAGAAGAATTCCTCTTCCTCTTCTTCCTCATGGTGAGAGGCGCAGTCGCCATGAGTTTCCCCTTTATTGAGGTTTTGTTGGCGCATGACCTCCATCATTTGCGCCATTTGCTCTCTTAAGGCGCTAACCTCAGCAGTAAGTTTGTAGTTTTGTTCCTCTAGATACTCCATCGCCTTAGCTTTTTGCGCACGGGTTCGGATAATGGAAAGACCAACCACTTGTTAGAAAAGGAGACTGAGATCAAGAGGGGGGTGAATTGATCTTCGAAAGATTTTCGCAAATTACATATTATTTATTTCAAAGATTAAGAGTTTTGACCAATTCTTGAATCAAACAAAACAATCAATCAAAATAAAGACAGTAGCAAAATTAAAGAGAGAAAGGTTTAGAGAGATACAACCAAGATTTATACTGGTTCACCCAATCCTAGGGCTACGTCCAGTTCTTAGCCAAATTCTAGCTGAGTTCCACTAGATTGAATATTTTACATATTACAATTCCAATCACACACCCAATCTACCACAAGAACCAAAATTCCAGTCCTTGCACCTAAACCTTCACCAAGAACCAACTTCCAGTTCTTGAACCACCCTGCAGCCAAATTCTAGCCACAGAAACAAGTGCCCACACTTCCAGACACCCACAATACAGTAATGAAATGTAAAAGAAACAGAGAGAAGAAAGTAGAACACTCAAACCCGGATTATGCAGCTCTGTAGAATGAGTTTCTTCACAAAAGAAATACAGAAATTGCCTCAAGAAAGAACTTTGAAAAACTTCACAAAACTTCTGTGATTTTTTCTTGAAAGTAGCTCTTATGATTGCTTGATTGATTGCTCAAAGGTATGTTTTAAAAGACACAAGCAATCCTGTTTATATAGAAGATTGTTCAAACTGCTGCTTTAATTAATTTGTTAAAACAATCTTTTAATCTGTTAAAAGTCTTGAATTAATCTGTTAAAACTTCTTTTAATTTGTTAAAATGTTCTTGATCATTTTCCAGATTTGTTTTAACTGATGCAACATCGTTTCAATCGATTAAAACACTTTGTAAAAAATCCCTTAAGCTGTTTTAATCGATTAATTCGCCTTTTAATTGATTAAAATACTGCCAAATAGTTTCATAAAACTTTCTAAGTCATTTTAACTGATAACAGTATGTTTTAATCGATTAAAACACTTTGCAACAAATCTCTTAGTTGTTTTAATTGATTATTTCGCATTTTAATCGATTAAAATCCTGCCAAATAGTTTCATAAAACTTTCTAAGTCATTTTAACTGATAACACATCAATTAAAATCTCGACAAAACTTTTTTCAAAAACTTTCAAGTGGTTTTAATCGATTAATTTGCATTTACATCGATTAAAATACTGACAGAACATATTTCAAAATACTTCAAGTTATTTTAATCGATTATTTCGAGTTTGTATCAATTAAAATACTGCCAGAACACTTTTCAAAGCATTTTAAGTCATTTTAATCAATTATTTCAATTCTACATCGGTTAAAATACTGGTAGAAGGTTTTCAAAAGCTCCTTTAATGAAAACAATCGATTAATTCGAAGATATATCAATTAAAACAGTTCCAGTGTATGTTTTAAAAGGTTTTAATCGATTATTTCGAAAACCTATTAGTTAAAAACCTGTTATGTAAGTGTTAAGAACATTTTAACTGATAAAGCTCATATAATATCAGTTAAAACAATTACTTAAAAACCATTTAATTGATTACTTTGGTTTTTAACAGATTAAACACATTTAAAGGCATTTGCAAAATCTTTTAAATGATGAAACCTCATGCAGCAGAGAGATATGAATGATTATACCTATGTGTACATGCAGACTCAGTAATCGCTCTACCCTTTTAACCAAGAACCTTTGACTTCAACAGAATAGCCTTTGACTTCATTTTAACTTCATCAAATCAACAAGATCTACAATTAATCAAATGATTCAATAAGATCTTCATCACTTTCACCACTTTCTAAGATGCCGAAATGAAATTTATTAATGGAGATGAATGATAGGTGTGGGATTTGTTGAACATTCAAGGACTTGATGTTGCACTTGATGGACATGAAGATTGTTGATTTTGATCATGATTCAAGAACTCAAGAACTTAGAAAGTTGAAGACTTGTTTTGTAGTGTAATAACTCTGTATTAATTAGATTGAGTCTGTAATTTTAGTGTTTGAGATAGCCGGTACATAGTCTGAACCTTAGAAACTTCAAAAAGCTCAAGTTTATCATCCAGGCTCGACTTTAATCGATTAAATAGGGAAATAATCGATTAAAATAGTGAGAAAAACCATTTTCTGTGAAAACTCACTGGTTTAATCGATTAAACCAACTTTTAATCGATTATCAGGCGATTTAATCGATTAAACCTCCTTTTAATCGATTAAAACAGAGAGATTTGGGTTCTGTTGATTTTTGGCTCTGGTTTAATCGATTAACACTTCTTTTAATCGATTAAACCAGTCAGATTTTGAGTTTTAACTTCAAATCAAACCTATTTTCGAAAACCCTATTCCCAAGAACCCTAATTCCGAAAATCCCAATTCCCAAACCCTAATTTCTCTACTTAAACTCTTCTATGGCACTCAGAAAACAAGAACAACCTTTTCCATACAAAAGTTAAGTGCTGTGAGTGCCAGAGAACTATTTGTTGCAAGGAAAGGGGTCTTTTGGAACCTGGTGTGGGCTAGAAGCGATAAGAATCACTAAGTGGAGTTCTTAGTGGATTGTGTGCTGTGCCGTCTCTGGGGAAAGTTGTTCTTCATCTCTTGTTGGTTTCAAGAGAGGTGTTATCTTTAACTTTATCTTTTCATTGTAATTTGTTTGTAACAACTTTGATCATAGAGACAGCGTTAATCCTCTGTTTGAGTGATTAGCAACTGGACGTAGGGTCTTTTGATCCGAACCAGTATAAATCTCCTGTGTAAGATTTCTATCTCTTCTTTATTTACATTTACACAGTTTTTAATCGGTAAAATTTGGGGAAAATTTTGAAAACCTAATTTTTATTAAGAAACCAATTCACCCCCCTCTTGGTTTTTGTCCGACCACGCGAACATTCCACTGCGCGATTCTAACAAGTGGTATCAGAGCTTGCTTTGATAGTCATTCAAATATTTGAAAATGGCCGGACAAAATCAAACTTTTGCCGAAGGTGCGTCTATCAACAGACCCCCACTTTTTGCGGGTCAAAATTATCCTTTCTGGAAGGTACGTATGCAAATATTTTTAGAGTCTGTTGATAGAGGCGTTTGGGATGCTATTTTAAACGGTCCATTTGTTCCTAAATTATGGAGAACGGTGTTAACGTTCATAAACCTTTTTCTAGATGGACTACAGAAGAAAATAGGAAAGCCCAATTTGACGTTAGGGCTAGAAATATAATTTCATCTGCTTTAACCCTTGATGAGTTTTACAGGATATCAGTTTGTACGAGTGGTCAAGAAATGTGGGATAAACTAAGAGTAACTTATGAAGGAACCGATGATAGTGACTCGATTTCGGAGTCAAGTGATCTGGAAATAAAAGCTAACATTTGCTTGTTGGCAAAAGACAATATATCTTCCGACTTTGAGGTTAGTGATTCCGACTCATCCTCAAGTGATGATGAAAATGATTTTGATGAATTACAAAATGCATATAATGAATTGTTTAGTGCCTTTAAGGACTTGAAAAATGAATACAAAGCTGTGAAAAAAAGTTTAAGTAGTTCCGAAATGGAGGTAGAGTCCTTAAAAACGAAAATTATATGTTTAGAGGAAAAGGAGTCATTAAAAACGAAAATTGTATGTTTAGAGGAAAAGGAAACCTTAGAAACGAAAATTGTATGCATAGATGAGAATGATGATAAGAATATAGCATGTGCATCATGTAAAGAGTATGAACATGATATTGATTTACTTAGACATTTGCTTGATAAAGCTAAAAACGAATTAAGTGATAGTTATAAGAATAAGGATAGTGTTCAAATTAAAGAAAATTGTCATGTTCCTTTGAAAAAGCCTAAAAGTAAAAATAGAAGAGTATGGGTTGAAAAAGGAACCAAAACTTCAATAGTTAGAAATGTATCATATTCTAAAATTACATCTAATGCATGCTTTTATTGTATGAAACATGGTCATACTTCAAATAGATGTAAAATCAAAAATTTTGGTGTTCCTAGAGGAAAATATATTTGGGTTCCTATAGTTAAATGAATTGTTTGTCTCTTGTATTTATTCATAGAAAATTGATCATTTAGTATGTTTTAAATAGAATGCTCATTAGGTCAATTATAAAATCTACTCCCTATGAATTGTTTAATGGTAGAAAACCTAATGTTGCTCATTTAAAGATATTTGGATGTAAGTGCTTTGTATTTAATAATGGAAAGGACAACTTAGGAAAATTTGACTCTAAAGCTGATGAGGGCATTTTCTTAGGTTATTCATTAACTAGCAAGGCTTATAGGGTGTTTAATAGGAGAACTTTGAATATAGAAGAATCTATACATGTTACCTTTGATGAGATTGTAGACCTTGGGGGAAATCCTCTTGAGTCAAATAAAGAAATTGCAGGTGATGATGAATATATAAGAGAGGCTCTTGATGAATTATATTTGGAAGAAAATGAGCCTTCTCAAACGCCTGAATTAGCAAAAGAATGGCAATCACCTAGAGGACTCTCAATGGACAATATCATAGGTGACATCTCAAAAGGGGTAAGAACAAGAAATATGACTAATTTTTGTATGTCTGTAGCTTTTGTGTCACAGATTGAACCCAAGAATGTTGAGGAAGCACTTAAAGATGAACAATGGTGCATAGCCATGCAAGAAGAACTTAACCAATTTGAAAGGAATCAAGTCTGGGAATTAATCCCAAGGGAAGAATCATATCAAGTTATTGGAACCAAATGGGTGTTTAGAAATAAACATGATGAAGATGGGAACATAACAAAGAATAAAGCCAGACTTGTTGCAAAAGGCTATTGTCAGGAGGAAGGTATAGATTATGATGAAACTTATGCTCCTGTTGCCAGATTAGAGGCTATACGCCTACTTCTTGCCTATGCATCTTTAATGAAATTTAAACTATATCAAATGGATGTTAAAAGTGCATTTTTGAATGGTTTTATTAAAGAAGAAGTTTATGTGGAGCAACCCCCTGGTTTTGAGGATTTTAGTTTTCCTAATCATGTTTTTAAATTAAAGAAAGCTTTATACGGGTTGAAACAAGCTCCTAGATCTTGGTATGAAAGGTTAAGTAGTTTCCTAACATCAAATGATTTTTCTATAGGAAAAATTGATTCTACACTGTTTATAAAGAAAGTTAAAGAACATATCTTATTGGTCCAGGTATATGTTGATGATATTATTTTTGGATCAACTAATAATTCGTTATGTGTAGAATTTGCTAAGATAATGTAGGGAGAGTTTGAAATGTCTATGATGGGAGAATTGACATTCTTCCTTGGACTACAAATCAAGCAACTTAAAGATGGCATTTTCATCTCTCAAACCAAATACTGCAAAGAGATCCTTAAAAAGTTTGGAATGGACACCTCAAAGGAAGCTAACACACCCATGGGAACTTCATGCTATCTAGACAAGGATGAATCAGGTTTGGAAGTTAATCAAACTATGTATAGAGGTATGATAGGATCATCTGTTATACTTAACTGCAAGTAGACCTGATATTATGCATTACGTACGTGTGTGTGCTAGATTTCAGGCTTGTCCTAAAGAATCTCATCTAATTGCAGTGAAACATATTTTAAAATACTTAAAAGGAACTACTGGTTTTGGTTTGTGGTATCCGTCTGATGCTTGTATGAGTTTAATAGGATATTCTGATGCTGATTATGGTGGATGTAAAATTGATAGGAAAAGTACAAGTGGGACATGTCATTTGTTAGGTTCATCCTTAATATCTTGGCATTCTAAGAAACAGGCATGTGTTGCTTTATCTACCACTTGAAGCTTGAATATATTGCAGTTGGTAGTTGTTGTGCTCAAATTACGTGGATGAAACAACGAGTTAGAAGATTATAGTATATTTTTAAATGACATTCCTTTGATGTGTGATAATATGAGTGCAATTAATCTTACTAAGAATCCAGTAATGCACTCTAGGACTAAACATATAGAAATAAGACATCACTTTTTGAGAGACCATATCAGCAAAGGAAACTGTAAAATAGAGTATGTAGATACCAAACGTCAATTAGCATATATTTTTACTAAGCCTCTACCCAAGGATAGATTCTATGATCTTAGAAGAGACTTAGGGATATTAGAAATAGCTTAAATTCTGCTTAATTTGACTGTTTTTGGATGGTTGTAATGTTATAATTCATTCTGTAGGATGTTCATAGGTTATCATGTGTTCAAACACTCAAAACAGGGCATTCCTCTCTGGAATAATCGATTAATTGGAGTAATAATTGATTATTTGCATCCAAAACACTTAAAACAGGGTATTCCTCTCTGGAATAATCGATTAATTCGTCCATTAATCGATTAAAACCAGTAATAATTGATTAACAACCCAAAATAATCGATTAAACGGGTCTGGAAGTGATTTAATCGATTAATTTGAATTTTAATCGATTAAATCCGACCAAGTTTGCTTCCTAGCCATTGCCAACGGATATTTTGACCATTATTCCCTTCTATATGAACGTTGGAGATGCTTGGTTATAAATAGGGACCTTCATTTCACTTCTACTCACTTCTATCTCTTGAAATCAAGCTATCTTGCCTTATTCTAGCTACCTTGCCCTCTTCTCACTACACTTAGCTTTCTAAATCTTCTTGTTATTCCTCTAATCTTTCAATGGCCTCATCTTCTCGTGCTAAGATCCCTACTAGAAGAAGATCTGCACCCTCATCTCGACCCCGTCCTAATTCTGTAGAAGGATGGATTTCTGATACATATGGCCAACAAGAATTTCTGACCTACTCGAAAGAATGGGCTATTATTTCTCTCAAGTTTCTTATTGGTGAGCAATTCATCAATAGGGGATTCAATTTTCCCAACCTTCTTGAAATTCAAGGAGTTCTTCCCTTCATCCAAATGCAAGGTACGTATTATCCTGACCTTGTTAGGGTATTTTACTCTAGATTTAAATTTAGAGATCAAATTGCTACATCCCGTGTAAAAGGGGTTACAATAATTCTTGATGATGATATTTGGGAGAATGTTGCTCACTTTCCAATTAGAGAAGATGCTATTAACGTATATGGTGAGCTAGATGACTTTGACAGGTTCCTAGCTTATCGCTCTTTTCTGCGGAATCCCTCCATGGAGATTGGACGTATCCTTCATGCTGGACCTTTAAAGAAGGAAGAACGCATGATTCTACATTTACTTGTATGGATCTTATGTCCCCGGGCTACGAATCATGCCCAATGCTCTTCCATTGATCTTCGTATTATTTATGCCATAATGAATAATGAACCTTTAGATTGGGGCATTCTTGTCACAATGACCATGTTAAAAGCAAAACGTCATCCCACCTTCAAAATTCCATATGCCCTCCTTGTCTCCCGTATTCTTGAATATAAAGGACTGAATGTTGAAGGTGAACAAGCAGTTAGAACAAATAACTTGAACCGCATGCTGGACAAAACATTGATTCAACTCCAAATGGTGCGTGTCAATGATATTTATGTTCACAAAGATGACGTTCCTAATCAAGGTGATGCTAATGAAGATTCTGATGAAGATATGCCTCCAGCTGCTGAGTTTCCCTCTGACCAAATCCAAAGTGTTGGAACTTCCTCTACTCATCATGAAACCCGACAATCCATGGAAGACATGTTATCTTACATGAATCAGAGGATGCAATCATTCTTCACTCTTTCTGGAGTACGGCATGAGGAATTAATTCGCCGTATATCTGATGTAGATGATAAAATGTGCCGTTTAGAAAATAGATTTGATGCACACTTTAATGATGATGATAATGCATAATTTTAAATTTTGTTGATTATTTTCTTTTTGTTATTTTCTCTTGTTATTGTAATGAATGATTGTTTCTGCAATAAAATATGATGTTTCCTTGATGCTTTGATTGAGGGGGAGTTATCTCCAACTTATGCATATTTTGAGGGGGAGCCCTTATGATTGTTATTTGCAGAGTTATTTTTGATTATAATCAAAATAGGGGGAGAAATATTTAAAGCCTCTCATGAATTGCATTTAAATATTATCTGGTATGTTTAATGTGTTTGTTAGTATGACAGATAAAACAGGTTATTACAAGGCTTTAAAAGATAATTTTAATCATCATCAAAAAGGGGGAGATTGTTGAACATTCAAGGACTTGATGTTGCACTTGATGGACATGAAGATTGTTGATTTTGATGATGATTCAAGAACTCAAGAACTTAGAAAGTTGAAGACTTGTTTTGTAGTGTAATAACTCTGTATTAATTAGATTGAGTCTGTAATTTTAGTGTTTGAGATAGCCGGTACATAGTCTGAACCTTAGAAGCTTCAAAAAGCTCAAGTTTATCATCCAGGCTCGGCTTTAATCGATTAAATAGGGAAATAATTGATTAAAACAGTGAGAAAAACCATTTTCTGTGAAAACTCACTGGTTTAATCGATTATCAGGCGGTTTAATCGATTAAACCTCCTTTTAATCGATTAAAACAGAGAGATTTGGGTTCTGTTGATTTTTGGCTCTGGTTTAATCGATTAACACTTCTTTTAATCGATTAAACCAGTCAGATTTTGAGTTTTAACTTCAAATCAAACCTATTTTCGAAAACCCTATTCCCAAGAACCCTAATTCCGAAAATCCCAATTCCCAAACCCTAATTTCTCTACTTAAACTCTTCTATGGCACTTAGAAAACAAGAACAACCTTTTCCATACAAAAGTTAAGTGCTGTGAGTGTCAGAGAACTGTTTGTTGCAAGGAAAGGGGGCTTTTGGAACCTGGTGTGGGCTAGAAGCGATAAGAATCACTAAGTGGAGTTCTTAGTGGATTGTGTGTTGTGCCGTCTCTGGGGAAAGCTGTTCTTCATCTCTTGTGGGTTTCAAGAGAGGTGTTATCTTTAACTTTATCTTTTCATTGTAATTTGTTTGTAACAACTTTGATCATAGTGATAGCGTTAATCCTCTGTTTGAGTGATTAACAACTGGACGTAGGGTCTTTTGATCCGAACCAGTATAAATCTCCTGTGTAAGATTTCTATCTCTTCTTTATTTACATTTACACAGTTTTTAATCGGTAAAATTTGGGGAAAATTTTGAAAACCTAATTTTTATTTAGAAACCAATTCACCCCCCCTTGGTTTTTGTCCGACCACACGAACATTCTGCTGCGCGATTCTAACAGGATTAATATCTTCTAAGACAACGACTTAGGTATAATCCTTAAAGCTTACACTTTGCAAAGTGTCATACCCACTTTGGTGGAATGGTTCCTTCCCCATCATGGATTTGATGAGTATAACGAAGGTCACCATGTACCTTAGCACACTTGTCCCTTCCTTGTGAATGGTTACAGTGTGCTCAGGGCCTCTTTCGTCTTTGTTTTAGAGATATCTAATGCCCTCTAGCATGAATGCGTTTATGCATGAGAACTTTTTATTAAAATGATGTTTATGCATACTTTCCTTATATATTTATTTTCTCTCTTGGTTTTTCCACTTATGACATGATGCACTATGAATTATTTGACTTTGTCAAAAATCGTTTTATTCATTATTATTATTATTATTTGATTTTGTTTATTTTTATAACCTTTTATATCTTCTGTCAGACTACGTGGCTACTTAGCTTACAAAGAACCTGAAACCAGGCTAGCTAAAAGGAAGACAATCCGAAATAAAAATGGTTTATTGCAAAAGAATAGTTTTAGTGTCCCTTATCTCTTCTGTCAGACTGCGTGGCTACTTAGTTTACAAAGAACCTGAATCAAGGCTAGCTAAAAGGCAGACTGTCCGAGATAAGGGTGTTTATTGTGAAAAGATTTTTTGAGGTATTTCTTTTATTTTTGTGTTGTATGGTTATGTTATGCAACAAACAAATGCAACAAACGAATGCACACACAATTCACTCATCCACGAACAAGTAGGACAACATTTTTAATCACGAGGTAGGGGTATCCTACAGAAGAGTGCATATTCAGGGTAGTTCTAAATTTTGTCATCAAGGCCAGGCCCCCAAGGTGTCCCCATTATAGGGTCCCCAATCTCCCAGCCTTCAGACCATGCATGGCACTAAGGCCTTAGTCACTCTTTGGGCCAAAAGAGGAAGGTTATCACCTTGAGTGGTGGTTTCCGACCATACCGGTGGGCTCATGGCCCTCACTACGGTAAATCATACAATACCACCCACTCCCTATGGTATCCCACTTGCCCCCAGGTATAAGGGGAATTGTTGTGTGCAAGGGTTTGTGTATAGTTTGTATTTCAAACAATTGCATAAAATAAACAAACAACAGTTATTAAATCTAATCAATTAAAGCATGTTATAAAACAAGGAAGGGTAAAGGTGCAATTTTAAGTTTTACTTCTTAAAACTAGTCCATCACTAAATGGGATCAACTCTCTAGCTTCCCTAGCAGAGTCGCCATCTATCGCCGTCAAAAGAGGCGGTCGGAGCGATGCGATGGTTTCGTTCGACTCGCGTTTTTAAAAGTGTGATTCAACGCCTTTAGGTTGTCCGATAACCGGGCTGGACCTAAAGGCGAGGTTTTCGAAAGGTTCGAGGAGTCGCCACCAATGTTTTTACCAGAAACATTGGAAAAGGAAAAGAAGGCAATGGTTTTTTTAAGAAAAACCCACTTTGGTCATTACAACCAGAGTTAGGTAAGGGAGTTATTTACGTGTAGGGAAGGTATTAGCTTCCCTACGACGCCCCTTTCGGGTTCCCTATGATGGACCGTTTATATAAAGAAATAATAACTACAAATTGCGCTTTTACCCTTATTTATTGCAGAAATTAAAGTATTGACTATATGACCTTAAATGATTAATGCACAACAATACTATCTAAAAAGTAGTAAAGTAGAGAAGGGAGTATATAGGAACCTTCCAAGCAAGCTTTTATAGTAAGTTCTTTGAAAGAGGGTGTTTTCTGGCGATCCCCACGCTCTAATATGGGGCCTATTGATCAATCATAGGGACCTTTCAGGCCTTGCCCATCTTCGAACGAAAGTCTTCTGCTCTTTATTTTGAGGTCGGGCAAGATTTGGGGTCTACGTCATGAAAGAACTCAAATACATGTTCATTAATTAATTCATCAATCAAATCAACATGAAAGACAAAATGATCCTCAGATGGGTGTTTCATGGCATTTAGAATATTAAAGCGCACCACAATGTCATAAAATTCCATGGATAAAGTCTCTGCATGCACATCAATTTTGGTTCGTGCGGTCTTTAAAAATGGTCTGCCTAAAATGATGGGTGTAGAACCACGTGAAAATCCCTCATCCATATCAAGAATATAAAAATTAGAAGGGAAAATCAACTCACCAACCCTAACTAAGATATCCTCAATGAAACCTGTAGGGTGAGTAACACTCCTGTTTGCCAACTGAATAACTATACCCATAGATTGCAGGGGTCCAAGAGAAAGAGATTTAAATATAGACAGAGGCATGACATTAATTGAAGCACCCAGATCAAGCATAGCATTTTCAAATTTATAATTACCTATGATACAAGGAACACAGAAAGTACCTGGGTCCTTGCACTTCACAGGAATTTGAGGAACAAATTTACCTATTAGTGCTGATACATTTCTGCCCATGCTAATCCGCTCAATTCCCTTTAGCTTCCTCTTGTGTGTACACAACTCCTTTAGAAATTTGGCATATCTAGGAATTTTCTTGATGGCATCCAAAAGAGGAATGTTCACCTCCACCTTCCTGAATGTTTCTAGAATCTCTTTGTCCATCCTTTTACTTGGAGGAATTTTTGGTGGGAATGGAAGAGGAATAGGAGGTTGATACAGCTGCTGACTACTCTGTGCAGTAGGACTGGAGGATCCTGTACTGTCATCTGTAGGCTCCCCTTGCTCAGGACGCTTTGTATTTGATGTAGCAGGGTTGTCTATCTAAGGTGCAGGCACAATTTCTGGTACAGGTGCAGCTACTGGGATATCAACCTGCTTACCAGATCTCAAAGTGATGGAACTGACATTTCTCAGATTTTGCACTGTCTGGGATGGCAATCTATCATAATTCTAGGATTGTGCCTGATTAAGTTGAGTAACCATCTGCCCCATCTGATTTGTCAAACTCTAGATGGAAGCTTTTGTCTCCTGTTGGAACTGCATATTTTGTAGGGTCATCTGTCTGACCAGCTCTTCAAATGAAGGTTTAGAAGTGGAAAGTTGAGGGGGAGTTGGTGTTGTTGCTGGAGCGTCATTTTGTCTCTGATATTGTTGTTGAAATGGTGGAGGCACATATCTGCTCGGTCCAGCATTATTTTGGAAAGTAGGAGGATGTTGTTGTTGTGGCTGTTGGTTGGACCATCCCAGGTTTGGATGATTTCTCCAACCTGGGTTGTATCTATTTGAAGCCAAGTCAAAATTCTGCTGCTGTTATGGATCTCTGTTGTTGTAAATGTTTGCAGCATAGGCTTGGGGAGCATCTGGTTCTATAGATTGTAATGAGGGACAACCATCTGTATAATGATCTATGGAAGTACAAATACCGCAAACTTTTTCAGATGCAACAACATTCTTTTGGGTTACAGCAAGTTGAGTGACTAAATTCACTAAGGCATCAATTTTGCTGTCCAGTTTCTTTATTTCAGCAGAGGAGTCTGTAATCACATCATTTACTCCTTTAATAACTATTGCATCACCCCTTGCACTGAATTGCTGGGAATTCGAGGTCATTTTCTCTATCAACCATCTAGCCTTTGCAGGAGTCATATCACCAAGTGCACCACCACTTGCAACATCAATCATACTTCTTTCCATGTTGTTCAATCCCTTGTAAAAATATTGAAGCAGTAACTATTCAGAGATTTGGTGATGGGGACAACTTGCACATAACTTCTTGAATCTCTCCCAGTACTCATAGAGGTTTTCTCCAACCTGTTGCCTGATTCCTAAGATATCCTTCCTTATTGCAGTGGTTTTGGAGGAAGGGAAGAACTTCTCAAGGAACATCCTTTTTAGATCATCCCAGCTAGTAATGGACCTGGAAGCTAAGTAGTACAACCAATCCTTTGCAACTCCCTCCAAGGAATGAGGAAAAGCCTTCAGAAACACATGGTCTTCTTGGACATTCGCAGGTTTCATGGTGGAACAGACAATGTGAAATTCTTTTAAGTGTTTGTGAGGATCTTCACCTGCAAAACCATGAAACTTGGGCAACAAGTGTATGAGTCCAGTTTTAAGAACATAAGGCACATCTTCATCAGGATACTGGATACATAAGCTATCATATGTGAATTTAGGAGCAGTAAGCTCCCTAAGTGTTCTCTCACGAGGTCCAATAGGTTGATCACCGATGTTATTAGTTTAGAAATTATCAGAAGAACTGGAGTGGCAACGGTAGACCGTGAACAAGTACACCAGGTAGGTTCCCAAGAAAGAGAGGTGGGTCACTGTAGACCCCAAATCTTGCCTGGCCTCCAAATAAAGAGTAGAAGACCTCCTATTCGAAGATGGACGAAGCCTAACAAGCCACTAGGAGAGACTATTAGGCCTCATACTAGGATAGGAGGGATTTTTGGCACGAAAATAAGGTTTCTCGCCTTCTTGGGACGAGACCGCCGTCTCGCCTCATGCAAATGGCGAGACCGCCGTCTCGTTTGGTGAGACGGTGGTCTCGCCACCTGCGAAGGGCGAGACGGCAGTCTCGCCACTTTGGCAGGGCGAGACAGCAGTCCCGGTTGACGAGACAGTGGTCTCGACCATGTCAGACGAGACGTCAGTCTTGACCTGTCAGGCGCGAAAAACTATAAATAGGGGGCGTCATTCCCTCATTTCCACACACCACACACAGTTTCTCCTCCTTCTCTCTAGAAATCACCTAAGTTTCTCTCTCTAGAATCCCTCCGACGCATTTCCGGAGCTTCTGAGTGTTTCTGTGAGTGTTTTTCGGCGTTTCGAGAAATTTCTGACGCTATGTAGAGTGAGGGGCTGCCACAAAGCACCCTTTTTTAAAGAATTAATATAAAAGCATGCTTCGGAGGTTTATATTCTCCCTCTCTACTTTTATCGCTTTAATTTTAAATTATGCAATAGATACTAGGGCCATGTAGTCGTAATTTTAAATTTCGCAGAATAAAAGGGTAAAAGCGTAATTTTCATCGGTTTAAATATTTTTAAATAGCTGGCCTGTCATAGGGAACCCGAAAGGGGCGTCGTAAAGGAACTAACACTTCCTTTACACATAACTAACTCCCTTACCCAACTCTGGTTCTAACGACCAAAGTTGGTTTTTCAAAAAACCAACGCCTTTTAACTCCTTTTTCGATGTTTCCGGTAAAAACATCGGTGGCGACTCCACAAAACCCTTCAAAACTAGCTTTTGGATTAGCCCAGTTATCGGACAATCCAAGAGCGCCTTTTTGAAAACCTCGCCCCTAGGTTCAGCCCGGTTATCAGACAACCTAAAGGCGTTGTAACCACCAAAATGCGAAAATCAAGAGGGTCGAAAACCATCGCGTCGCTCTAACCGCCTCTTTTTGACGGCGGCTACAGATGGCGACTCCACTGGGGAAGCCTCGAGAGTTGATCCCATTTAGTGATGGGCCGGCTTAAAAAATAAACCAAGAAAATAATGCTTTTGCCCTTACCTTGTATTATAACATGTTTTACGGTTTGGCTTTAAATAACTGTTGCTTGTTTATACTTACGCAATTGTTTGAAATACAAACTGTACACAAACCCTTGCACAGAACAGTTCCCTCTATACCTGGGGCAAGTGAGAAATCCATAGGGAGTGGGTGGTAGGTACGGTTCGCTGTAGTGATGGCCTTGTGCCCACCGGTGTGATCGGAAACCACCACTCAAGGTGATAACCTTCCTCTTTTGGCAACAAGACTGACTATGGCCTTAGTGCTAAGCATGGTCGGAAGGCTGGAGAGTGGGGACCCTATAATGGGGGCACCTTGGGGACCTTAGCCTGGTGAGAACAGTTAGAACCTACCCTCACCAATGCACTTTTCTGCAAGAAAACCCTACCTCGTGATAAAAATGAATTCTCGCCTGTTCGTGGATGATCGAATTGTGTGTGCATATGTTTGCTGCATTTGTTTGTTGCATAGCATAAACAAACAACAGAACAAAAATCACAAAAATACTTTCGCAAATAAACGCCCTTATCTCGGACAGTCTGCCTTTTAGCTAGCCTGGTTTCAGGTTCTTTGTAAGCTAAGTAGCCACGCAGTTCTGACAGAAGAGATAAGGGACGCTAACTATTCTTTCACATAAAGCCGCATTTTATCTCGGACAGTCTGCCTTTTAGCTAGCCTGGTTTCAGGTTCTTTGCAAGCTAAGTAGCCACGCAGTTCCGACAGAAGAGATAAAAGGCTATAAAATAAAAAGCAATAAAAATCAAAATAAAAATCCGTTTCCAAATCCATAAATAGAACCTGGTCCAAAAATGTTACGCCCATAAAACATTCATATAGATAGTTTATTCTTCAAAAAAATATAATACGCAATTACCATACATCATGTAGAAAAACATGATAAATAGGAAAATAAACACTCACATTCATTCAAATAAGCATCATTTTCATAAGACATGCATTTTGATTTTAGAAAATGGAGGGGACTAGTAGACAGCTAAAGAAGGTGGATATTCCCCGTTACCATATTGAGAAGTTGGAACGGCTTAGCGCGGCAATGCTACCAGAGGTCCGCGCCGATTTTGAAAAATCCTATGGACGAATTTTAGACCTACTGAAGATCTGTGTCGATAAGGTGTTCCTCAGGGTATTAATCCATTTCTGGAACTCCAATCTACGATGCTTCGAATTTCCGCAGTTCGACATGGTGCCCACCTTAGAGGAGTATGAGACTATGTTGAAATGCCCCAAATCAGCCGGGGTCCATATCCACCACGAGGCATACACTCCTGCAGCACCGGTCGCTGCCCTCATCCAACTACCTTTTCGGCAGAGTACCTTGATAGGAAAAGGGAACGCCCAGGGATGGAAAATATCAATGTTGGAAGACCACCTGTCCTACCTGGCAGAAAGGGCAGAGTGGGTCGCCTTCAACAAAACCCTGGCACTAATCATTTTTGGAACGATCTTGTTCCCCTTCCACCTCGACACAATAGATCAAGCCGTCATGGACGCCTTCTTCGCCTGGGACGGGAACTCAAAGAGTCCCCCGCCGCAATCCTTATCGACACCTTGCTCTCGGTGGAATTCCGCCACCAAAAGCAAGGAAAAACACTTCGCCGTCGCTCTTCGTTACTCGTTTGTGTGGAGCGTCACGCACCCGTACGCCTCCGATCACATGGGGATATTCCCCGATCCTTTAAGGAGCTTCTCCAAAATCCCTCTCCAACGACGCCTAACTTCGAATGGAGGGACGAGTTGGAACGAAAGGACGCCAACAGCTTGTCCCGGGTCCGCCCTTGGTTCCGACTCGGCCCAATTCTCATCGGATGTGGAGACTATCCGAATGTACCCTTGATAGGACTCAGGGGTTGTATAGCCTATTCACCTAGAGTAGCTATGAGACAACTCATGAGGACTCAAACTACCATTTCTCGGGGGGAACTCGGAGGACTGTGTTTCTTCGGAGACCCATGCACAATCGCCAACTCACTAGCTGTGAGAAAAGCATGGGAGAAACCAGTCTACATGGGAGATAGAGAGCTAGGAAAAGCTCGGGTGACTGTCACCAGTGACTACGAGGCGTGGAGGAAAAGAAAAGGGATGGCTCAACCATCCACCACACCCATTACGAGAGCCAATAATGAAGAGCTGCAGGCTCAAATTAATGCCTTGACCCAGAGGATAGAAATCATGGGAGCCCAGATGAGGGCCCTTGAAGAAAGAGAGCAAGAATCTATCCTCACAATTGACGGTCTGCAAAGGCAAGGCAGGAAAAAGGATCATGAAATAGAGCGCCTCAAGGATCAATGTGCTGACTCTAAGGAACAAGCTATCCGAGCATCCAAAACTGCCAGAACCAGTTCGGATAGTCAACTCCAAGAAATAATCGCCAAATCAGCACGCCTTGAGGCTGAATCAGCAAAACAGGCTCAAATGATCAAGGAGTTGTCGCAAGAGCTCACCAAGACTCGGTTAGACATACGCCAAGAGCGAGAGGCCAACCGGAGACTCAACAAAAGTCTCGCTGAGCTACGCTGCAAAGAAAGAGATGGGCTAGCTCAGTACGGCCAGGTACTGCAAGAGAAAGACCGAGCCGTTGCGAAGCTCGATGAACTACAAGCCTTGGTCGTTCATCAAGAAGCGAAGATCAAAGAGGCTCAAAAGTATAGTGAAGATATGAGCCAGGCGGTCCGAAAACAAAGCGAAGCGCTTGCTCGTCACGTCCGGGAGGCCGAGAGAGAATTACATAGAGATCAAGACCCGCCTGTAGGTTTCTTTAAGGTTTTCCGTTTTTGCCAAAAGTTGCTTCGTAGTATGGAATAGGGGAATGTACACCTTCTGTTGAATGAATGAAATCTTTTTTTCGACAACTGTCTACTTGCATGCATAAACATTCATTTGCATATTTAATTTTCCCTCCTTCACGCTTAATAAATAAGATAATAAAAAGGAAGGATTAACTGACACGTCTTCCAAATCAGAAGAATGGAGAGAAAGCCACTCCTAATAAAGGTTACCCCAACGGTCGACTCGCCGCAAAAGGAAAATAAACCTCGATCGTTGGTCCTCAAGAATAAGGAAGAGGGGGCAAGGACACCAGTGCGACTATTTATGCCACGTCCTTTCCCCTACGAATCAAATAAAGTTGTACCGTGGAGATATAGGGAATCTTCACCAGCAAAAGAAGAAATAACGAATATAGCCGGCATTGGGGGCATGACTAGAAGTGGAAGAGTCTACTCCCCCAAGGACACACAGGAAGACGTCCCCAAAAATAAAGGAAAAAATAAAAAGACCGAAGAAGAAAAAGAAAATAAAGAATCCAAGGAGGAGACCGAGGAATTACTCTAGTTTATAAGGCAAAGCGAATATTCCATTATAGACCAGCTCAATCACACACCTGCAAAGATAACGTTATTATCTTTAATATTGAGCTCGGAACCGCATAGAAACGCCCTGCTGAAGGTCTTGAGCGAGGCGCATGTACCTCATACCATATCCCAAGAAAAAGTTGAGAGGATCGTCGGTCACATCACGGCAAGCGATCACCTCACCTTCACAGAGGAAGAACTCCCCCTCGAGGGGTCAAACCATAACAAGCCCTTGCATATCTCGGTTAAATGCAAGGAGTACCTCATCGCCAAAGTTCTTGTGGATAACGGGTCATCCTTGAACGTGATGCCCAAGTGCACACTGGACAAGTTGACTATACAAGGAACCTGTCTGCGCCCAAGAAGCACTATCGTTCGAGCCTTCGACGGATCTAAACGGGAAGTAGTGGGAGAGGTTAACTTGCCAATTCAAGTTGGATCCACTATCTTCAACGTCGATTTCCATGTAATGGATATTACTCTAGCATATAGCTGTCTCCTCGGCAGACCTTGGATTCATGACGCCAAGGCAGTACCTTCAACGCTCCACCAGAAAGTCAAGTTCATAGTGGACGACAAATTGGTCACGGTCCAAGCAGAAGACGATATCCTGATCAGTGGACCGTCCACCCAGCCTTATGTGGATGCGGCTGAAGAGGCCCTTGAAACATCTTTTCAAGCGCTCGAAATTGCCAGCGTAGAGCGACTTCCCAGAAAAACAAAGGTAGCTCGCATGATGTTGAAGCATGGTTACCATCCTGGCCAAGGACTGGGGGCAGATTCCCAAGGCATGAGGGAACCCCCAGAATTCAAAGATAATCCTTGCAAGTATGGCCTAGGATATGACCCTACTAAGGGCCGAACGGGAAGAAGAAAAGGGAAGTCCCCCCTCCGCACACTCAAGCAAATCTTCCAAAGTGGAGGGGTGCAAGCGTCAAGAGCTACCCTAGTCATCAGGAGAACTTTTTCTTCATTTAAGGGATGTAAACCCCATGATTGTTAGAGATTATCCCCCAGGGCTAGCCCGACCCCCGGGCATTTTAGGGCACATATTCCCTTATTAATTAATAAAGAATGATTCTTACAATCTGCTTCTCTTCTTTCTATTTCTGACTAGACCATGTAAATAACCCTGTCTAAGTAAACAAAAAAGAAGAAGAATAAAAAGTGCATCCAAATAATCAACATTTACCATTGCTATTGTCGTCAAGCTAGTTGATTAGAAGCATATAAAAATAAGACTTCACCTCACCCAAAAGAAAGTCACGCTTCGTCAATATTGTGAACAAAAAATAAATACACAAAAAAAGAGAAAAGCCCATAAAAGCCAAAAGGCCAAAAAGAAGAGGGCAAATTACCCGATAGGAAACCCACAAAGGGGGCTACGCAAAAGATAGGGTCAACCCGGTAGGATACCCGAACAACAATAAAGGGTAGCCTAGGCAAAAGTTAGGGTTACAAAATAAGGTCCGCTAGGATTCTCCAAAAATTACAAAAAGAAGGAACCTAGACAAAAGTTAGGGCCAAGCACAATATCCTAGTTCGAAAACCCAAAGGGCGATCTAGGGAGGTCAGCTAGCCATAAAAAGCAATGGGGATAAAACCAAAAGGCGCAAGTACAAAAAAGAAAGGAAACTGTTTGCTTAGACAAAAGCTTAAACACCTAGACCTAACCTTAGCCAACCATTCTTACAGAACCTTTATCAATAAAAATTAACCCTCTAAAACACAAGCCATTGAATTTGCCTCTTTGTTTCTTTTCTCTTGACCCTCATAATAATATTCTAATAATTAATTTGGGAATATGGAGGCGTATAGTCAACAAGAGGATTGAAATCCCTAAAGTGAGGAAAAAGGGGCACTACATGACAAAGAGCGCTCTACAAAAGAAAAAAGAAAAAAAAGAAGAAGAAGAAAAAAGGAAAAGAGAAAGAAAAGAGGAAAAACAAAATGACTCTTCGGTCACAAGAAGTCTGGCATGGTACAGCACGTACGAAAGCACAGATTAGAGGGCACTCGGCGCTACAAGACACGTTGGTTAAATCCTTCTGAAAATTTAATCAAAGTAGGCATTATAGGACATCAAACATAAAAACATTGCATGCATAAAATGTTTTTGAACCAAGTCCTATTTCCTTTTTCAAAAAAAAAAAAAACCCTGAAATTTGAGATCGCCGTCTGGATCTTCCAGACCGCCGTCTCGGTCCCCCGGCAAGAAGAGAACACCGTCTCGACCAACGAGACCGTCGTCTCGACCAACGAGACCGCCGTCTCGACTTAGACGAAAACGAGACCGCCGTCTCGATGATCCAGACCGCCGTCTCGACTTGTAGGAGACTCGAGACCGTCGTCTCGCCTTCCCAGACGGCGGTCTCGAACTAGAAATTTTTCCTATAAATAGGGGGCGCGCTTAGGGGGTTCCTCACAACTCTCCTTGCCTCCAGAACCTCCATTTCTCAGATCTTACACTCCCCAAACACTTCCTGGTCAACATGTTCAGCAGAAGCGCCTCAAGAAATGTCGCCGCCGTCTCAAAAGAGAGATGGTCGGTCGGAGCGACGCGATGGTTTTTCGACTCTTTTTCGCGTTTTTTATTGGTGGTTACAACGTCCTTAGGTTGTCCGATAACCGGGCTAACCTAGAGACGAGGTTTTCGAAAAGTGTCCTTGAGTTGCCCGATAACCGGGCTAACCCAAGGACTTATTTATTTTGGGTTTTATGGAGTCGCCACCGATGTTTTTACCGGAAACATCGGAAAAGGGGTTTTAAAAGGCGTTGGTTTTCGAAAACCAACTTTGGTCATTAGAACCAGAGTTGGGTAAGGGAGTTGGTTACGTGTAAAGGGAGTATTAGTCCCTTTACGACGCCCCTTTCGGGTTCCCTATGACAGGCTGGCTTATTTTATTGATAAACTAGCAAAATACACTTTCGCCCTTTTTATTCTGCGGAATTTAAAAGTATGACTACATGGCCCTATTATCTATTGCATAATTTAAGATAAAGACAGTAAAGGTGAAAGGAGAGAATTTGAACCTCCGAAGCGCGCTTTATATTAATTCTCTAAAAAAAATAGGGTGCTTTATGGCAGCCCTTCACTCTACAAGGCGTCGGAAAACCTCTCGAACGCCGAAAAATCACTCTTGAAAGCACTCAGAAACTCCGGAAATGCGTCAGAGGGATTCTAGAGAGAAGTTTTAGAGAGAAGGGAGAGCTATGTAGCTGTGGTGTGTGTAAATGAGGGGGGGGAGAGCCCCTATTTATAGGTTTTCGCGCTGTCAGGTGGCGAGACCGCCGGTCTCGTCTGACAGGGTCGAGACCACCGTCTCGTGCAACGAGACCGCCGTCTCGTCCTGTCAAAACAACGAGACCGCCGTCTGGGTGAACGAGACCGCCGTCTCGTTCTTCGTAGGTGGCGAGACCGCCGTCTCGTTAAGCGAGACGGTGGTCTCACCTCCTACGTGAAGCGAGACGGTGGTCTGGGTTGCCCAGACGGCGTTCTCGTCCCTTCGAAGCGAGAAAACTTATTTTTTGGTACAGAAACTCCCTCCTATCCTAGTACGGAGCCTAATAGTCTCTCCTAATGACTTGTTAAGCTTGTCCATCTTCAAATAGGAGGTCTTCTGGTCTTTATTTGGAGGCCGGGCAAGATTTGGAGTCTACAGCTGCCCCCCCTTTACCCATCCAGTCGACTGCTGGCCCTCTGTGTTAGGACGATCGACTGGGGGGTAAAGGAGTTGACCCTCTTGCCCGGTTGCCCTTCAGACGTCCCGTTTTGCGGCGGTTGATCTTCTGGGGAAACTTTGGTATTCGTGCACTTCCGAGATACTACTTCTGACGTAGCCGATCCCTTTGGTGAACACGTGGTAAGACCTCAGGAACTCCTTCTGACGGAGCCGATCCTTCGGCTGATGGGTATGATCCCCCCATCGGGGTGGTCGTTGCAGTCCGTTGTGTGGGACTGGTGGTGGTGGCGGCTTACTGCTCGGGTAGCTCATGCGCCGACTTCCTGGGGGATGATTTCTATGCTCGTGCACTTCCAGGATACTACTTCTGACGTAGCCGATCCCTTCGATGGACATGTGGTAGAACCTCCGGATACTACTCCTGACGTAGCCGATCCTTCGGTTGATGAGTATAAACCCCCCATCAGGCTGATAGTTGCAGTCCGTTGTGCGGGACTGGATGGGTATGAACCCCCCATCAGGGTGGTACAGTCCGTTGTGCGGGACCGGATGGGTATGAACCCCCCATCAGGGTGGTACAGTCCGTTGTGCGGGACCGGATGGGTATGAACCCCCCATCAGGGTGGTACAGTCCGTTGTGCGGGACCGGATGGGTATGAACCCCCCATCAGGGTGGTACAGTCCGTTGTGCGGGACCGGATGGGTATGAACCCCCCATCAGGGTGGTACAGTCCGTTGTGCGGGACCGGATGGGTATGAACCCCCCATCAGGGTGGTACAGTCCGTGGTGCGGGACCGGATGGGTATGAACCCCCCATCAGGGTGGTACAGTCCGTGGTGCGGGACCGGATGGGTATGAACCCCCCATCAGGGTGGTACGGTCCGTTGTGCGGGACCGGATGGGTATGAACCCCCATCGGGGTGGTACGGTTCGTGGTGCGGGACCGGATGGGTATGAACCCCCCATCAGGGTGGTACAGTCCGTTGTGCGGGACCGGATGGGTATGAACCCCCCATCAGGGTGGTACAGTCCGTGGTGCGGGACCGGATGGGTATGAACCCCCCATCAGGGTGGTACAGTCCGTTGTGCGGGACCGGATGGGTATGAACCCCCCATCAGGGTGGTAGTGCGACTTACTGATCCGGCTCGAGCGCAGATCAGGCGCATTCTTCTGGAGAATGCGTCTTATGTTGAGTTGACTGTTCTTCGGATTTCTTGAATAGTCATCCGGGTCACGCCGGGGATTTTGTTGGTGTTCGTCCAGCCTTTGTTGGTTGCCAGAGATCCTTTGTTTTTTATTTTTCTTGTGGTGATCACCCAACTCTTGCTGGTTGGTCGGGTGATTTTTGTTTGTTGGCTTTTCCTGATAGCCATCCAGCTTGTTGTTTGCTGGGGATTCTTTGTTTTTGATCTTTTGGTATTTGTCATCCGACTTTGCTGGTTGTCGGGAATTTTTGATAAGTGCCTCTTAGGTAGGCAGGAATCCTCTGGGGATTTGTTGATCTTGGTGACGCCTCTTGAGTAGGCGGATATCCATTGAGTTTTTGGTAATGCCTCTGAGTAGGTAGATGTTCCGTTTGGAGGTGAAGACTTTTGGTTTTGCTTTTTTCTTTGCCTCTGAATAGGCTAATGTTGCTTTATGGGGACGCTGGCTCTTGCTTGGCAGGTCTTGCCTATGCATATGACATTCTGAGAATGAACTTGAAGTTTTGCCTTTGCAATAGGCTCACTAGGGATGATCTTTCTTTTTGATTGATCCACCTGGGAATTGGTTTCCTTCCTGGGATCTAATTTTGCCCCCGAGGGAGAAATGGAGTTTTTGACTCCTTGTTGGATGCTTGTTGTTTTGAGTCGGCTTTGCCTATGCTCTTATTCCGCTGGGGATGATCAAGCCTTTCCGTTGGCTTTTTCTGGTGTACCTTCGTTTATTGGTGTAGAAGGTTAAAGCTATTTTCCTTGAAGCTCTTTATTCTGCTCGCAATGGTTTTGATTTCGCCTTTTTCCGCGATCTACCTCTTTTTTATCGCGATTTTGAAATCTGGCTTTTGTGGGGATAATGCGTAAGCCTTTTTACTTTTTAATCTCTTTTTATTACGCTGGCTTTTTCCTTTCTTTTTGGGGAAGGTCCACTAGGGATGACGTTTTATTTCTTTAGTGATCCACCAGGGAATTAGTTGACTTCCTGGGGATCTCGATTTTTCTTTTCTAGGAATGGAGTCTTGGCTCCTTGATTGAGGTTGATGCGAGCAAAACTTGTGAAGCTCTTATTCCACTGGAGAATGGGAATTTCGATTCCTTTTTTGTTGAATCTTTTTAGAGATCCATTTGAGGATTTTTATTCGGCCTTCTCCGTCATGGCCTTTTTGGACATCCGCCGGGGATGCAAGGGTTTTCTTCTTTTTTCCTTTTTTGTTGAGCCCTTGATGGTTTGGACTCTTTTGATTGTTGATGATGATGGGCTCTTGAAGCCTTTATTCTCCATTGGGGAGTGTGGAGGAGACTTTGGGTGAGTGTGCTTGATGACTCATGTGGTGGTGTAGCCGAGTCGTGAGGTAATCTTTTTGTTTTGCCTCCGGAGTAGGCAAGGATCCTTTTGGGGATGACTAAGCCTTTCCGTCGGCTTTTCTTTTATGATGTCCGATGATTGTGCCCTCTTTTATTGGGTGATGATTAGAGCTTTGACTTCCGGAAGCTTCGATGACGACTCGCTCTTCTTTCTTGAGGGAGAGCACCGTGTGAAGACTTATTATTTTCTTGTGCCTTCTTTTTCTAGGTAGAAGGATGGTAGTTGGAGCTCTTAATCGGATGCTCTTATTCTCGCTGAGTTGCTTGATTGACGACTTGCTCCATTTTCTTGAGGACATTATTTGGAGACTCAGTCTCAGTGATCCTGTTTTCAATCACAAACATGGAGCTATTCTCCTTATATGCATGAATGCTTTTCGTTTTTTTTTGTTATTTATCTGAAGTAATTTTTATTTCTTTTATTTTTGTCTTGACAAAGCCGTTTTGTGCGACTACTTGTGTGTGGATGCCCTAAATGCAATCTATTTTTTTTTTATTGATGCATCTGGAAAAGTGACTGGCATTCTCCTGCTGGACTTTCATGATTATGATGAAAGACCCCTCTCTTTTGTTCATTTTTTGGTTTAGCCCTATCTTTTGCCTAGACCGCCCTTTTGGGGTTTTCGGTCTAGCGGACTGCCTTAATTTTTGCCTAGGATATCTTAGCGGGCTTTTCCTTTTTTATGAATGCCCTAAATTTTGCCTAGACCGCCCTTTGCGGGTTTTCGATCTAGCGAGCTACCCTAACTTTTGCCTAAGAATCTCCTAGCAGGCATTATTCTTTTTATTGTCATTTTTTCTTTCTCTTCTTTTTTGAGAGATAGGAGCCTATCATGTGCATGCAATGTTGGTGATAAGCATCCTATAATACTATTTCAATTAATTTTTCAAAAGGATTAACCAATGTGCTTTTACTTCTGATGACTTCTGACGTTATGTGCTTTCGTCGATAGGAATAGGCTGTACCCATTTTGCCGTCTCGATTTTTTTCATGACCGAAGAATGATTGTGTTGATTTTAGAGCGCCTTGCCATGTTAGTGCGCCCCTCCCTTTCCTTGGGGATGTCGATCCTCCTATTGATTACTATCTCCACATTTCCCTGCTAATTACTAGAATGTCGTAGTGGTAAGGGTCAAGAGAAGAGAAAGAAGAGGATATTTAATTCAAAGGCTTGTGTTTTGGATTTGTTTTATTTTGACAAAAATGGTTTTTGTAAGCACGGCTAGCCAAGGTTGGTTAGAGTGTTTAGGCTAGTTTAGACAAACGTTTCGTTTATGGAGTGGCGTCTTATTCTATGGCGCTTGTTATGACTGGTTGACTTCCCTAGTCTGCCCTTTGGGTTTTCAGCTTAGGATGTTATGCTATGTCCTAACTTTTGTCTAGGTTTCATTTTTCTTGCTTTGGGAAACCTAGCGGACTTTATTTTTGCCTAGGCTACCCTTTATGGTTGCTCAGGTTTCCTAGCGGGTTTACCCTAACTTTTGCGTAGCCCCCTTTGGTGGGTTTCCTACCGGGTATTCTTGCCCTTTTTTCTTTGGCCTTTGGCTTTTATGGGTTTCTTTTGATTTTTGTTTTCTTTTTGCACAACATTGGCGAAACATGGCTTTATTTATGACGAGGTAAAACTTTGTTTTGTGTTTCTAGTCAATCAGTGGTGATGAGTGATTTGACTTTTATTTTGGCGCATTTTGATTACTTTGACGCACTTTTGAAAACGTTTGCTTAAACATGGTTATTAATGAGGTTTAGACATGAATAGCAAGAAGAGAAGCAGATAGTAAGAATGACATTCTTTGTAATTAATAGGGAAATATGTGCCCTACAATGCTCGGGGGTCGGGCTAGCCCCGAGGAGTAATCTCTAATAGTCATTGGATTTACAAACCCTAAGAATCAGAAGGAGAACACCTAATGACTAAAGTCGCTTTCGACGCTTGAACCCCTCTATATGGGAAAATTTGGTTTGAAGTGTAGGGGGGAGACTTCCCTTTTCTCCATGCAGCTTGTTCCTTTGCTGGATAAAACTTCGAAGGATTGTCTTTAAAATCTGGTGGCTCCCTTATTCCTGGAGAGTTTCTAATGAGCCCTTGGTTTGGGCGACATCCATATTTTCTCATCACGTGGGTCACCTTCATATTGTTGGGAAAGCCTTTTTCTATTGGCAAAAGATCTTTCAAAGGTCCTAGGTCCTCTTCCGCCGCATCCATTCAAGGTAGGGCAGATGATTTGCTAATCTGAATGTCGTCTCTAGCTCAAACCGTGACTAGCTTGTCGCCTACCCCGAGTTTGTCTCTTTTGGTGGAGCGTCTCGAATTGCCTCGGCGTCGTGAATCCAAAAGTCTCTTCAATTTCCTTTTTGGATTATGTTTTTCTTCGGTCTTTTTATTTTTTCTTTATTCTTGGGAGCATAGCTCCTGGGGGTGTAGATTCTTTCACTTCTAATTTTTTCCCCGAATGTTGGCTATACTGGAGCTATCTTTATTGATGGAAGATGTTTCTGCGTATCTCAATGGTGCAACCTTATTTGATGTATGGGGTGAACAAATGTAACGACATCCTTGCCCCCCCTCTTCGGATGCCCAACGGTTGAGGCTTATTATCCTTCTTAGGCGGATCAACCGTTGGAGAGAACTTGACGACGAAAGGTTTGCTTTTCATCTTATTCTGATTCATGGAAAGCACATCGACTAATCCTTTCTTTTTATTATCTTATTATTATTAAAGTGAGAATGAATGCAATTTATGAATGTAATTCATGAATGCAGTAGACGGTTGAGATGATGAAAACAATTTTTATTTATTTCATCTAGACAGTGTACATTCCTCAATGCAATGTTTTGAAGTGCATTTTTTTGAAAGCGGAGAAGCCTAAATGAACCCATAGGCAGGTTAGAATTTTATTTCCATTTTGACTTCCCGTGCATGGCTTGCGAATGCCTTATCCTCTTCACATGGTATTGAGGAATGTCCACTTTCTTCAACCGCCTACTTCTAGATGATGTTATGAGGATGAAGTTTTGGTGGATGCATGTATGCGAGTGTTTGTTTTTTCCTAAACATTATCATGTTTTATTTTCTAACATGATGTATGATAGTGTTTGGGATTTTGTGTTTTTTTTTTGTGTATGCAGATGAGGGCATGAAGAATACCAGTCGCCTTCTAGAATACAAAAAGATTTTTATTGTTTAAAAGGAATGATTTATGAGATGGATATTCCTTAAGACAATGGCTTAGGTATCCTCCTTAAAGCTTATGCTTTGTGGGGTATCCTACCCACCTCGGTGTAATGGTTCCTTCCCCATCACAGATTTGACAAGTATAATGGCAATCACCATCACACCTTAGTACATTTGTCCCTTCCTTGTCGCGAAGGTCACAAATGTGCTCGGGGCCTCTTTCGCCATTGTCTTAGGGATATCTAGTGCTCCCTAGAATGAATGTTATTATGCATGCACCAGTACAAAAGGGCAGCAGATGTTCAAAGTGGCATAACTTTTGACTGGGATGTCCGATTTGGATGCATAGCATACCAAAACGAAGAGAAAGAGGTGAGGAATCTAGCTGCAAATGCCGAAGGCGATTTGGCCCAGTAATTTTCCCAAAAATCGCCTCTAAGACCTACTTTTGAGGGATTTATTAAAATGATGCGTATGCATACTTTCCTTATGCATTTATTTTTTTCTCTTGGTTTTTCCCACTTATGATGCAATATGAATGATACGACTTTGTCAACATTATTTTTATAAATGTTTTATTGTTATTATTTTATTTTGGATTTTTATTTTGATTTTTATTGCTTTTTATTTTATAGCCTTTTATCTCTTCTGTCGGAACTGCGTGGCTACTTAGCTTACAAAGAACCTGAAACCAGGCTAGCTAAAAGGCAGACTGTCCGAGATAAAATGTGGCTTTATGCGAAAGGATATTTTAGCGTCCCTTATCTCTTCTGTCGGAACTGCGTGGCTACTTAGCTTACAAAGAACCTGAAACCAGGCTAGCTAAAAGGCAGACTGTCCGAGATAAGGGTGTTTATTTGTAAAATATATTTTTTTTTTGGTGATTTTGTTCTGTTGTTTGTTTATGCTATGCAACAGTCAAATGCAACAAACATATGCACACACAATTCGATCATCCACGAACAGGCGAGAATTCATTTTTATCACGAGGTAGGGTTTTCCTGCAGAAAAGTGCATTGGCAAGGGTTGGTTCTAACTGTTCTCACCAGGCTAAGGCCCCCAAGGTGCCCCCATTATAGGGTCCCCACTCTCCAGCCGTCCGACCATGCTCAACACTAAGGCCAGAGTCGGTCTTGTTGCCAAAAGAGGAAGGTTATCACCTTGAGTGGTGGTTTCCGATCACACTGGTGGGCACAAGGCCCTAACTGCAGCGAACCGTACCTGCCACCCACTCCCTATGGTTTTCTCACTTGCCCCCGGGTATAGAGGGAACTGTAGTGTGCAAGGGACTTGTGTGCAGTTTATATCTCAATCAATTTGCGTAAGTATAAACAAACAACAGTTTATTGAAAGCCAGACAATAAAGCATGTTATAATACAAGGTAGGGTAAAAGTGTTATTTTCTTGGTTTATTTATTGTTTAAGCCGGCCCATCACTAAATGGGATTAACTCTCTAGGCTTCCCCAGTGGAGTCGCCATCTGTCGCCGCCGTCTCAAAAGAGAGATGGTCGGTCGGAGCGACGCGATGGTTTTTCGACTCTTTTTCGCGTTTTTTATTGGTGGTTACAACGTCCTTAGGTTGTCTGATAACCGGGCTAACCTAGAGACGAGGTTTTCGAAAAGTGTCCTTGAGTTGCCCGATAATCGGGCTAACCCAAGGACTTATTTATTTTGAGTTCTATGGAGTCGCCACCGATGTTTTTACCGGAAACATTGGAAAAGGGGTTTTAAAAGGCGTTGGTTTTCGAAAACCAACTTTGGTCATTAGAACTAGAGTTGGGTAAGGGAGTTGGTTACGTGTAAAGGGAGTATTAGTCCCTTTACGACGCCCCTTTCGGGTTCCCTATGACAGGCCGGCTTATTTTATTGATAAACTAGAAAAATACACTTTTGCCCTTTTTATTCGAGTACCGCCTCGAGAACATCCAGACTTATCCTTGGCACCTGATGCTAAGGCTCGACTTCAGCATCCTAGCTGAATTTGGGTGGGAGGACGATGTCCGGGCCCACATAGACAACATTGGATGGGGCTTTCTGCTGCAACCTCCACCCACACATGTGTACCCACAGGCGGTACTCGAATTCCTGGCCTCCGTTTCCTACGCCGAGGTCCCCTCCATGGTCTCGGGCTTGCAGCCCACTAAGATGGTAAACTATTTTATGGGTGGGGAATACCGGACTACCACCCTCGATGAATTCAATGTGGGCATTGGATTCGTCCGGCCCGAGGACGTACTGACTCGGGGATACCGCGAGGCCATCTGCTCTCAGCTCGCCAACCTCACCGCCTCCGAAATGTGGCAGGAGCTCACCCAGGCGCCCACACTACCTACACTGATGAGGGGATTCACGCTTCCCCCAGCACTCCGCATCTGCCACAAGCTGCTGGTGGGGACCATCCACGGGAGGAAGGAGAGTCAGGGTAAGATAACCCTCCCTAACCTCTTTATACTTTACTGCATGAGCTAGAGGCGGCGCTGCAACCCTGGCTACTTCTTCCTGAGGGCCCTTAAGGACTTCGGGAACAGATCAACGGGGGTCGTCCTCATGGCTCCTCTTATCACTCCCCTGGCAGAAAGATGGGGGTGCCCTGGCCAAGAAGAGCTGGCCTCTAACTTGCGACCCGAATCCCTCAACGGGTCAGTCCTGGTCAGCACGGGGATGCTGATCCTCCGTGGGACCGAGTTGGTCCTTCACCCCTCGCTAGATTGCACACTAGACCTCCAGGGGCTCGTGGCGATGCAAGATATCCCCACACCTCCCGAGTTCCAGCAGCAGTAGCAACAACAACAACAACAACCATCACCGTACACGGATGATTTTGCCAGCCTAAACCGCAACATGAACGATCTGCGCCGGCAGTTCGACCAGATGACGGTGCAGCAAGAACAACAGGCCCAAAGGCAAGAAGCCTACAACGCTCGGTAAGAGGAGATGTATCAGCACCAACAGGTGATGCGGCAGGAATGGACAACATTCCAACAAGAATACCGCGACGAAGTCCAAGAGCAAGCAGACTTCCGGTATCACCTTTACCAGCAATTCCCCCACGGATCGTCTCCAGTTGATAGCCCTTAGGGATTGCACTTGCCAAAAGAAAATGTGGTTGTAATAAAATTTCCTTATAAATAAAATTTTATTTCATGCATCTCTTTGCCACCTTTTGCAAAAGCCAGCGTAACAAAAAAGCTTAAAAAGGAAAAAAGGCATACGCTCAATAAAAAAAAGCCAAATTCCAAAATCGCGAGAAAAAAGAGATAAAACCGCGAGAAAAAGGCTGGATTAAAGACAAGCCACTCACCTTGATCAACAAAACTTTGACTACCAAGTAAAAGTCGAACAATAAGCAGGACTCATCCGACCAGCCAGCAAGAGTCGGATGATCACCACCAAAAGTAAAAAACAAAGAGTCCCCAGCAACCAACAAAGCTGGATGAAACACAAAATCCTCGACACAACCCGGATGACCATTCAAAGAGGTCCAAGTACATCTACCAACACAGAAATCACTCCCCAGGGAGCTGGCGCATGAGCTAGAGCAGTAAGATGCCACCACAGCCAAAGGATCGGCTACCGCAAGAAGGAGCATCCGGAGGCTTAACACCAGATGGGGGTGTATACTCATCGGGCCTTACAAAAGGGGGCTTACCGGGCGAGGGTTCATACTCGTCAAACCAGATGGGGGTTCGTACTCATCAGCCGAAGGGGTCAGCTACTGTTAGAAGGAGCATCCCGGAAGCGCACAACATTTCCCCAGAGGATCTTTCGCCGCAAAGACGGAGCATCTGAAGGGTAACCGGGGAAGAGGGTCAACTCCTTTACCTTCTTGTCAATCTGTCTGGCACAACAGGCCAACAACCGACAAGTCAGGTAAAGGGGGGGCAGCTGTAGACCCCAAATCTTGCCTGACCTCCAAATAAAGAGTAGAAGACCTCCTATTCGAAGATGGACGAAGCCTAACAAGCCACTAGGAGAGACTATTAGGCCCCATACTAGGATAGGAGGGATTTTTGGCATGAAAATAAGGTTTCTCGCCTTCTTGGGACGAGACCGTCGTCTCGAAATCGAGATCGCCGTCTCGCCTCATGCAAATGGCGAGACCGCCGTCTCGTTTGGTGAGACGGCGGTCTCGCCACCTGCGAAGGGCGAGACGGCGGTCTCACCACTTTGGAAGGGCGAGACAGCGGTCCCAGTTGACGAGACGGCGGTCTCGACCCTGTCAGACGAGACGGCGGTCTCAACCTTTCAGGCGCGAAAAACTATAAATAGGGGGCGTCATTCCCTCATTTCCAGACACCACACACAGTTTCTCCTCCTTCTCTCTAGAAATCACCTAAGTTTCTCTCTCTAGAATCCCTCCGACGCATTTCCGGAGCTTCTGAGTGTTTCTGTGAGTGTTTTTCGACGTTTCGAGAAATTTCAGACGCTATGTAGAGTGAGGGGTTGCCACAAAGCACCCTTTTTTAAAGAATTAATATAAAAGCGTGGTTTGGAGGTTTATATTCTCCCTCTCTACTTTTGTCGCTTTAATTTTAAATTATGCAATAGATACTAGGGCCATGTAGTCATAATTTTAAATTCCACAGAACAAAAGGGTAAAAGCGTAATTTTCATTGGTTTAAATATTTTTAAATAGCTGGCCTGTCATAGGGAACCCGAAAGGGGCGTCGTAAAGGAACTAACACTTCCTTTACACGTAACTAACTCCCTTACCCAACTCTGGTTCTAACGACCAAAGTTGGTTTTTCAAAAAACCAACGCCTTTTAACTCCTTTTCTGATGTTTCCAGTAAAAACATCGGTGGCGCTCCACAGAACCCTTCAAAACTAGCTTTTGGATTAGCCCGGTTATCGCACAATCCAAGAGCGCCTTTTTGAAAACCTCGCCCCTAGGTTCAGCCCGGTTATCGGACAACCTAAAGGCGTTGTAACCACCAAAACGCGAAAATCAAGAGGGTCGAAAACCATCGCGTCGCTCCGACCGCCTCTTTTTGACGGCGGCAACAGTCACTAATGGACACGCTTAAGTACCAAGTCTTTTCTAGCCAGAACCCTCCTAGACATGCACTCTCACACTACTAAGCTATATCCGAGTTTCCTATGAGAATGGTTTTCAAAAAATTTCTTTCAATGATGACTTATAAAAAAAATTCTTGCAAGAATGGTTAGGAAGAACATAAGAACAAATTATAATATTTTTTTAATAAAGCTAGAAAAACAAATTAAAAAAAATTTGAATTTTGAATTTTTTTTTATAAAGCTAAAAAAATTTGAATTTTTTTTTCGAAAGAGTTTTTTTTTTTTGAAAAAACCCAATAGTGAGTTATCAAAATAGCATTGAGAGAAGTAAGAATGTTAAATTAAACAGCAAATCAATTAAAATATTCAAATAATTGAAAATAAAATAATCAAATAACTGCAACAAAAATTAAATATTCAAATAACTGAAAATAAAATAAAATATTCAACTAAGAACCCAATTATATACTTATGGTAAAAACTCTTTCCAACACAACGCTTATAGGTGTTTGAATAAGAGAAATTAAGGCTAGAAAAACAAATTAGAGATGAAAAAATTTTGAATTTTGACTTTTTTTTTTAATTTAGGGATGAACACCCCCTATGAACAAATTAAAGGATGAACAGAGAAACACACTTCTCAAGAAATAGTGCCCATAAAAGAAAACTCTTATTTTGTAGGCTTAAGAAAATAAGATCCACCTCCTAAACCCCACACAGGATGAAGGCTCAACAGTTCCCACAGAGGAAATCCCAAATGACATAATCAATAAAATAAGAATAGTCACCTTGATGTCCTTTATATCCTTAATTCATCTTGATGCCTTGAATTAATGTTTGGCTTTTGGCCAACCCGATTGACACAGAATATGAAAATTGAAAATAGAAAATAAAATTACCTTTAACCCTTATTCCAATATGAAATTAACCAACTAAGCGAAGATTAATCCCAAATTTTCCTTAACCCTTATTTCAACATGAAATTAACCAACTAAGCGAAGATTAACCCCAAGTTATCCTTATACAATTAAGCATTGCATACATCACATAATCTCATCTCTAACACAAAATTAAGCAAACTGTGATATTAGTTTCGATTTATTAAGCATAAACAGATTATAATTCAACCCTAAGAATAGAAGATGAAGAGTTAAGAGAACAAACAAAATGAAATTGAAGAACAAAACCTCAAAAATCTACTTGCATTCTCCTCAGAATATCAATACAAAGATTTAACTATCATGGAAAATCGAAAACGCAGAAGAAGAGACATAATTAAAATCGAAACAAAAATTTAAAATAATGATAGAAGAGTAAACAAACTTGAATACAAATTGCAGAAGATGAAAGGCGGTTGCGTGGCTACTGCGTGGTGTCATTCTCCCTTAACCCTACATCTCTAACACATAAATAACCCTAATCTTAATCTAGGTTTTGGGCCGAACTGGTCCATAAAACACATCATAAGTTGGCTTCAGTGCAAGTCCGCCAACTTCAAACATGTGCAGTATTTTCAATACTTATCAAAATTAAGCTATTCTAGTCTCCTTTGAAAGAATTTTGAGTTAGCTTTAAAACGCCATTATGTATACTATTTTCGCAGGTCTAATGAATTTAGGAGACTTAAATTACTGAAGCATCTCCATTGGGCTGGCCTGGTGCGCTTGACCCGTTTTGGATAATTTATGTAAAATCTAATTTAGCTCCAAATTGAATGATTCTAGATCCTCTGGAAATATGAATGTGTCTAGTTTATATTTCTTTCAGAATTATGATTTTTTGAGCTCTGTAGAAAAAATGATAAATAAAACAGTGAACCAATATTAGTTCCCGTATAGAATAAAATGTGACATTTGGTCCAATTTTCCAAGCCCAAAATTGCTTTAAACTGTAATATGGCATCTAGCCCAATTTTCTAGGCCGAAAATTGCTTTAAACTGTCCTGAAAATAATAATGAGCAAAAATTAGATCAAATAGATTCAAATTAATTAAAATCTGAATTATTGGCCCAATGAAGCGCAATTAATAAAAATTCACTAATAACATAAAGTTAAGCCCAAAACACTAATTAAAATAAGTTCGGAAAGGGAAGAAAATATGGGAATATAATGACTCATCAACCGTCCACAGGGAAGGGACAAATGTGCTAAGGTGCAGTAACCTTCGTAATACTCGTCAATCCATGATGGGGAAGGAACCATTACACCAAAGTAGGTGTGGTGCTCCATGAAGCGTAAGCTTTAAGGAGACTGAAACCATTGTCTTAAGGTATATCTATCCCATACCAATCATTCATATTAAACAATAAAAATTCATTTATGCATTCTAGAGAGCCAAAGTGATGGAGCAGTTAGAGGAATAAAATCTCAAGTTTACTACTGAGGTCAATTTCCTAAGGGAGCAGATGGCGTAAATGATGGAACTAATACACCAACAAAACCTTAACAAAGGCGACCCTCATGGCGACCACGCCTCTCCATGACGAAGAGGAAGAGGAAATCGTCTACGACTATGAGCAGGAAGTTCATGTGCAGTTCGACGCAAGGGTAGTGCTCATCCAACCCCCTAAGGTCTCTAAGCAACAAATCTCTGCCTTAGAAGAGAGACTGAGGGCTACGGAGGGGCATAACTTCGATGTGAAAGAGGCGGTCGACCTGTGCCTCGTTAAGAACATCCAATTCCCTCCAAAATTCAAAGTTCCAAACTTCCCCAAGTACATGGGGTTGACTTGCCCCAAAAGTCATCTTACAATGTACTGTCGTAAGATGGCTGCATATGCTGACAACGAAAAACTCCTGATCAACTCCTTTCAGGAGAGCTTTACTGAATCATCTTTGAATTAGTATATGCAGTTGGAGAAGGGACAAGTCCATGTCGCCGCCGTCCGTTCCGACGTCTAGGGACATCTTGAACGTTTATGCGAGCGGTTGCAAAAAGATGGTTTAGACTCGCATTTTTTGTTTAAAATATGTTCATTGCTTCCGAGGTGCTCAACAACTGAACTATCCTCTAATAGAAGCAAGGTTTTCGAAAAAGGGGTTCTTTTGGAGTCGCCACCAATGTTTTGACCTTAAACATTGGAAAAGGAAAAAATGTTGATTTTAAGAAAAACCGCACTTGGCCACTATAACCAGAGTTGGGTAAGGGAGTTAGTTACGTGTGGGGAAGGTGTTAGCACCCCACAACGCCCCTTTCGGGTTCCCTATGACGGATTAATTCATTTAAGTAGAGATTACAAGAAATTACGCTATTACCCTATTTTATTCGTACCATAAATATGGCTATCTACATGATTTTATTTACATTTCATAAAGCAATAAATAAAGCAGTAAAAGAGAAGAGATTTGAGAAGAACCTCCGTAGCAAGCTTTATATAGCAACTCTCTTACAATAAGGACGTGTTTCGGCAGTCCCTCGCTCTACAACGACTCTCCTCACGACAAAACTCGACTCAACTAAAATTTTCTAGAAGAATCGAATGCCGGAATATAATTCCTTAACTGATTGTTACCTATATAAGGCAATCAGAAAGATCATTCGAAAAAGGGAGAGAAGTAGACAAGTGCTCTGAGTTGTCTGGGGTGTGGAAAATGAGCAAATGAGCCTCCTATTTATAGTTTTCGCTGCTTATCACATCTGGGACGACCGTCTGGGCCGGGACGGCCGTCCCACTTGCATTTTTAACACAGAGCCAGCCCCCCTGGGACTTGGGACGGCCGTCCCACAGGTGGGACGCGCGTCTCACTTGTCCTAGGTTAGTTGGGACGGCCGTCCCAACTCTGGGACGGGGGTCTCGACCTGTTTTGTCCAGTTTTTGCGTTCTGGGACCCCGGGAAGCTTTCCTTGCTTTTTTCGGACGTTGGTTGATGCCGATAGGTGTCCGTTGAAGCTTGATCTTCTTATAGGAAGTCTTCTTGACCCTTATTGAGATGCCGGACGAACTTTTATCTTTGTTATAGGAGGTCTCTTTGGCCTTTGTCGAGAAATTGGATGAACTCCGTGTGGTTGTGGGAGGTCTTCTTAGTGTTTATTGATTAGCTGGGCGATCTTTATCTTCGTGTGAAGTTTCCCTAGCTTTTATTGAGAGGCCAGGCAAAATTAGGGGTCTACAGCTGCCCCCCCTTCACCTACCTAGCTAATTTGTTGGCTTGATATGCCGACAAAATTAGTTGGTAGGGGAAGGAGTTAACCCTTTTGCCCGGTCATCCTTCGGATGCTGTTCTTTGCTGATCCTCCGGATGATAAATATTTTGATAGGTACCAACCCCTATCTGGTTTGAGCCTTCTTTTATAAGGCACTGGTGAGTATTTACCCTCACCAGGTATAAGTCTGTATTTTACTAGACTTTAGTGAGTACCTACCCTCACTAGGTATGAACCTTGTTCTGCAAGGTTTTGGTGAGTACCTACCCTCACCTGGTATGAGTTCGCATTTTGCTAAACTCTTGTGGGTACTTACTTCCGAGGTGCTCAACACTAAACTATCCTCTAATAGAAGCAAGGTTTTTGCACCCATTTTTGTAATGCTTCTGGTGAGTATTTTACTTTACCTGATGCATTTTGCTAAGTTTTGATGAGTACCTACCCTCATCCGTTACAAACCTTCTTTTATAAGGCTTTGGTGTGTTTATTCTTCCACCTGGTACGAATCTGCATCTTGACAGATTCTAGTGGTTTTTACACCCCCATTGGGTGCAAATCTGCATCTTGACAGACTCTAGTGGTTTTTTACACCCCCATTGGGTGCGAACCTGCATCTTGACAAGGCTCTAGTGGTTTTTACACCCCCATTGGGTGTGAACCTGCATCTTGACAAGGTTCTAGTGGTTTTTACACCCCCACTGGGTGCGAACCTGCATCTTGACAAGGCTCTAGTGGTTTTTACACCCCCATTGGGTGCGAACCTGCATCTTGACAAGGCTCTAGTTGTTTTTACACCCCCACTGGGTGCGAACCTGCAACTTGACAAGGCTCTAGTGGTTTTTACACCCCCACTGGGTGCGAACCTGCATCTTGACAAGGTTCTAGTGGTTTTTACACCCCCACTGGGTGCTAACCTGCATCTTGACAAGCCTCTAGTGGTTTTTACACCCCCACTGGGTGCGAACCTGCATCTTGACAAGGCTCTAGTGGTTTTTACACCCCCACTGGGTGCGAACCTGCATCTTGACAAGGCTCTAGTGGTTTTTACACCCCCACTGGGTGCGAACCTGCATCTTGACAAGGTTCTAGTGGTTTTTACACCCCCACTGGGTGCGAACCTGCATCTTGACAAGGCTCTTTAGGATGTATTCTTTTGTAATCCATCCTATGGTCATCTGGTTTTAGAGATGTGTTTGGCGGCTTATTGTCTTTGATCATGCGCCTATTCCTTGGGGAATGATTTGGTTTTTCTTCTTGACTTTCTAGTCATCCGGTTTTTACCGGGGATTTCATTGTTTTGGCTTTTTCTTTTAGCCATCCGGCTTTTGCCGGGGATTTCATTTTTTTGGCTTTTTCTTTCAGCCATCCGGTCTTGGCCGGGGATTCTTTGTTTTGGCTTTTTCTTTCAGCCATCCGGTCTTGGCCGGGGATTCCATTGTTTTGGCTTTTTCTTTTAGCCATCCGGCTTTTGCTGGGGATTCTTGTAGATTGCCTCTTTTAGGCAGGGATCCATTGGGGATTTGTAGATTTTTGTCGATTGTGCCTCTTGATTAGGCGGATGCTTCACTAGTGGTGAAGACTTCATACTTTGTTGTTTTTCGCCTTTGTTGTAGGCTTACTGGGGATAGTTTTTCTTTTTTGGTGATCCACCGAGGGATTTGATTGTTTTCCCGGGGATCTATTTTGACTTGCCCCTTGGAGAGGAATGGAGTTTTTTAACCCCTTGAATGTTACTGTTCTGAGCTGGCTTTGCCTATTGTCGCCGCCGTCCCTTTCCGACGTCTGAGGACGTCTCGAACGTTTATGCAAGCGGTCGCGAAAAGATGGTTTAGACTCGCGTATTTGTTTTAAAATGTGTTCATTGCTTCCGAGGTGTTTGACAATTGAATTATCCTCTAATAAAAGCAAGGTTTTCGAAAAGGGGTTCTTATGGAGTCGCCACCAATATTTTGACCAGAAACATTGGAAAAGGAAAAACAAAGGCGTTGATTTTATATAAAAAAAACAACTTGGCCGTTATAACTAGAGTTGGGTAAGGGAGTTAGTTACGTGTGGGGAAGGTGTTAGCACCCCACAACGCCCCTTTCGGGTTCCCTATGACGGATTAATTCATTAAGTGAAGATTATGAGAAATTACGCGATTACCCTATTTTATTGCATAATATTGAAATGACTATCTACATAATTTTATATAAATAAAGCTAAATAAAGCAATAAAAGAGATATTAAAATGGCTATCTACATGATTTTATTCTACATGACATAATAAATAAAATAAAACAATAAATAAAGCAATAAAAGAGAAGGGAATTGAAAAGAACCTCCGTAGCAAGCTTTATATTGAGAATCTCGAACTATGAGGCTGCGTTTTGGCAACCCCTCTCTCTATACGAGACTCTCCTCACCAATACAAGATCGACTCCACTAAAAATTTAAAGAAGAATCAAATGCCGAAATATAATTCCTTAACCGATTGTTACCTATTTAAGGCAATCGGAAAGATCATTCGAGAGAGGGAGAGAAGTAGACTAGTGCTCTGAGTGTTTCAGAGCTCTTCTGGAGTGTCTGTGTCTTGAAAAAGTGGCAAATGAGTCTCCTATTTATAGTTTTCGCAGCTGGAGCACTTTGGGACCACCGTCTGGGTTGGGACGGCCGTCTGGACTGGGATGGCCGTCCCAAATGGCAAATTTACACAGAGCGGGACCACCTGGGGGTCCGGGACGGCCGTCCCACTTAAATTGGGTTTGGGACGGCCGTCCCACATGCGGGACGCGCGTCCCAACTGTAAAATGACAGTTGGGACGGCCGTCCCAACTCTGGGACGGTGGTCTTGGCCTGTTTTGTCCAGTCTTCGCGTTCTGGGACCCCGGGGAGCTTTCCTTTCCTTTTTCGGACATAGATTGACGCCGATGTGTGTCTGTTGAAGCTTTATCTTCATATAGGAAGTCTTCTTGGCCTTTATTAAGATGCCGAGCGAGCTTTGTCTTTGTGTAGGAAGTCTCTTTTGGCTTTTAGTGTGTGAATGAATGAACTCCGTCTTTTGTTGTGGGAGGTCCTTCTCGTTTTGGGAAGCCGGATGAACTCCATCTTCGGGTGAAGTTCCTCTAACTTTTATTTTGAGAGGCCGGGCAAAATTAGGGGTCTACAGCTGCCCCCCCTTCACCTGCCTAACTAGTTCGTTGGTTTTAATATGCCGACAAAATTAGTTGGTAGGGGAAGGAGTTAACCCTTTTGCCCGGTTATTCTTCGGATGCTGCTCCTTGTTGATCCTCCGGATGATAAATATTTTGATAGGTACCAACCCCTATCTGGTTTGAGCCTCCTTTTATAAGGCTCTGGTGAGTACTTACCCTCACCCGGTACGAGTCTGCATTTTGCTGGACTTTAGTGAGTGCCTACCCCCACTTGGTATGAACCTTGTTCTTGCAAGGTTTTGATGGGTACCTACCCCCACCCGGTCCGAACCCCGTTACGCAAGGCTCCGATGGGTACCTACCCCCACCCGGTCCGAACCCCATTCCGCAAGGCTCGATGGGTACCTACCCCCACCCGGTCCGAATCCCGTTCGCAAGATTCCGATGGGTACCTACCCCCACCCGGTCCGAACCCCGTTCTGCAAGGCTCGATGGGTACTTACCCCCACCCGGTCCGAACCCCGTTCCGCAAGGCTCGATGGGTACCTACCCCCACCCGGTCCGAATCCCGTTCTGCAAGGCTCCGATGGGTACCTACCCCCACCTGGTCCGAATCCCGTTCGCAAGATTCGATGGGTACCTACCCCCACTCAGTCCGAATCCCGTTCCGCAAGATTCGATGGGTACCTACCCCCACCTGGTCCGAATCCCGTTCGCAAGATTCCGATGGGTACCTACCCCCACCTGGTCCGAACCCCGTTCTGCAAGGCTCGATGGGTACCTACCCCCACCCGGTCCGAATCCCGTTACGCAAGATTCCGATGGGTACCTACCCCCACCCGGTTCGAACCCCGTTCCGCAAGGCTCGATGGTTACTTACCCCCACCCGGTCCGAACCCCGTTCCGCAAGGCTCGATGGGTACCTACCCCCACCCGGTCCGAATCCCGTTCGCAAGATTCCGATGGGTACCTACCCCCACCCGGTCCGAATCCCATTCCGCAAGATTCCGATGGGTACCTACCCCCATCCGGTCCGAATCCCGTTCCGCAAGATTCGATGGGTACCTACCCCCACACGGTCCGAATCCCGTTCCGCAAGATTCGATGGGTACCTACCCCCACCTAGTCCGAACCCCGTTCCGCAAGGCTCGATGGGTACTTACCCCCACCCGGTCCGAACCCCGTTCCGCAAGGCTCGATGGGTACCTACCCCCACCCGGTCCGAATCCCGTTCGCAAGATTCGATGGGTACCTACCCCCACCTGGTCCGAACCTCGTTCGCAAGGGTCCGATGGGTACCTACCCCCACCCGGTCCGAATCCCGTTACGCAAGATTCGATGGGTACCTACCCCCACCCGGTCAGAACCCCGTTCTGCAAGGCTCCGATGGGTACCTACCCCCACCCGGTCCGAATCCCGTTACGCAAGATTCGATGGGTACCTACCCCCACCTGGTCCGAATCCCGTTACGCAAGATTACGATGGGTACTTACCCCGCACTGGTCGAACCCCGTTCTACAAGGTTCTCGGGATGCACTTTTTGGTAGTTAATCCTGTGATTATCTGTTTTTGGAGATGTGTTGGCGGCTTATTGTTTCTGTTCATGCGCCCATTCCGTGGGGAATATTTGTTTTGACTTTTACGTTAGTCGTCCGGTTTACCAGGATTCTTTGTTTTTGGCTTTTTCTTTTAGCCATCCGGTCTTGACCAGGGATTCTTGTTTGCTTGATTAGCCTTTTTTAGGTTCTTGTGAATGCCTTACTTGCGGGATTTTTTTTTTTTTTTTTTTGATCTTTGTCGATTTTGCCTCCTGATTAGGCGGATGCTCCACTTGAGGCTATTTGTTTTTGATAATACCTCTGAGTGGGCTAATGCTTTTTGACAGTTTTGTGCTTGTATTGCCTCTTGCATAGGTTGATTTCCCGCTTCTTGGGGATATCGACTCTTTGTTTGTTTCTGAGTAAGCATAGGCATTCTTGGGAGTGAAGGTTTTGCCTTTCACTGGGGATATTCATATTGGGTGCTTAACTCCCTGTGGATTTGTAATTTGTAATTTGCCTTTGCGAATAGGCTTACTGGGAAAAAATTTTTCTTTTGGGTGATCCACCGGGGGGTTGATTTGATTCTGTGCTTTCTTCGATGGATTCTTGCGTGATCTTTTTTTTTTTTTTTGATGGACTCCTCGGGGCGGCGACTCTCTAATGAGTGTGCTTGATGACTCATGCGGTGACGAGGCTGAGTCGTGAGATAATCTTTTTGTTTTGCCCCTGGAGTAGGCATGGATCCGCTTGGGGATAATTAAGCCTTTCCGTTGGCTTTTCCTATTGAGTTATCTCCTCTTGTTGGTGTAGAAGGTTGATGGTTGGAGCTAGTTTTCTTGGAGCTCCTTATTTTGCTGAAGATAATTTTGATTTTCGCCTTTTGTGATTTTGATTTTTATTTAGAGGTTGGATTTTAGCGCCTTTTATTTCCAATCACAAACATGGAGACTATCTTCCTTATATGCATGTTTATTTATTCTTGTTTGAAGAAAATTATTTTTCTTGATTTTGACAAAGTCGTATTATGCAAGCTGCTTTGTGTGTGGATGCCCTAAATGCAATCTAATGTTTGTTTATTTTTTATGCATTTAGAAAGTAACTGGCCTTCTTCCGTTGACTTCTTATGAATAAACTGATGGGCTTCTTCTTTATGACCATGATGATGGGCTCATCTTTTACTCATCTTTTGGTTTTAGCCCTATCTTTTGCCTAGACCGCCCTTTACGGGTTTTCGATCTAGCGGGCTGCCTTAATTTTTGCCTAGAATACTTTAGGGGGCTTTTGCCTTATCTTTTGCCTAGATCGTCTTTTTGGGGTTTGCGATCTAGCAGGCTACCCTAGTTTTTACCTAAGAATATACTAGCAGGCCTTTATTATTTTCTCTCTTCTTTTTTTGTTATGCTTCCCTTTTTTAGATGCATGTTTGATCTTTGATTAAAAGTCTTTGCGCATATTTATGATTTATCAATAAAGAGGCATTTCCATAATATTTGGTCAAGAGAAAGGAAATAAAAGGGAATTTTATTGATAAATGAGCAAAAGTTTATTTCTTTTACAGAAGGATTACAAAAGGTATTTAGAAGAATGGGTAGTCGAGGTTGGCTATACTTGTATAGGCTTGAGCAGTCATGTCTATGATACACGCCCCGAGTTCTCCTAATTGCTTCAGTTGAGATGCACGAGCTTAGAGTGAAGACTATGCGGACTGCTTGCTACGGAAGAATGTTATTTTAGCCGCCTTTTCGGTTTTCGACTAAAGTAACCATTGCTCTTAGTTTTTTTTTTTTTTTTTTTTTTACCTCTTCTTTTTGCCTAGGACGTATCCTAGCGAGGGATATGGACCCTATCTTTTGCCCAGGGATGCCCTTTGCGGGTTTTCATTCCTGACGGGTCATGAGCAATGTCTTTAAGTATAATATTTCTTTACGCGTCGGAATTGATTGGGTGTCGAAGCTCCTCTCCATCCATATTAGTGAGAATAAGTGCCCCTCCCGAGAAAGCTCGTTTGACCACAAAGGGTCCTTCATAATTTGCCGCCCATTTTCCAATTTTATCCTTCAGGGCTGGAGCAGTTTCTTTACCACTAAATCCCCTTCTTGATAAGTATGAGGGCGGACCTTTTTATCATAAGCCTTTTTTATCTTCTTTTGATAGGCTTGTCCATGGCATATGGCATTCAGCCGTTTTTCATCGATAAGGTTTAATTGATCGTATCGACTTTGAACCCATTCGGCTTCTGTTAATTTTGCTTCCATAATAATTCGCAGGGAAGGTATTTCGACCTCTATTGGCAATACGGCCTCCATTCCATATACAAGGGAGAATGGAGTGGCTCCTGTTGAGGTTCGTACAGACGTTCGATATCCATGAAGAGCAAAAGGTAACTTTTCATGCCAATCCTTATAGGTTTTAACCATCTTTTGAACAATCTTCTTGATGTTTTTATTGGCTGCTTCCACTGCGCCATTCATTTTAGGCCTATAAGGAGAAGAATTATGATGTTGAATTTTGAAGTCATAACATAGCTCTTCCATCATTTTATTATTCAGATTGGTCCCGTTATCGGTAATGAGACGATGTGGAATGCCGTATCGACATATGATATTTTTCTTAATAAAGGTGACCACTACTTTTCTAGTCACATGTGCATAAGATGAAGCTTCTACCCACTTAGTGAAATAATCAATGGCCACCAAAATGAATCGGTGACCATTGGACGCCTTAGGCTCAATAGGTCCGATGACATCTATGCCCCACATAGCGAACGACCAAGGGATAGCCATAACGTTGAGAGGTATCGGTGGAACATGTACATTATCTGCGTGTATTTGACACTTGTGACATTTTCTAGCATACTGATAACAATCTTTTTCCATTGTGGACCAAAAGTATCCTGCTCTGAGGATTTTCCTAGCCATGATATGCCCTGGTGCATGAGTCCCAAAGGTTCCTTCATGTATTTCTTTGATCAATATCTGGGCTTCTTCGGGATTAACGCATCTTAACAAAGTAGAATCACAATTCTTTTTATAGAGGGTTTCTCCTATCAACATAAATCCTATAGCCCTTTTCCGAATGGTCCTTTTATCATTGTCACTGATTCCCTCTGGGTATTCACCCTTTGTCAAGTATCGCTTTATGTCCACGATACCAAGGGGCTTTATCTTTTTCATTATCCACCATCATGCAAAAGGCTTGTTTGTCGTGCCTTTTGACTTGGATGATGGGCATCTCATGTTCTTGCCCTAGTGCGAACATGGATGATAATGTTGCCAGCGCATCCGCAATCTGGTTATCCTCCCGACGGATATACTCGAAACTAATGTTTTCCATTTGTGAAGTCATCTTACGGATATGCTCTAGATAAGGGATTAATTTGGAGTTTCTAGTTTCCCATTCACCCTTGAGCTGGTAAATAACAAGGGATGAGTCACAGAATACTTTGAGTTTGGTTACCCAGTGATCCAAGGCCGCTTGAATACCTAGAGCACGAGGCTTCATATTCTGCCATATTGTTTGTACAGTCAAAGGTTAATCTAGTTGTTATCGGGATATGCTTCTTTTCGGGCGATATTAAAATAGCTCCGATCCCATGTCCCGAGTAAGTTTGAAGCTCCATCGAAAAACATGATCCACTTATCATTTTTAAGCTCTTCATGTTGGATATGCATTATATGCTCATCCGGAAAATCATCTTGGAGGGATTGATATTCGTGCTGTTGGCCCATGTGCCAGGTAGTCTACGCAAAGGACTGCCTTTGATAGCTTTACGAGTAACATGAATAATATCAAATTCGAGAGGAGTACTTGCCATCTAGCTATCCTCCCGGTCAAGATGGGTTTTTCAAACAAGTATTTGATTGGGTCCATTTTGGAAATTAACCAAGTTGTATGTCGACCATATATTGTCGAAGGCGTTGAGTTGCCCACACCAATGCACAACATGTTTTTTCGAGTGGTGTATAACGGGTCTCATAGTTTAGAAATTTTTTGCGAGGTAATATATGGCTTGTTCTTTCTTACCGGTATCATCTTGTTGACCAGAGCACACATCCCATGGATTCGTCGAGTGCTGATAGGTAAAGAATTAGGGGTCTTCCTTCCACGAGTGGTATCGATCTTGGAGGATTAGTTAGGCATATTTTGATCTTTTCGAAGGCTTGTTGGCATTCATCGTTCCAAACTGTCGATTGGTTTTTACGCAATAACTTGAAGATGGGCGTGCATTTATCTGTTAATTGCGCAATGAACCGTGCGATGTAGTTTATTCGGCCTAAGAACCCTCTGACTTCTTTTTCTGTTCTTGGTGGAGGCATTTCTATGATTGCCTTTGTCTTATCAGGGTCCACCTCAATTCCTCTTTTACTAACAATAAACCCAAGGAGTTTTCCTGATCTTACTCCGAATGTGCATTTAGCCGGGTTGAGCTTAATCTGGTATTTTCGAAGTCGATTGAATAGTTTCTTTAAGTGTAGGAGGTGATCTGTCTCATTTTTGGACTTGACAATCATATCATCCACGTATACTTCGATTTCTTTGTGGATCATATCGTGAAATAGTGTAACCATAGCCCTTTGATAGGTTGCCCCTGCATTCTTAAGTCCAAAAGGCATTACTCTATAACAAAATGTCCCCCATGGCGTAATGAAGGAAGTTTTTTCTCTGTCTTCGACAGCCAATTTGATTTGATTATACCCTGCATATCCATCCATGAAAGAATAAAGAGTATTTGTAGCAGTGTGATCTACGAGCATATCAATATGTGGTAAGGGAAAATCATCTTTTGGACTTGCACGGTTTAAGTCCGGTAATCTACGCATACTCTGATTTTTCCGTTTTTCTTTACAAGCTGGCACGATGTTTGCCGGCCATTCGAGGGTATTTTGAAACGATCAGGAAATTGGCATCCAAGCTGTTTTTCTACTTCTTCTTTAATTTTTAAGGACCATTACTGGTTTTACTCTTACGAGTTTACGTTTAACGGGCGAAATCCCTCTTTTAATGGTAATCGATGTTCCACTATACTTTTATCGATTCCAGGCATATCATGGTAGGACCACGCAAACACGTCCATATATTCTCTTAGAAATTGTATTAGTTTTTCTCGACATCATCGTCGATTTGGGTTCCAATATTTACTTCTTTCTTATTATCTTCTTGTCCCAAATTGATGACCTCGGTTTTCTCCTGATGGGGTCTGTATTGATTGCGCTTCTTTTTCTAACAGTCTTTGCATGTCCGGGAAATGGTCCCCTCCTCACTCTGTCGACTCAATCCATTCGTCCTCGGCTTTTAGATCTTCCAAGGAGTTTTCAATCACGAGACATGGTTGTATGGGTTATGCTTTGTTTTAGATTCCTTTATTAGATGTATGAGAGAGAAAAAGAATGAAAGAGAATATGGATATTAAAAAAAATGCCTTATTGTATTGATAGAAGAAAATATTTACAAAGCCCTTATTAACCAAAAATCTCGTGATCATGGGCAGGGATCACGAGAAATACATCGGAAGTTTTTTCGATATATTTTTTTTATCTATATTTTTTATTGCAAAAGAATGGTAAAAATGATGAGCCCTAATCTGCTGGTCTCCCTTATCCCGTCTTTTATTCGGGCTTTGATAGGGGCTGGTCGTCCACCTTCGGAGTAGATGCGTCAAAGGTAATCCATCCCGCGTCTATTAAATCTTGGACCTTATGCTTTAAGGCCACGCGATTATCTACGAGAATGTCCTGGAGCGTCCAGAATGATAATTGCATTTTTCATTTGGCTTATACCATTCTGGATAGGGTGGCTCCATCTTCTTGGGAGGGATTCGCACAAGGAGTTTAGCATCCAACAATTTTATCAACGAGACTTACGTAGGAGGTAGGTATTGGTGCAAATTTCCTTTCTTGTCTACGTGGCTTGGTTTGTTGTGAAGAGGCAGAAGGAATGGCAATATTAATTGCATTCACGTCTCCTTCTTTTTTCTTTCCAAAATTCTTTTTAAAAGTTTGGGTAGAGGAATTGGAGGAAGTTTGTTGTCCAATTCTTCCACTCTTCAAACCTTGCTCTACTCTTTCTCCTATAATGACTACATCGCAAAGAGTGTTGATGTATTCCCTATCATTTTGTCGTAATAAGGACCGGTCGGAGAATTGATGAACATGGATGTAGTTTCCTTGTCGGATAGGGGAGGTTCCACTTGTGCTTGCTAATTCCCTCCATCTTTGGGCATATGCTTTGAAGGATTCGTCGTTTTTCTTGCTTAATAATTGTAGATCTGCTCTTTCAGGGGTTAGATCAATATTGTATTTATAACGACGCAGAAATGCATCTGCGCAGATGTCTCCAGGTTTGGATTTGCCCTCCTTCTAGTTGCATATACCGGTTTAAGGCTGATTCGACCAGGCTCTCCTGAAAGCAATGGATCGGGAGTTTTTCATTATCGAGCATGTGCAGCCATCTTACGAGCAATACATAATAAGATGGCTTCTTGGGCGAGTCTTTCCCATGTATTTTGGGAAATCCGGAGTTTTGAACTTGTTAGGGAATTGGATATTTTTGACGAGGCACATATCGGCCGCCTCTTTTATATCAAAGTTATGACCTTCCATGGCTCTCAGCCTCTCTTCAAGAGCGAGTGATTTGTTGTTTTGATACTTCAGGAGTATGAATATGTACTGTTCTTGTGTCAGATTGATCGTGCTCATTTTGAGGTTCCTCTTCTTCTTCCTGGTGAGAGGCTTGTCCATTCTGAGGACCCTCTCGATGAAGATTCTGTTGATGCATCATTTCTAACATTTGAGCCATTTGTTCTTTCAGCGTAGTAAGCTCAGCGGTGAGCTTTCGGTTTTGTTCTTCTAGTTGTTCCATCTTCTTAGCCTTTTGAGCACGAGTGAGGACGGGCGGAAGACCAGCCACCTTCTAAATGATTTTAATGATTCTTATTATAACTTTTTATTTTAAATGATTAGCGTGGAATAAATATGCCCTAGGATGAATGTGTTTATGTATGAGAGATTTTATTATGATGATGTTTATGCATACTTTTCTTAATGCATTGGTTTTCTCTTTTAGTTTTACCACTTATTGAATGATGTGGTATGAATGATACGACTTTGCCAAAAAATTTTTTTTTTTTTTTTTGAAAAGGTATTTTTGTGGTTTTAACTTGTTTTTATATTTTTTATGACCCTTTATCTCTTCGCTTTTTATGATTTTTAGGGTTTTTCATTTTTTTGTTTGTTGTATGATTACCCTATGCTAATGCATCAATACAAATGCAGCAAACAAATGCACGCACAATTCATACATCCACGAGCAGAGCCACGCTTATTTAATCACGAGGTAGGGTTTTCCTGCAGAAACGTGTTTGGTTTAGGTGGTTCTAACTGTTCTCACCAGGCCAGAGGTCCCCAAGGTGCCCCCGTTATAGGGACCTCTCAATCTCTCAATCCTCGGGTCATGCACGGAACTCCGTGGCGACACCCTTAGACCAAAAGAAGAGAGTTATCACCTTGAGTTGGTGGTTTTCTGACAACGGTAGTAGCCCCGTGTGCCAACTAACCGATCGTATCTGCCACCCACTCCCTATAGATATTCACTCTTGCCCCCGGGTATAGAGGGACTGTTGTGTGCAAGGGTTTTTGTGTGCAATTTATATTTCAAACAATTACAGAAATAATCATACAGCAGTTATTTAAAGCCATACAATAAAAACATACAAAAGGGTAAAGGCGTAATTTCAAATATTTGCTTAGTTTGAATTTATCCGTCACTAAATGGGATCAACTCTCTAGCTTCCCCAGTGGAGTCGCCATCTGTCGCCGTCGTCCCTTTCCGACGTCTGAGGACGTCTCGAACGTTTATGCGAGCGGTCGCGAAAAGATGATTTAGACTCGCATATTTGTTTTAAAATGTGTTCATTGCTTCCGAGGTGTTTGACAATTGAATTATCCTCTAATAAAAGCAAGGTTTTCGAAAAGGGGTTCTTATGGAGTCGCCACCAATATTTTGACCAGAAACATTGGAAAAGGAAAAACAAAGGCGTTGATTTTATATAAAAAAAAACAACTTGGCCGTTATAACCAGAGTTGGGTAAGGGGGTTAGTTACGTGTGGGGAAGGTGTTAGCACCCCACAACGCCCCTTTCGGGTTCCCTATGACGGATTAATTCATTAAGTGAAGATTATGAGAAATTACGCGATTACCCTATTTTATTGCATAATATTGAAATGACTATCTACATAATTTTATATAAATAAAGCTAAATAAAACAATAAAAGAGATATTAAAATGGCTATCTACATGATTTTATTCTACATGACATAATAAATAAAATAAAACAATAAATAAAGCAATAAAAGAGAAGGGAATTGAAAAGAACCTCACGTAGCAAGCTTTATATTGAGAATCTCGAACTATGAGGCTGCGTTTTGGCAACCCCTCTCTCTATACGAGACTCTCCTCACCAATACAAGATCGACTCCACTAAAAATTTAAAGAAGAATCAAATGCCGGAATATAATTCCTTAACCGATTGTTACCTATTTAAGGCAATCGGAAAGATCATTCGAGAGAGGGAGAGAAGTAGACTAGTGCTCTAAGTGTTTCGAGCTCTTCCGGAGTGTCTGTGTCTTGAAAAAGTGGCAAATGAGCCTCCTATTTATAGTTTTCGCAGTCGGCGCACTTTGGGACCACCGTCTGGGTTGGGACGGCCGTCTGGACTGGGATGGCCGTCCCAAATGGCAAATTTACACAGAGCGGGACCACCTGGGGGTCCGGGACGGCCGTCCCACTTAAATTGGGTTTGGGACGGCCGTCCCACATGCGGACGCGCGTCCCAACTGTAAAATGACAGTTGGGACGGCCGTCCCAACTGCAGGGACGGTGGTCTCGGCCTGTTTTGTCCAGTCTTCGCGTTCTGGGACCCCGGGGAGCTTTCCTTTCCTTTTTCGGACATAGATTGACGCCGATGTGTGTCCGTTGAAGCTTTATCTTCATATAGGAAGTCTTCTTAGCCTTTATTAAGATGCCGAGCGAGCTTTGTCTTTGTGTAGGAAGTCTCTTTTGGCTTTTATTGTGTGAATGAATGAACTCCGTCTTTTGTTGTGGGAGGTCCTTCTCGTTTTGGGAAGCCGGATGAACTCCATCTTCGGGTGAAGTTCCTCTAGCTTTTATTTTGAGAGGCCGGGCAAAATTAGGGGTCTACACCTATGCTCTTATTCCATTGGGGAATGGGCTTTTGCCTTTTTCTTGCGATTATACTTTTTCACGATTTTGAAATTTTGATTTCGAATGCATGTGTTTTTTTCTTTTGTGCACGCAGGCTCTTTATTATTTGCTGGGGATAAAGAGATTTTATCTCTTTTCTTCTTTTTTCTTTTTTAGTAACCCTGGGAAATTTATTGACTTCCTGAAGGTATGATGGAATCCTGGCTCCTGGCTTTGTGAAATTCTTTATTGAGCGGGGTGAAGCTATTTTCTTCTTTTTTCTTTTTTTTGTAGACTTTTCTTGATATGCTCTACTTTGGGGATTTTCATGCGGCCTTTTTCTGTAGTGGCCTCTGTGAGGGGATAAAAAATTTTCTTTCTTTTCTTTTTGTTGCCCCCTGGTGATGTGGAGGATTTGACTCCATATTTTCTTTGATGGACTTTTGTGTAGTCCTTATTCTCCTTTGGGGAAGTGACGGAGATCTTCGTATGAGTGTGCTTGATGACTCATATGGTCATACAGCTGAGTCATGCGGTAATCTTTTTTGTTTTGCCTCTGGAGTAGGCAAGGATCCTCTTGGGGATGATCAAGCCTTTCCGTTGGCTTTTCTACGTTGATGGCTTCCTTCTTTTTAGATGGAAGGATGTTGATTGAGGCTTCAAATGACTGTGGTTGACGACTCATGTGATGATGATGCTGAGTCGTGGAGTAATTTTTGTTTTGCCTCTGGAGTAGGCAAGGATCAGCTTGGGGATCATCGAGCCTTTCCGTTGGCCTCTTTTTTCGATGTACCTTCTTTTATTGGTGTAGAAGGTTAGAGCTAGTTTCCTTGAAGCTCTTTATTCTCCTGAAATGGTTTTGATTTTCGCCTTTCGCGATTTTGATTTTCATATGGAGACTGGATTCTGGCGCCTTCTATTTTCAATCACAAGCATGGAGACTATCCTCCTTATATGCATGTTTATTTTTTTTGTTTGAAGAAAACTATATATATTTTTTTTTATTTTGACAAAGCCGTATTGTGCAACTACTTTGTGTGTGGATGTCCTAAATGCAATCTATTTGTTTATTCATTTTTTATGCATTTAGAAGGTAACTGGTCTTCTCCCGTTGGCTTCTCATGAATACGCCGATGGGCTCCTCCTTTATGACCATGATGATGGGCTCATCTTTTACTCATCTTTTGGTTTTAGCCCTATCTTTTGCCTAGACCGCCCTTTACGGGTTTTCGATCTAGCGGGCTGCCTTAATTTTTGCCTAGAATATCTTAGGGGGCTTTGGCCTTATCTTTTGCCTAGACCGTTCTTTTGGGATTTCCGATCTAGCAGGCTACCCTAATTTTTACCTAAAAATATCCTAGCAGGCATTTGTTATTTTCTTATTTTTATGCTTCCTCTTTTTAGATGCATGCTTGATCTTTGATTAAAAGTCTTTGTGCATATTTATGATTTATCAATAAAGAGGCCATAATATTTGGTCAAGAGAAAGGAAATGAAAAGGAATTTTTATTGATAAATGAGCAAAAGTTTTATTTCTTTTATAAAAGGATTTCAAAAGGTATTTAGAAGAATGGGTGGTCAGGGTTGGCTATACTGTATAGGCTTAAATAGTCATGTCCATGATATCTGCCCCCTGGTTCTCCTAATTGCTTCAGTTGAGATGCCTGAGCTCGGAGTGAAGACTATGCAGACTGTTTGCTTCTGGAAGAATGTTAGTTTAGCCGCCTTTTCGGTATTCGACTAAAGTAACCATTGCTCTTAGTTTCTTTTTTTTTATTTACTTTTATTTTCTACCTCTTCTTTTTGCCTAGGACGTATCCTAGCGAGGAATATGGACCCTATCTTTTGCCCAGGAATGTCCTTTGCGGCTTTTCATTCCTGACGGGTCTTGGCAATGTCTTCAAGCATAATACTTCTTCACCGCATCATAATTGATCGGATGTCGAAGTTCCTCTCCATCCATATTAGTGAGGATAAGAGCCCCTTCCGAGAAAGCTCATTTGACCACAAAGGGGTCCTTCATATTTTGTTGCCCATTTTCCAATTTTATCCTTCTGGGCCGGAAGCAACTTATTTACCATTAAATCCTTCTTATGGTAAATATGAGAGTTGACCTTTTTTCGTAAGCATTTTTTTATTTTCCTTTGATAGGCTTGTTCACGACATATAACCTTAAGCCGTTTTTCTTCCATAAGTTTTAACTGGTTATATCGGCTTTGAGCCCGTTCAGCCTCTGTTAATTTTGCTTCCATCATCATGTGCTTTTATCAACATGATTAGCTGTACCGATTTGCCGTCTTGGATCTTTGCTATAACCGAAGAGTAATCATTTTGAATATAGAGCAATTGTCATATCAATGCCCCTCTTCCTTTCCTTAGGGATTTCAATCCTCCTATTGATCACCATATTTCCACATTCCCCTTTATTACTTGAATGCTTTATTGTGAATGGTCAAGAGAAGAGAAAGAAAGGGATTTATTGCAAAGGCTTGTGTTGTAGAGGAAATGTTTTTTTTTTGTAATAGAAGTTTCTGTAAGAATGGCTAGCCAAGGTTGGTTGGTGTTTAGGCTAGTTTAAACAAACGTTTTGTTTTAATGAGGTGGCGTCTTCAGCTGATTACTTTATGGCGCCTATTTGTGACTGATTAACTTTCCTAGTCCGCCCTTTTGGGTTTTTAGCCTAGGATGTTGTGATGTGTCCTAACTTTTGTCTAGGTTCCCCTTTTTCATTTTTTGGGATACCTAGCAGACTTTATTTTGTCTATGACGCTTTGATTATTTTGACACATTTGAAACAAAACGTTTGTCTAAACATGGTTATTTAATGGGGTATAAACATGTTTAGCAAGAAGAGAAGCAGATAGTAAGAATAACATTCTTTTGTAATTTCAGGGAAAATGTGTGCCCTAGAGATGCTCGGGGGTCGGGCACACCCCGAGGAGTGATCTCTAATAGTCCTTGGGTTTACATCCCTTAAAATCGGAAGGAGGACATCTAATGACTAATGCCACTCTTTGCACTAATATCCCTCTTTTCGGAAGATCGTCTTTGAGGTATGAAGGGGAGACTTCTCTTTTCTTTGTACGACTGATCTTTTGTAGGGTCGTACTTTAAAGGATTATCCTTAAAATTTGGTGGCTCTCTTATTCTTTGAGCATCCTTTCCAAGCCCTTGTTTGGGTTGTATCCATATCTCTTCATTAAATGGGCTACTTTTTTAAATTGCTAGGAAATCTTTCCATATTTTCAAATGTCTTCTTCAGCCACATCCATTTAAGGTATGGTGGACGGCTCGCTGATTCAAATGTAGTTTTTAGCTTGAACCATGACCAACTTGTCGCCTACCACGAATTTGATTTTTCGGTGGAGCATTGAAGAAACTGCCCTAGCACCGTTAATCCAAGGTCTACTTGATCTTCCCCCTTGGATTCATTTTTCCTCTTCGGTTTCTTTATTTTTTCCTTTGTTTTTAGGAGCATTATCTTGTAGCTCCTTGGGGGATAAATTCTTTTGCTTCTCGTTATGCCCCCAATGCCGGCTATATTGGAGATATCTTCATTGACGGACAATTCTTCTGTGCATATCCACAGTACAACTTTATCCAATGTATAAGGGAAAAGACGAGGCATGAATAAATGCAAAGGTGTTATTGCCCCTTCCCTGACATTATCAATTTGGGTACTGATATTTACTTCTTTCTTATTATCTCTTTGTCCCAGATCGATGGCCTAAGTTTTTTCTTATGGGGCTGTATGAATTAAGCTTCTTTTTCCAACAGTCTTTGCATGTCTGAGGAAATGGTCCCCTCCTCACTGTCTGACTCAATCCATTCGTCTTCGGCTTTCGGATCTTCCAGAGAGTTTTCAATCACAGACATGACTGTATGGTCCTTATTTGGGTCTAGATTTTATTCAATTATTTTGAAATGAGAGAGAAAAGAATGAGAAGCATATGAATATTATGAAAAATGCCTCATTATATTGAAAAAGAGAAATATATAGAGTCCCTTTAATCAAAAGCCCTTTAGTTCTTTTAACCAAAAGATGCACAAAATGGGGAGCCCTAGTTAGATGGCCTTCTCTACCCAAGCTCACTATTCTGGTTGTGATAGAGGCTTGATGTTTACGTTTGGGTCGGGAGCATCGAAAGTAATCCACCCGGCATTCAATAATTCTTGAACCATATATTTCAGGTTGACGCAATTCTCCACGGAATGCCCAGGAGCACCTGAGTGGTAATCACATTTTTCGTTGAGTTTGTACCAACCGAGGTAAGGTGGATCTATCTTCTTTGGGGAGATACGTGTTAAGAGCTTGGCCTCTAAAAGCCTTGGCAGCAGACTCCCATAAGAGATTGGGATGAGAGTGAATTTCTTCTCTTGTCTGCGTGACTGTCCAGCTGATGGCGAAGAGGAAGAAAGAGTAGTAAAGTTCATGGTATTTACACTTCCCTCCTTTTTCTTGCCAAAAGGCTTCTTGAATGATGCGTGGGATTTCTTAAACTTGGGAGGGAATTGAGTATTTTCGTCAAGCTGTGCATTGGTTACCTCCTTTTCATCAAAGTTATGTCCCTCTAATGCCCTTAATCTCTCCTCTAAGGCAAAAATTCGTTGCTCAGAGACCGTACTGTGGAAGCATTGCTGATACATTAGCTCCGTCAATTGCGCTATTTGTTCCTTTATGACATTAAGCTCAGCGGTGAGCATACGGTTCTGCTCCTCTAATTGTTCCATCTTCTTAGCTTTTTGAGCACGAGTGAGGACGGGCGGAAGACCAGCCACTTTCTAAATGATTTAAAGATTTTTATTATTGTTTTTTTTATCTCAAATGATTAGTGTGAAATAGATATGCCTTAGACAATAGCTTTGGTATCTTTTCAAAAGCCTATGTTTTAAGGGTACCATACCCACCTTAGTGTGCTAACTTCCCTTTTTTTTTTAAAGGTTGTCAACATACCTTAGTGCACTTATCTCTTCTAGGAAGGTGATAAACGCACTTGGGTCTCTTTCGCTATTGTCTAAGGATATCTAATGCATCCTAGAATGAATGTGCTTTATGCATGCACTACAAAAATATTTTTTATGACAGCATATATTGAAAGTGGAATAACTTTTGACTGGGTTGTCCGATTTGGACGCACAGCATGTCAAAACGAAGAGAAAAGGGTGAAGAACAAGGTTGCAAATACCCGAAGGGGATTTGACCCAGTAATTTTCCCAAAAAGCGCTCCTAAGACCTATTTTTTGGAGGTTTATTAAAATGATGTGCATGCTGCAATTATTTTCTCTCTTAGTTTTACCACTTATTGGATGGTATGGTATGAATGATACGACTTTGTCGAAAAAATCCTTTTATTATAAAAGGTATTTTTATGGCTTTCAATTTACTTTTATATTTTTTATGACCCTTTATCTCTTCTGTCGGTCAACGTGGCTACTTAGCTTACAAAGAACCTGAAACCAGGTTAGCTTAACTGAAGACTGTCCGAGATAAAGTGGTTTATCTTATCTCTTTTTGATTTTTAGGGTTTTTCATTTTTTGTTTGTTATATGATTACCCTATGCTAATGCATCAACAAATGCAACAAACGAATGCACACACAATTCATACATCCACGAGCAGATCCACGCTTATTTAATCACGAGGTAGGGTTTTCCTGCAGAAACGTGCTTGGTTTAGGTGGTTCTAAACTGTTCTCACCAAGGCCAAAGGTCCCCAAGGTGCCCCCATTATAGGGACCTCTCAATCTCTCAGTCCTCGGGTCATGCACGGAACTCCGTGGCGACATCCTTAGACCAAAAGAAGAGAGTTATCACCTTGAGTTGGTGGTTTCCGACAATGGTTGTAGCCCCGTGTGCCAACAAGCCAGTCGTATCTGCCACCCACTCCCTAAAGGTATTCACTCTTGCCCCCCGGTATAGAGGGACTGTTGTGTGCAAGGGTTTTTGTGTGCAATTTGTATTTCAAACAATTTGCAGAAAATAATCATACAGCAGTTTATTAAATCCATATAATAAAACATATGGAAAAAGGGTAAAGGCGTAATTTCAAATCTTTACTTAGTTTAAATTTATCCGTCACTAAATGGGATCAACTCTCTAGCTTCCCCAGTGGAGTCGCCATCTGTCGCCGCCGTCCGTTCCAACGTCTAGGGACATCTCGAACGTTTATGCGAGCGGTCGCGAAAAGATGGTTTAGACTCGTGTTTTTTGTTTAAAATATGTTCATTGCTTTCGAGGTGCTCAACAACTGAACTATCCTCTAATAGAAGCAAGGTTTTCGAAAAAGGGGTTCTTTTGGAGTCGCCACCAATGTTTTGACCTTAAACATTGGAAAAGGAAAAAATGTTGATTTTAAGAAAAACCGCACTTGGCCACTATAACCAGAGTTGGGTAAGGGAGTTAGTTACGTGTGGGGAAGGTGTTAGCACCCCACAACGCCCCTTTCGGGTTTCCTATGACGGATTAATTCATTTAAGTAGAGATTACAAGAAATTACGCTATTACCCTATTTTATTCGTACCATAAATATGGCTATCTACATGATTTTATTTACATTTCATAAAGCAATAAATAAAGCAGTAAAAGAGAAGAGATTTGAGAAGAACCTCCGTAGCAATCTTTATATAGCAACTCTCTTACAATAAGGACGCGTTTCGGAAGTCCCTCGCTCTACAATGACTCTCCTCACGACAAAACTCGACTCAACTAAAATATTCTAGAAGAATCGAATGCCGGAATATAATTCCTTAACTGATTGTTACCTATATAAGGCAATCAGAAAGATCATTCGAAAGGGGGAGAGAAGTAGACAAGTGCTCTGAGTTGTCTGGGGTGTGGAAAATGAGCAAATGAGCCTCCTATTTATAGTTTCGCTGCCTGGCACATCTGGGACGGCCGTCTGGGCCGGGACGGCCATCTGGGGTGGGACGGCCGTCCCACTTGCATTTTTAACACAGAGCCAGCCCCCCTGGGACTTGGGACGCGCGTCTCACTTGTCCTAGGTTAGTTGGGACGGCCGTCCCAACTCTGGGACGGGGGTCTCGACCTGTTTTGTCCAGTTTTTGCGTTCTGGGACCCTGGGAAGCTTTCCTTGCTTTTTTCGGACGTTGGTTGATGCCGATAGGTGTCCGTTGAAGCTTGATCTTCTTATAGGAAGTCTTCTTGACCCTTATTGAGATGCCGGACGAACTTTTATCTTTGTTATAGGAGGTCTCTTTGGCCTTTGTCGAGAAATTGGATGAACTCCATGTGGTTGTGGGAGGTCTTCTTAGTGTTTATTAATTAGCTGGGCGATCTTTATCTTCGTGTGAAGTTTCCCTAGCTTTTATTGAGAGGCCGGGCAAAATTAGGGGTCTACAGTCCAGAACTGGAAATAGCTGGCAGACATCTTTCTTCGTCGCTATAAATATAATATTGATCTGACATCCGACAGGTCGGATCTTCAAACACTGAGCAAGAGAAGCGACGAAACCTTCAAGGTGTATGCTCAACGCTTGAGGGAGTTGGCTGCCCAGGTGGAGCCCCTGTTGTCGGACAAGGAGACCGTATCCATGTTTATCAACTCGTTGACGGGACCCTATTATGACAAGATGATAGGGAACACGTTAACCCTTTTTGCAGACGTGGTAACCATCGGCGAGAGGGTAGAGCAAGGATTGAAGAGCGAAAGGATAGCTCAACCCTCCTCCTCCAACACATCATTGAAGAAATCCCTTGGCAAGAAGAATGAGGGAAGCGTAAACACCATCAACCTCACTACTCCTTCTTCCTCTACACAGCCAGCTAGGAGGTCCCAAAGACAGGAAAGGAAGCTTACTCCCATCCCAACTTCTTATGGGAGTATACTGCCTAAGCTTATAGAAGCCAAGCTCCTGGCATACATCCCTCCAAGAAAGATTGATCCACCCTACCCTGAGTGGTACAAGCCTAATGAGAAATGCGCTTACCACTTAGGGACTCCTGGGCATTCAGTGGATAATTGTTGGGCCTTGAAATATAAGGTCTAGGAATTAATAGATGTCAGGTGGCTTACCTTCGATGCTCCTGCTCCTAACATGGACATCAAGCCTCTGTCACAACAAGAATGATAGGGTTGGATAAGGAGGACCAATTGCTTAGGGCTCCTTTTGTTTTTAAAGCTTTCTTTGTATATATCGCGGTCCCCGCCTATGGTCGCGAGATTCTTGATTAACAGGGCATTGTACATATTTCTCTTTTATGAGGCATTTTTCATTCATATTCATATTCATTTCCATTATTTTCTCTCCTTTATTATTATTCTTTCAAAATAATTGAATAATAAAATCTATACCTAAATAGAACCTTTAAAAATAATCATGTATGTGATTGATGACTCTCTATGTGATCCGAAAGCCAAAGGCGAATGGATCGAGTTGGACATTGACGAGGGGACCATTTCTTCGGACATGCAGAGGCTGCTAGAGTTGGAAGCTCAATCTATATGGCCCCATTAGGAAGAAACTGAGGCCATTAACTTGGGACAAGGAGAAGATAAGAGGCAAAGAAGCATTGACACCCAAATCAATGATGACGTCAGGGAAGGACTGATACAATTGTTAAGGGAATATGTGGAAGTATTTGTGTGGTCTTACCATGACATGCTAGGGCTTGATGCAAGCATTGTAGAGCATCGATTACCTTTGAAAGAGGAATTCTGACCTGTAAAGCAGAAGCTCAGAAGAATAAAACCTGAATGGTCCTTAAAGATCAAGGAGGAAGTGCAAAAATAGTTGGACGCCGACTTCTTAGTCGTGTCCAAATATACCGAGTGGCTGGCCAACATTGTGCCAGTCATCAAAAAGAACGAAAAGATTAGAGTGTGTGTGGACTATCGGGATTTAAATCATGCAAGTCCAAAAGACGATTTCCCCTTACCACACATTGATATGTTGGTAGATCACACTACCACAAACACACTCTATTCTTTCATGGATGGATATGCGGGGTATAACCAGATTAAGTTGGTTGTCAAAGACAGGGAAAAGACCTCCTTCATCACGCTGTGGGGGACATTTTATTATAGAGTAATGCCTTTTGGGCTCAAAAATGCGGGGGCTACCTATCAGAGGGCCATGGTAACATTATTCCACAACATGATCCACAAAGAAATTGAAGTATACGTGGATGACATGAATACCAAATCCAGAAATGAGATGGACCACATTCAATATCTAAGGAAGTTATTCAATCGACTTCGAAAGTATCAGCTTAAGCTAAACCTGGAAAAGTGTACTTTCGGAGTACGGTCGGGTAAACTTCTAGGGTTCATCGTCAGCCAAAAGGGAATCGAGGTAGACCCCGACAAAGCAAAGGCAATTTTGGAAATGCCCCCACCAAAGACAGAAAAGGAAATCAGAGGGTTTTTGGGCCGAATAAACTACATAGCCAGATTCATCACACAGCTAACAGACAAGTGTGCACCCATCTTCAAGTTGTTGCACAAAAACCTACCGACAGTTTGGAATGAAGAGTGTCAGCAAGCCTTTGAAAAGATTAAGATGTGTTTGACCAATTGACCAATATTGGTGCCGCCCATTGAAGGAAAACCTCTTATCCTCTACCTATTAGTACTTGAAGAGTCCATGGGATGTGTGCTCGGTCAACAAGATGAGATGGGGAAAAAGGAATGAGCCATATATTATCTTAGCAAAAAATTCTTAGACTATGAGACTCGTTATACACCACTTGAAACGACATGTTATGCATTGGTGTGGACAACTCAATGTCTCCGACAATATATGGTAAGGCATACAACTTGGTTGGTTTCCAAAATGGACCCAATCAAATATCTGTTCGAAAAACCCATCTTGACCAGAAGGATAGCTAGGTGGCAGGTACTCCTTTCAGAATTTGACATCGTCCATATCACCCAGAAAGCTATCAAAGGTAGTCTTCTGGCAAACTACCTAGTACACGGATCAACAGATAAATATCAATCCCTGCAAGACGACTTTCCCGATGAACATATCATGCATATTCAACACGAGGAGACCAAAGATGATGCATGGATCGTGTTCTTCAATGGAGCCTCAAACGTGCTTGGACACGGGATTGGAGTCGTTTGAATATCTCAAGAAAAGAAATATATCCCGATGACGACTAGGCTAAACTTCGATTACACAAATAATATGGCCGAATATGAAGCATGTGCCTTGGTATCCAAGCAGCTCTAGATCACGGGGTAATCAAACTCAAAGTGTTTGGCGACTCATCCCTTGTTATCTATCAACTCAAGGGTGAATGGGAAACCAGAAACTCCAAATTGATCCCGTATATAGAGCATATTCACAATTTGATTTCGAGGATGGAAAGCGTCACTTTTGAGTACATCCGTCGGGAAGACAACCAATTTACAGATGCCCTCGCTACTCTATCATCCATATTTGCCTTAGACCAAGAACATGAAATGCCTATAATCCATATCAAGTTGCATGGCAAGTAGGCTTTCTGCATGGCAGTAGACAACAAGGAAGACAAATCCCCTTGGTATCATGGCATTAGTTGATACCTTGTAAAGGGCGAATATCCCGAGGGAATTAGCGATAATGACAAAAGGACCATCGAAGAGAGTCGTGGGGTTCAAACTGGTAGGAGAGACCCTCTACAAGAGAAAATTTGACTTCAACCTACTAAGGTGTGTGAACCAAGAAGAAGCTCAATCTCTAATAAGGGAAATCCATGAAGGAACCTTCAAAACCCATGTCCCAGGGCATGTCATGGTAAAGAAAATCCTTAGGGCAGGATACTTTTGGTCTACAATGGAAGGTGATTGTTACCAATATGCCAAGAGATGTCACAAGTGCCAAGTCTATGCCGACAATGTTCATGTCCCACCAGCACCTCTCAAAATTTTGGATGCACCATGGCCATTCGATATGTGGGGCATGGATGTTATTGGACCCATCGAACCTAAAGCATCCAATGGTCATCGCTTAATCTTGGTGGCCATTGATTACTTTACCAAATGGGTGGAAGCGGCGTCTTATGCTCATGTGACTAAGAAAGTGGTAACCACCTTCATCAAGAGGAATATCCTATGTCGGTATGGCATCCCTCATCGTCTCATTACTGATAATGGGACCAATTTGAACAATAAGATAATGGAAGAACTTTGCCAAGACTTCAGGATTCAGCATCACAATTCCTCTCCCTATCGACCTAAAATGAACGGTGTAGTAGAGGCAGCAATAAGAACATCAAGAAGATCATCCAAAAGATGGTCAAAACTTACAAAGATTGCCATGAAATGTTGCCCTTTGCCCTTCATGGCTATCAAATGTCTGTACGGACCTCCACAGAAGCTACTCCATGTTCCCTTGTATATGGCATGGAGGTCGTACTTCCAATAGAGGTCGAGATACCTTCCCTATGAATTATCATGAAGCAAAACTAACAGAAGCCGAATGGGTCCAAAGCCGATACGACCAGTTGAATTTAATCGAAGAAAAACGATTGGACAACATATGTCATGGACAAGCCTATCAAAAGAAGATTAAAAGGGCTTACAAAAAAAAGTTCAACCCCCATACTTACCACAAGGGGAATTTAGTGATAAAAAAATTGCTTCCGGCCCAGAAGGATAAAATTGGAAAATGGGCAGCAAATTATGAAGGACCCTTTGTGGTTAAGCGAGCTTTCTCCGGAGGAGCTCTTATCCTCACCAACATGGACGGAGAAGAACTTCGACACCCTATCAATTTGGATGCGGTGAAGAAGTATTATGCTTGAAGGCATTGCTCAAGACCCGTTAGGATGAAAACCCACAAATGGCATCCTGGGCAAAAGTAAGGGTCCATTTTTATCGCTAGCATACGTCCTAGGCAAAATTTAGAGGTAAAAAAAATCCCCTAAGAGGAATGGTTATCTTAGTTGAAAACCGAAAGGCGGCTAAGGTAACATCCTTCCAAAAGCAGACAAGCTTTGCATAGTCTTCACTCCGGGCTCGGGCATCTCGACTAAAGCAAATAGGAGAACTAGAGGGGCAGATATCAAAGACATGATTGTTGAAGCCTGAACAATGTAGTCAACCTTGACCTGCCATTCTTCTAAATTCCATTTCTAATTCTTCTATAAATATAATAAGCCTTTTGCTCATACACATCAATAAAATTATCTTTTCTCTCATTTCTCTTGACCAATCTATGGAAATGCCTCTTTATTGACAAATCATAAATATGCACAAAGTCTTTTTGTCAAACCATGCACCTAAAACAAGGAAGCATTGAAAAAGAAAAATGAAATTAAAAAAAGAATAATGTCTGCTAGGAGATTCTTAGGTAAAAGTTAGGGTAACCCGCTAGATCAAAAACCCGCAAAGAGCGGTCTAGGAAAAAGTTAGAGCATTCTAAAAAAGGAAAAAGCCCGCTAAGATATCGTAAGCAAAAATTAAGGCAACCCGCTAGATTAAAAACCCCAAAAGGGCGATCTAGGCAAAAGTTAGGGCTAAACAAATATATATATATATATATATATATATATATATATATATATATATAATAAAAGAGGAGCCCACTGGCATGATCATGAAAGTCCAGCAGGCGAATGTCGGTCACTTTTCTAGATGCATCAAATAAAAAATAGATTGCATTTAGGGCATCCACACACAAGTAGTCGTACAAAACGACTCTATCAAGATCAAAAACAAAAAAATCGCTTTAAATAAATAATAAAAAATGATAATCATGCATATAAGGAGAATAGGCTCCATGTTTGTCTTTGAAAACAGAATCATCAAGATCCAGTCTCCAAACAAGACTCCCTTCAAGAAAACCGAGCAAGTTGCCACCAATCAAGAGAGCTTTCAGAGCACCCAAAAGCTCCAACCGTCATTCTTCCACCAAGAAAAAGGAGGCAAAGCCAACGGAAAGGCTTAGTTATCCCCAAAGCGGAACATCGCCCACTCCAGAGGAAAAACAAACAAAAATACTACTTGAAGACTCAGCACCACCATCACTTTGAGTCAACAAGCATACCCACCCATTCTCCACTACATTCACCAAAGGAGAATAAAGGCTACACAAAAGCCTATCACCAACCATCAAGGAGTCCAACATCCGCTCCAACAAAGAGAGAAGAAGAAAAAAAAAATTGTCATCCCCAGCGGATGTCCAAAAAGGGCCACGGTAGAAAAAGGCCAATAAAATCCCCAAGTGGATCACCTCAAAAGTCAAAAGGAAAACATGGAATCGGAAATTCCATTTCCCCCAGCAAAATAAGAGCTTCACAAAGCCAACTCACATCAACATCGAATAAGGAGCCAAAACTCCATCCCCCAAAGGGCAACCAAAATCATATCCCCAGGAAGTCAATCATTTACCCCGTGGATCAATAAAAAGACAAGTATATCCCCAGTGGATCGCTGCCTACTCAAAGGCATCATCAGAATCAACAAATCCCCAATGGATTCATGCCTACCTAAGAGGCATTCATCGAAAATCCTCGGCAATCAACAAAGCCGGATGGCTAATCGGAAAATCCCCAAAATCAAGAATCCCCAGCGACCAACAAAGCTGGATGGCTAACGAAAAATCCAAAAGCAAAAATCCCTGACATATCGAATGACTACACAAGAAAAGTAAAAAACAATTTCAAGCAAAAATTACTCCCCATGGAGTCGGCGCATGATCAGAATCAGTAAGCCACCACCACATTTATCGTCCGAAAGATCAGCTCCATAGCAAAGGAGCATCCTGAAGACAATATCTTCATATCCACCATTAGAAGAATCAGCTCTGCAACAAAGGAGTATCCTGAAGACAGGATTTACATACATCATCTGAAGGATTAGCTCCACAGAAAAATAGTATCTTGAAGACACAATCTACCTTTACCGTCTAAAGAGTCAGCTTCCGCAGCATGGGAGCATCCTAAAGACAAAAGTCTATATATACTCATCGTCTGAAGGGTCAGCCTTTGCAGCAAAAGGGGCATCTGGAAGACAAGGTCTCTATACTTGTCAGCCGAAGGGTCAGTTATCACATCAAAGGAGCATCCTGAGGCATCAAACCTGATGAGGGTTCATACTCATCAACCAAGGGGTCAACTATCGTATCAAAGGAGCATCCTGAGGTTTCCCGCTTGTCAGCTACAGGGTTAGCTACCGCATCAAAGGAGCATCCCAAAGCTACATCAAACCTGATGAAGGTTCATACTCATCAACCAAGGGGTTAGCTACCGCATCAAAGGAGCATCCTGAGGTTTCCCACTTGTCAGCTACAGTGTCAGGTACCGCATCAAAGGAGCATCCCAAGACTACACCAAACCTAATGAAGGTTCATATTCATCAGTTGAAGGGTCAACTAGTGCATCAAAGGAGCATCCTGAGGCATCAAATCTGATGAGGGGTTCATATTCATTAACCACGGGGTCAGTTATCGCATCGAAGGAGCATCATGGAGGTTCACATCCATTGTCTGTTAGAATCGCACAGCGGAATGTTTGTGTGAACGGACAAAAAACCAAGAGGAGGGGTGAATTGGTTTCTTAACAAAAATTAGGTTTTAAAAATTTTCCCCAAATTTTACCGATTAAAATGTTGTGTAAACGTAAATAGAATAAGGATAGAGTCTTACACAGAAGATTTATACTGGTTCGGATCAAAAGACCCTACGTCCAGTTGCTAATCACTCAAACAGAGGATTAACGCTGCCACTATAATCAAAGTTATTACAAACAGATAACAATGGAAAAGATAGAGTAATGAAAACACCTCTCTTGAGTCACACAAGAGATGAAGAACAACTTTCCTTAGAGACGGCACAACACACAATCCACTAAGAACTCCACATAGTGATTCTTATCGCTTCTAACCCACACCAGGTTCCAAAAGCCCCTTTTTCCTCCAACAAACAGTTCTCTGGCAATCACAACTCTTACCTTTTGTTTGAAAAAGGTTGTTCAATTTGCAGAGAGCCTTAGAGAACCTTAAGTAGAGGAATTAGGGTTTGGGAATTGGGGATTTTTCGAAACTTGGTGTATTGGGAATATGGTTTTTGAAAATAGGTTTAATTTGAAGTTCAAAATCCAAATCTGACTGAAATAATTGATTAAATGAAGTGTTAATCGATTATTGCAGAGCCAAAATCAACAGAACCCCAAAATGCACTGGTTTAATCGATTATTTACCCTGTTAATCGATTAACAGGCCTATTAATCGATTAACAGGTGTGTTAATCGATTATCACAGTGAGCTGATACAGAAAATGTTTTTTCTCACTGTAATAATCGATTATCTGGTGATTTAATCGATTAAACCCGAGCCTTTTTGATAAATATGAGTTTTTGAAGCTTCTAAAAAGTAGACTATGTACCGACTATCTTAGACTCTAATATTACAGACTCAAACTCATCAAAACAGAGTTATTACACAATAATACAAGTCTTCAACTCTCTAAGTTCTCTGTTCTTGAATCATCATCAAAATCAACAAGCTTCATGTCCATGTAAGTTCAACATCAAGTCCTTGTATGTTTCAACAATCTCCCCCTTTTGATGATGATCAAAATTTTCTTTTAAAGCCTTGTAATAACCTGTTTTATCTGTCATACTAACAAACACATTAAACATACCAGATAATATTTAAATTTAATCATAAGAGGCTTAGGCTTTAAATATTTCTCCCCCTATTTTGATTATGATCAAAAAATTAAGAACTACCCCTCAACATATGCATAACTTGGAGATAACTCCCCTTCAAACAAAGTAATAAAAGAATACCAAATTTTATTTCATAAGTGAAAATACAATACAACACAAGAAGAAATAAAAACAAACTTTAAAATTCTTCACTATCACTATGAAAGTGTGCATCAAATTTATAATCTAGGTGGCACACTTTATCATCTACGTCAGAGATATGGCGAATGATTTCCTCATGACGTACTCCAGAGAGAGTGAAGAATGCCTGCATCCTCTGGTTCATATCAGATAACATATCTTCCATAGATTGACGGGTTTCAGGATGAGCAAAGGAAGTTCCAGCACTTTGGATCTGATCAGAGGGAAACTCAGCAGCAGGAGGCATATCTTCATCAGAATCTTCATCATCTGCATCTACATTTGGAACATCATCCTTGTGAACATAAGTATTATTGACATGCACCATTTGGAGTTAGGTTAATGTGTTGTCCAGCATGCGGTTTATGTTTGTCGTTCGAACTGTTTGTTCACCTTCGACATTCACTCCTTTATATTCAAGAATGCGAGAAATAAGGAGGGCATAGGGAATTTTGAAGGTGGGATGACGTTTGGCTTTCAACATAGTCATGGTGACAAGGGTGCCCCAATCTAGAGGCTCATTATTCATTATTGCATGAATAATGCGAAGATCTATTGAAGAGAATTGAGCATGATTGGTTGCCCAGGGACATAGGATCTAGACGAGTAAATGCGAGCATGCGTTCCTCCTTTTTCAAAAGTCCAGCTAGAAGGAGATGTCCAATCTCCATGGAAGGATTACGAAGAAAAGAACAGTAAGCCATGATCCTGTCAAAATCATCTAACTCACCAAAAACGTTAATAACATCATCTCTTATAAGAAAATGTGCAACGTTTTCCCAAATATCATCATCAAGAATAATGGATACACCCTTAACACGAGAGGTAGCTGCTTGATCTCTGAATTCAAAGCGAGAGTAAAATACCCTAACTAAGTCAAGATAATACGTACCTTGCATTTGAATAAAAGGGAGAACTCCTTGAATTTCAAGAAGATTAGGAAAATTGAATCCCCTATTGATGAATTGATCACCAATAAGGAATTTGGGAGTGATAATACCTCATTCCTTCCAATAAGTCAGAAATTCCTGTCGGCCTTCAGCATCAGAGATCCATCCTTCTACAAAATTAGGACGGGGATGAGATGAAGGTGCAGATCTTCTTCTGGTGGGAATTTTAGCATGAGAAGATGAGGCCATTGTAGAATTAGAGGAGTAATAAGAAGGATTCGGAAGACAAGTGATGTTAGAAGAAGACAAGAATGATAGAATGAAGCAAGAAAGCTTGAATTCAAGAGAGAGAGGTGTGTAGAAGTGAAATGTAGGTCCCTATTTATAACCAAACATCTCCAACGGTCATATGGGAGTGCATGGGGGCCAAGAGAGCCGTTGGCAACAGCTAGAAGACCAAACCAACCAGGTTTAATCGATTAAAGCTTAAATTAATCAATTAAACCAGTAACAGACCCCTTTAATCGATTAATTCAAGAAGTTAATCGATTAACACTGTATTTAATCGATTATCTGATGAGTTAATCGATTAATCCAGTGAGAAATGTCATATTTTGGACATTTTGGGTGCAAATAATCGATTATAACTCCAAATAATCAATTATTCCAGAGAGTTCATCAAATTTTTGAGGTTTAGATACATGATAATCTATTAACACCCTACATAATGGATTATAACATTACAATCATCCAAAAACTATTTAATTAAGCAGAATTTAAGTTATTTCTAATATCCTTAAGTCTCTTCTAAGATCATAGAATCTATCCTTGGGAAGAGGCTTAGTAAAAATATCTGCTAATTGATGTTTTGTATCAATGTACTCAATTTTACAGTTTCCTTTACTTATATGATCTCTCAAGAAGTGATGTCTAATTTCTATATGCTTAGTCCTAGAGTGCATTACTGGATTCTTAGTAAGATTGATTGCACTTGTATTATCACACATCAAAGGAATGTCATTTAGAAATATATTATAATCTTCTAGTTGTTGTTTCATCCACAAAATTTGTGCACAACAATTACCAGCTGTAATGTATTCAGCTTCAGTGGTGGATAAAGCAACACATGCATGTTTCTTAGAATGCCAAGATACTAGAGATGATCCTAACAAATGACATGTTCCACTAGTACTTTTTCTATCTATTTTGCATCCACAATAATCAGCATCAGAATAACCTATTAAACTAGTACAGGCTTCAGATGGATACCATAAACCAAAACCAGTAGTTCCTTTTAAATATTTTGAAATACGTTTAATTGCTGTTAGGTGAGATTCTTTTGGACATGCCTGAAATCTAGCACACACACAAACAAAATGCATAATATCAGGTCTACTTGCAGTTAAGTATAATAGAGAACCTATCATACCTCTATACATGGATTGATTAATTTCCAAACCTGATTCATCCTTGTCTAAATAGCATGAAGTTCCCATGGGTGTGCTAGCTTCCTTTGAAGTGTCCATTCCAAACTTTTTGAGAATCTCTTTGCAGTATTTGGTTTGAGAGACAAAAATGCCATCTTTAAGTTGCTTGATTTGAAGTCCAAGGAAGAACGTTAATTCTCCCATCATAGACATTTCAAACTCTCCCTGCATTATCTTAGCAAATTCTACACACAAAGAATTATCAGTTGATCCAAAAATAATATCATCAACATAAACTTAAACCAATAAGATATGTTCTTTTACTTTCTTTGTAAACAAAGTAGAATAAATTTTTCCTCTAGAAAAATCATTTGAAGTTAGAAAGCTACTTAATCTTTCATACCAAGACCTAGGAGCTTGTTTCAAACCATATAATGATTTCTTCAATTTAAAGATATGATTAGGAAAACTAAAATCCTCAAATCCAGGGGGTTACTCCACATAAACTTCTTCTTTAATAAACCCATTCAAAAATGCACTCTTAACATCCATTTGATATAATTTAAATTTCATCAATGATGCATAAGCAAGAAGTAGGCGTATAGCCTCTAACCTGGCAACAGGAGCATAAGTTTAATCATAATCAATACCTTCCTCCTGATAGTAGCCTTTGGCAACAAGTCTGGCTTTATTCTTTGTTATATTTCCATCTTCATCAAGTTTGTTTCAAAATACCCATTTAGTTCCAATTAATTGATGTGATTCTTCTCTTGGGATTAATTCCCAGACTTGATTCCTTTCAAATTGGTTAAGTTCCTCTTGCATATCTATGCACCATTGGTCATCTTTAAGCACTTCCTCAACATTTTTGGGTTCTATCTGTGACACAAAAGCTACAAACATACAGAAATTTGTCATATTTCTAGTTCTTACCCCTTTTGAGATATCACCAATAATATTCCATTGAGAGTCCTCTTGGTGATTGCCATTCTTTTGCTAATTCAGGTGTTTGAGAAGGCTCATTTTCTTCCAAATACAATTCATCAAGAGCCTCTCTTATGTACTCATCATCACCTGCAAGTTCTTTATTTGACTCAAGAGGATTTCCCCCAAGGTCTACAATTTCATCAAAAGTAACATGTATAGATTCTTCAACATTTAAGGTTCTTCTATTAAACACTCTATAAGCTTTGCTAGTTAATGAATAACCTAGAAAAATGCCCTCATCGGCTTTTGAGTCAAATTTTCCTAAGTTGTCCTTTCCATTATTTAACACAAAGCACTTACATCCAAATATTTTCAAATCAGCAACATTAGGTTTTCTACCATTTAACAATTCATAGGGAGTTGATTTTATAATTGACCTAATGAGCATTCTATTCAAAACATAACATGCAATACTAACCGCATCAGCCCAAAAATATTTAGGAACATTTGATTCATTTAGCATTGTTCTAGCAAGTTCCTCTAGTGACCTATTTTTCCTTTCAACTACACCATTTTGTTGGAGAGTCCTAGGAGCAAAAAAATTATGCAATATTCCATTTTCCTCACAATAATTTTCAAACTTTTTATATTGAAACTCACCACCATGGTCACTTCTTAAAACTTTAATTCTTAAGTCTTTCTCATTTTGAATTTGCTTTGCAAAAGTCCTAAAGACTTTAAAAGCTTCACTTTTCATTGTCAAGAAAAATGTCCAAGTATATCTAGAAAAGTCATCAATAATTACAAGACCATAATAATTTCCGCCAAAGCTTTTTATCCTAGAAGGACCAAATAAGTCTAAATGTAATAATTCTAAGGGTTTTCAAGTGGAAATAACATTCTTTGATTTAAATGATGATTTTACTTGTTTACCTTTTTGACATGCATCACATAATCTATCTTTTTCAAATTTTAATTTAGGCAAACCAATAACTAAGTCTTTTGAAATCAATTTGTTTAAATGATGCATATTTATATGAGCTGCTCTCTTATGCCATAACCATGGGTTCTCTTCCTTAGCAACTAAGCATGTTATACTAGTATCATGTATACAATCCAAATCAATCAAGTATATGTTATTATGCCTAATGCCTTTCAATGCTACATTTTCGGAATCTATCAAATGTATGGTGCAAAATTTACTTTCAAAGATTACCTTAAATCCTTTGTCACATAGTTGACTTATGCTAAGGAGATTATGCTTTAGCCCATCAACAAGAAGCACATCCTTAATCTCCAAAGTGTTTGCACCACCTATATTTCCAATTCCAAGAATCTTTCCTTTGTTGTTGTCCCCATAAGTTACATATCCTTGTTCTTTAGCTTTGAAACTCACAAATTTCGTTTTGTCTCCGGTCATATGTTTAGAGCATCCACTATCAAGATACCACATAAACTTCTTTGATTTGGAAGTTTCCTACAAAACAAGAACATAGTAAACTTAGGTCCCCATAACTTTTGGGTCCTTGGGGTTAGAGACAAACAAATCATTTAACAATAGGAACCCAAATGTATTTTCCTTTAGGAACACCAAAATGTTTGATTTTACATCTATTTGAAGTATGACCATGTTTCATACAATAAAAACATGTTTTAGATGTAGCTTTTGAAAATGATGCATTTCTAACAATAGGTGCCCTAGTTCCTTTTTCTACCCATACTCTTTTATTTATAATCTTAGGCTTTTTCAAAGAAACATGATGGTTTACTCTATTTTGAGCAATAACAACTTTATCTTTATTTATGTTACTTATCTCCTTTTCTGCTTTATCTAGCAAATGGTTAAGTATATCAATGTCATATTCATACTCTTTACAAGATGCACATGCCATATTCTTACCATCATTCTCATCTATGCATACAATTTTCGTTTCTAAGGTTTCCTTTTCCTCTAAACATGTAATTTTCGTTTTTAATGACTCAACCTCCTTTTCGGATCTACTTAAACTCTTTTTCACAGATTTATATTCATTTTTCAAGTCCTTAAAGGCACTAAACAATTCATTATATGCATTTTGCAGTTCATCATCACTTGAAGACGAGTCAGAATCATTTACCTCAAAGTCGGAAGATATGTTGTCATTTGCCATTAAGCAAATATTGGCTTCAATTTTTGAGTCACCTGATTCCGAACTTGAATCACTATTGTCCCAAGCGATGTAGGATTTCTTCTTGAAGAACTTTTTGCTTTTGTGTTCTTCATTTTTCTAGTTTGGACATTCGATCTTTACATGTCATGTTTCACCACAGCCATAACATTTGATATTTACGAAAGAATTTTCCCTTACCTTTCCTTTACCTTTGAATGGATGTCTTCCTTTGGCTTTCATGAATTTTGTAAACTTCTTTATCATAAGACTCAATTCTTCTTCTTCATTCTCTGAGTCTTCTTCTTCCTTTTTATTCTTACCTTTGGAGATTTCAGTTTTGAAGGCTAAGTTCTTCTTTTGATATTGTCCTTCCTCATCATTTAGCCTTCCTAGCTCAAGCTCATGCTCTCTCAACTTTTCAAAGAGCGCCGCCATAGACATTGTGGCAAGGTTTTGTGACTCCAAGATAGCCGTCACTTTAGGTTGCCATTTCCTATCCAAAGATTTCAAGATTTTAACATTTAATTCATCAACGTCAAAAATTTTACCTAATCCGGTGAGATGGTTCACAATGTGTGTGAAACGCTTTTGAACGTCAAATATTGTTTCGCCTTGTTGCATTCGGAACATCTCATATTCTTGGATTAGATAATTTTTCTGTGCTCTCTTAACGTCGTCGGTTCCTTCATGGGTCACTCTCAACATTTCCCACATCTCTTGAGCACTTTTACAAACAAAGATTTTGTAAAACTCATCAAGGGTTAAAGTAGATGAAATAATATTTCTAGCCCTAATGTCAAATTGAGCTTTTCTATTTTCCTCTGTTGTCCATCTAGAAAATGGTTTAGGAATATCTACTCCATTCTCAGTAACTTTAGGAATATAGGGACCGTTTAAAATAGCGTCCGAAACGCCTCTATCAACAGACTCTAAAAAGATTTGCATTCTAACTTTCCAGAAAGGATAATTTTGACACGCAAAAAGTGGGGGTCTGTTGATAGACGCACCTTCGGCAAACGTTTGATTTTGTCTGGCCATTTTCAAAAAATTTGAATGACTATCAAAGCAAACTCTGATACCACTTGTTAGAATCGCGCAACGGAATGTTTGCGTGAACAGACAAAAAACCAAGAGGGGGGGTGAATTGGTTTCTTAACAAAAATTAGGTTTTAAAAATTTTCCCCAAATTTTACCGATTAAAATGTTGTGTTAACGTAAATAGAATAAGGATAGATTCTTACACAGAAGATTTATACTGGTTCAGATCAAAAGACCCTATGTCCAGTTGCTAATTAGTCAAACAGAGGATTAACGCTGTCACTATAATCAAAGTTATTACAAACAAATAACAATGGAAAAGATAGAGTAATGAAAACACCTCTCTTGAGTCACACAACAGATGAAGAACAACTTTCCCTAGAGACGGCACAACACACAATCCACTAAGAACTCCACTTAGTGATTCTTATCGCTTCTAGCCCACACCAGGTTCCAAAAGCCCCTTTTTCCTCCAACAAACAGTTCTCTGGCAATCACAACTCTTATCTTTTATTTGAAAAAGGTTGTTCAATTTGTAGAGAGCCTTAGAGAACCTTAAGTAGATGAATTAGGATTTGGGAATTGGGGATTCTCGAAACTTGGTGTATTGGGAATATGGTTTTCGAAAATAGGTTTAATTTGAAGTTCAAAATCCAAATCTGACTGAAATAATCGATTAAATGAAGTGTTAATCGATTATTGCAGAGCCAAAATCAACAGAACCCCAAAATGCACTGGTTTAATCGATTATTTGCCATGTTAATCGATTAACAGACCTGTTAATCGATTAACAGGTGTGTTAATCGATTATCACAGTGAGCTGATACAGAAAAAATAATCGATTAAACCCGAGCCTTTTCGATAAATATGAGTTTTTGAAGCTTCTAAAGAGTAGACTATGTACCGGCTATCTTAGACTCTAATATTACAGACTCAAACTCATCAAAACAGAGTTATTACACAATAATACAAGTTGTCAACTCTCTAAGTTCTCTGTTCTTGAATCATCATCAAAATCAACAAGCTTCATGTCCATGTAAGTTCAACATCAAGTCCTTGTATGTTTCAACATAAAGGGTCAGCTAACACACCAAGGGAGCATCCGAAGGACGACCCAGAAAGAGGGTTAACTCCTTCACCCACCATCAGATCTTACAGCATATTTGCCAGTAGTCGGTCTGGTAGGTGAAGGGCAGGCAGCTGTAGACCCCAAATCTTGCCCGGTCAAACAGTAGCTCTCAAAACTCCTCCATTTCAAAGATGGTTAAAGCTCCATTAGGTCCCTAATAGCATTCACTAGGCTCCATTTAAGAATAGGAGAGATTTTTTAGAAAATAAAAAAATTAGAAAATTAGAAAATATGGGACGAACGTCCCACATCTCCAGACGGTCGTCCCACTTATTATTTAGGTTGGGGCGGTCGTCCCACTTTCCCAGATGGTCGTCCCACCTTCATTCAACCTTGGGATGGTTGTCCCATTTTTTTAGACGGCTGCCCCACCTATTTTTTAGCCCGGGACGGTCGTCCCACTTTTCCAGACAGCCGTCCCACCTGACAAATGCCTAGACGGCCGTCCCGGCCTACTTGGCGCTAATTCTTGTAAATAGGGGCTCATTCTCACCATTTTCCACACACTCTTCTCTCTACCTGGAAGGCATAAGACCTCTAGGCGACTCTGAGCATTATTCCGGAGTCTGAGTGATCTTTTAGACACTTAAGAGTTGAAGTTTTTCTTTTCTATTAGAGGGAGGAGCGACGTTGTAGAGCGAGGGGACTGCCAAAAAGCGTCCTCAAGTTTGAAGAATTTATAAAAAGCTCGCTTCATAGGTTCTTTTCTATATTCTCTCTTTTATTGCTTTCCTTTACTGCTTTCCTTTATGTGCATTAGATATTAGATCCATGTAGATAGTTATTTAAATACGCAATGAATAAATAGGGTAAAATCATAATCTCTAGGATCTTTATTTTTTGAATTAATCAATCAAAGGGAACCTAAAAGGGGCGTTGTGGGGTGCTAACACCTTCCCCACACGTAACTAACTCTCTTACCCAACTCTGGTTATAATGGCTAAAGTTGGTTTTCTTAAAACCAACACCTTCTTTTTCTTTCCTTTTTCGATGTTGATGGTCAAAACATTGGTGGCGACTCCTTAGAACCCTTTTGTGAAAACCTCGCTTTCAGGGATAGTTCGGTTATCGGACATCCTGAAAGCGATGATCAATTTACTTTTATAAAAATGTAAGTTTATGTTAGAATCACGCAGCGGAATGTTCGCGTGGTCGGACAAAAACCAAGAGGGGGGTGAATTGGTTTCTTAACAAAAGTTAGGTTTTCAAAATTTTCCCCAAATTTTACCGATTAAAAAACTGTGTAAACGTAAATAAGATAGAGATAGAGTCTTACACAGGAGATTTATACTGGTTCGGATCAAAAGACCCTACGTCCAGTTGCTAATCACTCAAAATGAGGATTAACGCTATCACTATAATCATAGTTGTTACAAACAGATTACAATGGAAAAGATAAAGTAAAGAAAACACCTCTCTTGAAATCCACAAGAGATGAAGAACAGCTTTCCCCAGAGACGGCACAACACACAATCCACTAAGAACTCCACTTAGTGATTCTTATCGCTTCTAGCCCACACCAGGTTCCAAAAGCCCCTTTTTCTTGCAACAAACAGTTCTCTGGCACTCACAACACTTAACTTTTGTATGAAAAAGGTTGTTCCAATTTTTTGAGTGCCATAGAGAAGCTCAAGTAGAGAAATTAGGGTTTAGGAATTGGGATTTTCGAAACTAGGAGTCTTGGGAATAGGGTTTTCGAAAATAGGGTTGATTTGAAGTTGAAAATCAAAATCTGACTGAAATAATCGATTAAATGAAGTGTTAATCGATTATTACAGAGCCAAAATCAATAGAACCCCAAAACTCTCTGTTTTAATCTATTAAAAGACCTGTTAATCGATTAACAGGCCTGTTAATCAATTAATAGGTGTGTTAATCGATTAAACCAGTGAGCAGATACAGAAAATGGTTTTTCTCACTATTTTAATCGATTATTTCACCATTTAATCGATTAAAGTCGAGGCACTTTGATAAAATTGATCTTTTTGAAGCTTCAAAGGTGCAAACTATGTACCGGCTATCTTAAACTCTAATATTACAGACTCAATCTAATCAAAACAGAGTTATTACACAAAAAACAAGTCTTCAACTCTCTAAGTCTTGTGTTCTTGAATCATCATCAAAATCAACAAGCTTCATGTCCATGTACGTTCAACATCAAGTCCTTGAATGTTCAATAGTTTAGTCATCGTATCGCGACAATTTGCTTCCCTCTTGAAGACGCCTAAAAAATGCCCTGAGGTGTCTCTTCTGGGAGAGAGAGAGAGAGGGAACGACGGCGAAATATACTACCATTAACACATCACAACCATTGATAATATCTCATTACACAGCATCACACACACTGCAACAAAATTCAGAAAAATAAAAATCATTGTTCCATTGGTTTTTACTACTATCAAAACAACACAACTCCAATTCTTTGTAATCTTGCAATTGAATAACACAGGATACGAAATTGCACAAGTAAACTACCCTAAACTAAACTAAACAAAACTTGAAAACAGAACACATCACACACTGACTGATACGAATTATGCAGACTCAACAGAACCAAACACTCTATTGCATAATACAATACAACACAACACAACCCACCACCTTTAACAGAAACCAATGAGTCCCCGGCAGCGGCGCCAAATTTGATCACAGCCATATTCGGTCAAATAATGTGATTAAATATAGTACTAGGCAGCTCTTCCTAGGTCATCTCCCAAGGACCATGAATTTTTGTAAAAGGCTTGTCAGTTTTCGAAATGGAATAGAAACAAGGGGGGTTTTGGTATTTATCATATGAAATGACATAGAACAACAACAGATTGTATAAATACGGATTAAAACAGATTAGGCCCTTAACAGAATGCATCTCTGATGTCATTGGTTCATAATATAAAATCTATCTACCTTACTCTCTCGTTACACAAATTAAGCAAACATGTAAGTGAGCGATTCTCCCCACAAGATTAAGCAACTCATGGTACTGGATACAATAAACCCGAATTCATTAAGCATGACTTACATTTAATGATCCAGTGCAGAGAATCAACAACAAGGAACTAAACTGGACTGTGAATGCAGAGAACCTCTCAATAGATATTGCAATCCTTCAAGGGCCCAACCCTCCGGGTTTAACTATCCATTAACACGAAATTATAACAACAATAGCAAATAGCACAACGGAATAACAGAAAACGAAATGAAATGCAGAAATGAATTGAAATGTAGAAAACGAAATGAATTGTGAAACTGAGATTGAAACTGAACTACGAAAACAAAAATGGAATAGAAGTGGAAAATTGTAAGATGGTAATGGCAGCAGAAAACAAAAGGGAATTGTATTAATCTATCAATGGGTCTGGAACAATCAAAATGAAACTTGTTGAACATTCAAAGACTTGATGTTGCACTTGATGGACATGAAGATTGTTGATTTTGATGATGATTCAAGAACACAAAGACTTAGAGTGTTGAAGACTTGTTTTGTATTGTAATAACTCTGTTTCAATTAGATTGAGTCTGTAATATTAGAGTTTAAGATAGCCGGTACATAGTCTGCACCTTAGAAGCTTCAAAAAGCTCAAATTTATCATCCAGGCTCGGCTTTAATCGATTAAATAGGGAAATAATCAATTAAAATAGTGAGAAAAACCATTTTCTGTATCTGCTCACTGGTTTAATCGATTAAACCACCTGTTAATCGATTAACAGGCCTGTTAATCGATTAACAGCTCTTTTAATCGATTAAAACAGAGAGTTTTAGGGTTCTGTTGATTTTGGCTCTGTAATAATCGATTAATACTTCATTTAATCGATTATTTCAGTCAAATTTTGATTTTTAACTTCAAATCAACCCTATTTTCGAAAACCCTATTTCCAAGAACCCTAATTCCGAAATTCCCAATTCCCAAACCCTAATTTCTCTACTTAAACTTCTCTATGGCACTCAGAAAAGTAGAACAACCTTTTTCATACAAAAGTTAAGTGTTGTAGTGCCAGAGAACTGTTTGTTGCAAGAAAAAAGGGCTTTTGGAACTTGGTGTGGGCTAGAAGCGATAAGAATCACTAAGTGGAGTTCTTAGTGGATTGTGTGTTGTGCCGTCTCTAGGGAAAGTTGTTCTTCATCTCTTGTGGATTTCAAGAGAGGTGTTTTCTTATCTTTATCTTTTCAATTGTAATTTGTTTGTAACAACTTGATTATAGTGACAACATTAATCCTCTGTTTGAGCGATTAGCAACTGGACGTAGGGTCTTTTGATCCGAACCAGTATAAATCTCCTGTGTAAGATTCTCTTATCTTCTCTATTTACATTTACACAGTTTTTAATCGGTAAAATTTGGGGAAAATTTTGAAAACCTAATTTTTGTTAAGAAACCAATTCACCCCCCCTTCTTGGTTTTTGTCCGACCACGCGAACATTCCGCTGCGCGATTCTAACAAGTGGTACAGAGCTTGCTTTGATACTCATTCAAACTTTTTGAAAATGGCCGGACAAAATCAAACTTTTGCCGAAGGTGCGTCTATCAACAGAACCCCCCTTTTTGCGGGTCAAAATTATCCTTTCTGGAAAGTACGAATGCAAATCTTTTTAGAGTCTGTTGATAGAGGCGTCTGGGATGCTATTTTAAACGATCCATATATTCCTAAAATTACTAAGAACGATGTTGACGTTCCCAAACCTTTTTCTAGATGGACTGCAGAAGAAAACAGAAAAGCACAATTTGACGTTAGGGCTAGAAATATAATTTCATCTGCTCTAACCCTTGATGAGTTTTACAGGATTTCTGTTTGTAAAAGTGCTCAGGAAATGTGGGAAATGCTAAGAGTGACCCACGAAGGTACTGTCGACGTCAAGAGAGCACGTAAAAACTCCTTAATCCAAGAATACGAGATGTTCCGGATGCAACAAGGCGAAACGATTTTCAACGTTCAAAAGCGTTTTACTCATATTGTGCATCATCTCACCGAATTAGGTAAAATATTTGACGTTGATGAATTAAATGTTAAAATTTTAAAATCTTTGGATAGGAAATGGCAACCTAAGGTGACAGCCATCTCGGAGTCACAAAACCTTGCCACAATGTCAATGGCGGCGCTATTCGGAAAGCTAAGAGAGCATGAGCTTGAGCTTGGGAGGCTAAACGATGAAGAAGGGCAATATCAAAAGAAGAATTTAGCCTTCAAAACCGAAATTTCCAAAGGTAAAAATAAGAAGGAAGAAGAAGACTCGGAAAATGAAGAAGAAGAGTTGAGTCTTATGATAAAGAAGTTCACCAAATTCATGAAAGCTAAAGGAAGGCATCCTTTCAAAGGTAAGGGAAAGGTAAGAGAAAGTACATCCTTAAATATAAAATGGTATGGTTGTGGTGAAGCAGGGCATGTAAAGACCGAATGCCCAAACAAGAAAAACGATGAATTCAAAGGCAAAAAGGTCTTCAAGAAGAAAGTTTATATTGCTTGGGACAACAGTGACTCAAGCTCGGAATCAAGTGACTCGGAAGTAGAAGCAAATATTTGCTTAATGGCAAATGACAACATTTCTTCTGACTTTGAGGTAAGTGATTCCGACTCATCTTCAAGTTATGATGATGTAGATCCCAAATCTTGCCCGGCCTCCAAATAAAGACCTGAAGACCTCCCATTTGAAGATGGACAAGCCTAACAAGCCATTAGGAGAGACTATTAGGCCCCATACTAGGATAGGAGGGAGTTTCTGTACCGAAAAATAAGTTTTCTCGCCTCGAAGGGACGAGACCGCCTTCTGGACAACCCAGACCGCCGTCTCGCTTAACGAGACGGCGGTCTCATCACCTACGAAGGACGAGACGGCGGTCTCGTTCGCCCAGACGGCGGTCTCGCCATTTTGACAGGTCGAGACGGCGGTCTCGTTGGACGAGACGGCGGTCTCGACCCTGTCGGACGAGACCGGCGGTCTCGCCACCTGACAGTGCGAAAACCTATAAATAGGGGCTCTCCCCCCCTCATTTCCACACACCACAGCTGCATAGCTCTCCCTTCTCTCTAAAAACTTCTCTCTAGAATCCCTCCGACGCATTTCCGGAGCTTCTGAGTGCTTTCAAGAGTGATTTTCGGCGTTCGAGAAGTTTTCTGACGTCTTGTAGAGTGAAGGGCTGCCATAAAGCACCCTATTTTTTAGAGAAATAATATAAAAAAGCGTGCTTCAGAGGTTCAAATTCTCTCTCTTCACCTTTACCGTTTTTATCTTAAATTATGCAATAGATATTAGGGCCATGTAGTCATACTTTTAAATTCCGCAGAATAAAAAAGAGCTAAAGTATATTTTTCTAGTTTATCAATAAAATAAGCCGGCCTGTCATAGGGAACCCGAAAGGGGCGTCGTAAAGGGACTAATACTCCCTTTGCACGTAACCAACTCCCTTACCCAACTCTGGTTCTAATGACCAAAGTTGGTTTTCGAAAACCAACGCCTTTTAAAACCCCTTTTCCGATGTTTCCGGTAAAAACATCGGTGGCGACTCCATAGAACCCAAAATAAATAAGTCCTTGGGTTAGCCCGGTTATCGGACAACCTGAAGGCGTTGTAACCACCCATAAAAAATGCGAAAATCAAAGAGGGTCGAAAAACCATCGCGTCGCTCCGACCGTCCCCTTTTCGGGAGGCGGCGACAGATGATAATAATTATGATGAATTGCAAAATGCTTATAATGAATTGTTTAGTGCTTTTAAGAACTTGAAGAATGAATATAAAGTTGTAAAGAAGAATCTAAGTAGATCCGAAAAGGAAATAGACTCTTTAAAAATGAAAATCACATGTTTAGAAGAAAAGGAATTATTAGAAACGAAATTTGTATGTTTAGATGAGGAAAATGACAAGAACCTAGAATGTGCAACTTGTAAAGAGCATGAATATGACATAGATATTCTTAATCATTTGCTAGACAAAGCTGAAAAGGAAATAGATGATCTTAAGAAGCATGAAATGGTGTTTGCTCAAAATAATATAAATCATCAAGTTCCTTTGAAAAAGCCTAAAAGGAAAAATAAAAGAGTATGGGTAGAAAAAGGAACTAGAGCATCTATGATTAGAAATACATCATTTTCAAATGCTACATCTAAAGCATGTTTTTATTGCATGAAACAAGGTCACACTTCAAATAAATGTAAAATAAAACATTTTGTTGTTCCTAAAGGTAAATACATTTGGGTTCCTATTGTTAAATAATTTGTTATGTCTCTAACCCCAAGGACCCAAAAGTTGTGGGGACCTAAGTTTACTATGTTCTTGTTTTGTAGGAAACTTCCAAATCTAAGAAGTCTATGTGGTATCTTGATAGCGGATGCTCAAAACATATGACCGGTGATAAATCTAAATTTGTGAGTTTCAAAGCTAAGGAACAAGGATATGTAACTTATGGGGACAACAACAAAGGGAAGATTCTTGGAATTGGAAACATAGGTGGTGCAAACACTTTGGAGATCAAGGATGTGCTTCTTGTTGATGGACTTAAACATAATCTCCTTAGCATAAGTCAACTATGTGACAAAGGTTTCAAGGTAATTTTTGAAAGTAAATTTTGCACCATACATTTGATAGATTCTGAAAATATAGAATTAAAAGGCATTAGGCATAACAACATATATTTGATTGATTTGGATTGTTTACATGATTCTAGCATAACATGTTTAGTTGCTAAGGAAGAGAACCCTTGGTTGTGGCATAAGAGGGTGGCTCATATAAATATGCATCATTTGAATAAATTGATATCAAAAGACTTAGTTATTGGTTTGCCTAAGTTAAAATTTGAAAAAGATAGGTTATGTGATGCATGTCAAAAAGGTAAACAAGTAAAATCATCATTTAAATCAAAGAATGTTATTTCCACTTCAAAACCCCTAAATTATTACATTTAGATTTATTTGGACCTTCTAGGATAAAAAGCTTTGGTGGAAATTATTATGGCCTTGTGATTGTTGATGATTACTCTAGATATACATGGACATTTTTCCTAACTATGAAAAGTGAAGCTTTTAAGGTCTTTAGAATATTTGCAAAACAAATTCAAAATGAGAAAGACTTAAGAATTAAAGTTTTAAGAAGTGACCATGGTGGTGAGTTTCAAAATGAAAAGTTTGAAAATTATTGTGAAGAAAATGGAATACTACATAACTTTTCTGCTCCTAGGACTCCCCAACAAAATGGTGTAGTTGAAAGGAAAAATAGGTCATTAGAGGAACTTGCTAGAACTATGTTAAATGAATCTAATGTTCCTAAATATTTTTGGGCTGATGCGGTTAGTACTGCATGTTATGTTTTAAATAGAATTCTCATTAGGTCAATTATTAAATCTACTCCCTATGAATTGTTTAATGGTAGAAAGCCTAATGTTGCTCATTTGAAAATTTTTGGATGTAAGTGCTTTGTGTTAAATAATGGAAAGGACAACTTAAGAAAATTTGACTCTAAAGCCGATGAGGGCATTTTCTTAGGTTATTCATTAACTAGCAAGGCTTACAGGGTATTTAATAGAAGAACTTTAAATATTGAAGAATCTATACATGTCATTTTTGATGAGATTGTAGACCTTAGGGGAAATCCTCTTGAGTCAAATAAAGAACTTGCAGGTGATGATGAATATATAAGAGAGACTCTTGATGAATTGTATTTGGAAGAAAGTGAGCCTTCTCCAACACCTGAATTAGCAAAAGAATGGCAATCTCCTAGAGGACTCTCAATGGACAATATCATTGGTGATATCTCAAAAGGGGTAAGAACTAGAAATATGACTAATTTTTGCATGTCTGTAGCTTTTGTGTCACAGATAGAACCTAAAAATGTTGAGGAAGCGCTTAAAGATGACCAATGGTGCATAGCAATGCAAGAAGAACTTAACCAATTTGAAAGAAATCAAGTCTGGGAATTAATCCCAAGGGAAGAATCACATCAAGTTATTGGAACCAAATGGGTGTTTAGAAATAAACTTGATGAAGATGGGAACATAACAAAGAATAAAGCTAGACTTGTTGCCAAAGGCTATTGTCAGGAGGAAGGTATAGACTATTGTCGCCGCTGTCTCAAAATAGAGAAGGTCGGTCGGAGCGACGCGATGGTTTTTTCGACCCTCTTTGACTTTCGCATTTTTTATTGGTGGTTACAACGTCTTTAGGCTGTCCGATAACCGGGCTAATCTAGAGACGAGGTTTTCGAAAAGTGTCCTTGAGTTGTCCGATAACCGAGCTAACCCAAGGACTTATTTATTTTCGGTTCTATGGAGTCGCCACCGATATTTTTACCATAAACATTGGAAAAGGGGTTTAAAAAGGCGTTGGTTTTCGAAAACCAACTTTGGTCATTAGAACCAGAGTTGGGTAAGGGAGTTAGTTACGTGTAAAGGGAGTATTAGTCCCTTTACGACGCCCCTTTCGGGTTCCCTATGACAGGCCGGCTATTTTTGAATAATTAAACTTGGAAAATTGCGCTTTTACCCTTTTTTTATGCGGAATTTAGATATATGACTACATGGCCCTAGTATCTATTGCATACATTTAAACGAAAGCAATAAAATTAGAAGGAGAGAGAATGTGCACCTCTAAAGCAAGCTTTTTATATATTTCTCTTTAAAAGAGAGGGTGCGTTTTGGCAGCCCTTCACTCTACACTCTCAGAAACTCCGGAAATGCCTCGGAGGGATTCTAAAGAAGATTTAGAACGCTCGGTTTTATGCCTAAAGACGCTCAGAAACTCTAGAAATGCCTCGGAGGGATTCTTAGAGAGAAAAAATCTAGAGAGAAGGAAGAGCTTCTTGGATTCTGTCTGAAAATGAGGGGGGGAGAGCCCCTATTTATAGTTTTTCGCGCCTGACAGGTCGAGACCGCCGTTTCCTCTGACAGGGGTCGAGACCGCCGTCTGGAAAGTCCAGACTGCCGTCTCGCCTAGGCGGAGAGTCGAGACCGCTGTCTGGATAACCCAGACCACCGTCTGGAAAATCCAGACCGCCGTCTCGACCTTTGCAGGAATCGAGACCGCCGTCTGGAAAGTCGAGACGGTGGTCTCGTCCTGGCGTTTAGACGAGACGGCGGTCTGGTCATTCCAGACGGCGGTCTCGTCCCTTCAGGGCGAGAAACTTTATTTTTCGGGCCAAAAAACCCTCCTATCTTAATACGGGGGCCTAATAGTCTCTCCTAGTGGCTTGTTAGGCTTTGGCCGTCTTCAAATAGGAAGCTTTCTGACTTTATTCTGAGGCTGGGCAAGATTTGGGGTCTACAGCTGCCCCCCCTTTACCCGACTAGTCAACTGTTGGCTTGTTGTGCTAGACAGGTAGACAGGAAGGTAAAGGAGTTGACCCTCTTGCCCGGCTACCCTTCAGACGTCCCGTCTTGCGGTAGGTGATCCTCTGGGGAGATGTTGTGTTTGTGCACCTCTGGGATACTACTTCTGACGTAGCCGATCCCTTTGGTTGACACGTGGTAGAACCTCTGGATATTACTCCTGACGTAGCCGATCCTTCGGTTGATGGGTATAAACCCCCCATCAGGCTGGTAGTTATAGTCCGTTGTGTGGGACTGGATGGGTATGAACCCCCCATCAGGCTGGTACGGTCCGTTGTGTGCGACCGGATGGGTATGAACCCCCCATCAGGGTGGTAATGGCGGCTTACAGTTCAGGTGGCCCATGCGCCACTCAGACACTCCTTGTGTGCTGGTTTGGTACAGTCCACTGGTGGTAGTGGCGGCTTACTGCTCGGGTAGCTCATGCGCCAGCTCTTGGGGAATGATTTGGTAGTTTGTTCTTGTATTATTTTTTTTTTAATGTTCATCCGGGCTGCGCCGGGGATTTTGTGGGTTGTTCATCCAGCTTTGTTGGCTTGCTGGGGATTCTTTGTCTTTGTTCTTTTGGTATTTGTTGCCCGACTTTGCTGGTTGGTCGGGTTCTTTCTCTTTGTGTTTGACTCTTGGTATTTGATTTTTATTGGTGATGGTTTAATCCTGCCTTTTTTCGCGGTTTTATTTCTTTTTTTCTCGCGATTTTGGATTCTGGCTTTTTATTGAGCGTGTGCCTTTTCCCTTTTAAGCTTTTTTGTTACGCTGGCTTTTTGTAAAAGAAGACGAGAAAGCTTTTTGGTTAATGCAAGAAGGTCGGTGAATTTTTACTGGGATACCTTTTTTATGAATGCGAGCATGAAGCTGGATGCTTTTTATTTGTTTGTTTGTTTTACTTTTGACAAAGTCATTTTTGTGCAACTATTTGTGTGTGGATGCTATTGATGCAATTTTATTTTAGTTAAGGACATCTAGAAAGTGACCGGTGTAGACCCCTAATTTTGCCCGGCCTCTCAAAATAAAAGCTAGGGAAACTTCATACAGTTCACCCGGCTTCATATCAAAGAAAAACCGAGAAAGACCTCCCGCAACAAACACGGAGTTCACTCATTCACACGATAAAGGACAAAGAAGACTTCCTATACAGAGATAAAACTCGCCCGACATTTCAAATAAAGGCCAAGAAGACTTCCTACATGAAGATAAAGCTTCAACGGACACATATCGGCATCAACCGACGTCCAAAACAGGCAAGGAAAGCTTCCGGAGTCCCGAACGCGCGAACTCGGCGAACAGGTTGAGACGGCCGTCCCGGTTGGGACGGCCGTCCCAACCCCTTAAATCCAGTTGGGACGCGCGTCCCAAAGTTGGGACGGCCGTCCCAAACCCATTTTAAGTGGGACGGCCGTCCCGGCCTTCCTGGGGGTCCCGCTCCGTGTAAATTTGCCATTTGGGACGGCCATCCCAGTCCAGGACGGCCGTCCCGACCAGCACGGCCGTTTCAAAGTGCGCCAGCTGCGAAAAACTATAAATAGGAGGCTCATTTGCCACTTTTTCACACCACGAGACACTCCGGAGAGCTCGAAACACTTTAGAGCACTTGTCTACTTCTCTCCTTCTCTCGAATGATCTTTCCGATTGCCTTAAAGAGGTAACAATCGGTTAAGGAATTATATTCCGGCATTCGATTCTTCTTTAAATTTTTAGTGGAGTCGATCTTGTATTGGTGAGGAGAGACGTGTAGAGAGAGGGTTGCCAAAACGCATCCTCACGGTTCGAGATTCTCAATATAAAGCTTGCTACGGAGGTTCTTTTCAATTCCCTTCTCTTTTATAGTTTTATTTATTGTTTTATTGTTTTATTTAGCTTTATTATGTCATGTAGAATAGGATCATGTAGATAGCTATTTTAATATCTCTTTTATTGCTTTATTTAACTTTATTCATCATTTTATGCATGCAACATAGAATAAAATCATGTAGATAGCCATTTAATATTATGTAATAAAATAGGGTAATCGCGTAATTTCTCGTAGTCTTTATTTAAATGAATTAATCTGTCATAGGGAACCCGAAAGGGGCGTTGTGGGGTGCTAACACCTTCCCCACACGTAACTAACTCCCTTACCCAACTCTGGTTATAATGGCCAAGTGCGGTTTTTCTTAAAATCAACATTTTTTCCTTTTCCAATGTTTATGGTCAAAACATTGGTGGCGACTCCATAAGAACCCCTTTTCGAAAACCTTTTAAAACAATAACGCGAGTCTAAACCATCTTTTCGCGACCGCTCGCATAAACGTTTCGAGACGTCCCCCGGACGTCGGAAAGAGACGGCGGCGACAACCGGTACTTTCCTTCTTTTGTTCTCTCGTGATTTATTTATTTTATTTTATTTTTTACACTTTTGGTTTTAACCCTATCTTTTGCCTAGACCGCCGTTTGCGGGTTTTCGATCTAGCGGGTTTTAACTCTTCGTTTGAGACATTTTGACGGGCTTTTTCCTTTTTACGAAAGCCTTATCTTTTGCCTAGACCACCCTTTGCGGGTTTTCGATCTAGTAGGCTACCCTGTACTTTTTACTTGGGATGGCCCTGGTTGGTGATGTTCGTCTTTTGTTTTTATGCTTTCTCTAATTGCTTGTTCTATGCATGCTCATGTTTCGTTAAAATAGAGGCATTTACGCAAGTAGGTAAAGAGAAGACAATTTTATTGATATAACCATATGGTTTATTCTTACATGGGGGTTTTACAAAAGAATTTGTAAGCATGGCTGGCCAAGGTTGGCTGAGCTGTATGAGGGCGCCACAATCATGTCTGTGATTTTTGTTTCTCCGTTTTTCCTGGGCTCTTCAGTTGAGATGCTCGAATCCGGAGTGAAGACTATGCGAAGTCTGCTTGTTGTCATAGGTATTACCTTAGTCGCCTTTGCGGTTTTCGGCTAAGGTAATCATTGCTCTGTATATATATATATATATATTTTGTTTGTTTTTTTTGTTTTTTTTTGCACCTCTACTTTTTGCCTAGGACGTGTCCTAGCGAGGTATGTAGACCCTATCTTTTGCCCAGGGCGCTCTTTGCGAGTTTTCATCCTGACGGGTCATGAGCAATGTCTTTTAGGCATAATATTTTTTCACCGCATCTGAGTTGACAGGATATCGAAGCTCTTCTCCATCCATATTGGTGAGGATAAGGGCTCCTCCCGAGAAGGCTCGCTTGACCACAAAGGGTCCTTCGTAGTTGGCTGCCCATTTCCCGATTTTGTCTTTCTGGGCTGGAAGCAGCTTCTTCACTACCAGATCTCCTTCTTGGAAGGTGCAGGGATTGACCTTTTTATCGTAGGCTTTCTTGATTTTCTTTTGATAAGCTTGTCCCCGACATATGGCGTCCAACCGTTTTTCTTCGATTAGGTTCAATTGATCATACCGGTTCTGGACCCATTCAGCTTCTGTCAATTTGGCTTCCATGACAACTCGCAGAGAGGGTATCTCAACCTCTACTGGTAGCACGGCCTCCATTCCGTATACAAGGGAAAACGGGGTAGCCCCTGTGGAGGTTCGTATCGACGTTCGGTAACCATGCAAGGCAAAGGGGAGCATTTCATGCCAATCTTTGTAGGTGACCACCATTTTCTGAATGATTCTCTTGATATTTTTATTGGCTGCCTCTACTGCACCGTTCATCTTTGGTCGGTACGGGGAGGAATTGTGGTGCTGGATTTTGAAGTTTTGGCATAATTCTTCCATCATCTTATTCTTGAGGTTGGTCCCATTATCAGTAATGAGCTTATGAGGGATGCCGTACCGACATACAATGTTTTTCTTGATGAAGGTAGTCACCACTTTACGAGTTACATGCGCATATGACGCTGCCTCAATCCACTTGGTGAAATAGTCGATTGCTACCAATATGAAGCGATGGCCGTTAGATGCTTTGGGCTCGATGGGTCCGACGACATCCATGCCCCACATAGAAAATGGCCATGGTGTAGCCATGTTGCTGAGAGGTGCGGGCGGCACATGAATATTATCGACATATACTTGGCACTTGTGACATTTCTTGGCATATTGGTGACAATCAGCTTCCATCGTGGACCAATAGTACCCTGCCCTGAGGATTTTCTTTGCCATGACATGCCCGGGTGCGTGGTTTCCAAAAGTCCCCTTGTGGATTTCTTTTATCAGTGTTTGGGCTTCTCCTTGGTCTACACACCTTAAGAGAGTGGAATTGGGGCTCTTTTTGTAGAGGGTTCCTTCAATCAACGTGAACCCTATGGCCCTTTTGCGAATGGTTCGCTTATCATTGTCACTGATTCCTTCAGGATATTCGCCCTTTATGAGGTACCGCTTGATGTCATGGTACCAGGGGTTTTGATCGCGCTCGTCATTTACTGCCATCCAGAAAGCTTGTTATCATGCAATTTGACTTGAATGATTGGCATCTCATGTTCCTGGTCCAGGGCAAACATGGATGATAGTGTGGCGAGGGCGTCAACAATTTGATTGTCTTCCCGAGGGATGTACTGGAAAGTGATGCTTTCCATTCTCGAGACTAGCTCGCGGATATACTCTAGGCATGGGATTAATTTGGCATTTCAGGTTTCACATTCACCTTTAAGTTGATAGATGACAAGGGATGAATCACCGAATATTTTGAGCTTAGTGACCCCATGATCTAAAGCCGCTCGGATTCCTAGCGCACATGCTTCGTATTCGGCCATGTTGTTGGTGCAATCGAAATTAAGTCTGGCCGTTACAGGAATGTGTTTCTTTTCGGGGGATATCAAAATAGCTCCTACCCCGTGTCCAAGCATGTTTGAAGCCCCATCGAAGAACATGGTCCACATCTCTTCTTTGGTCTCTTCGTGTTCGACGTGCATGATATGCTCATCGGGAAAGTCATCTTGTAAGGACTGGTATTCATCTGTGGATCCATGGGCTAGATAATCCGCTAGGGGACTTCCCTTAATAGCTTTTTGGGTGACATGAACGATATCAAATTCTGAAAGGAGAACTTGCCACCTAGCTATTCCTCCAGTCAGAATGGGCTTCTCAAATAGGTACTTGATTGGATCCATTTTGGAGACCAACCATGTTGTATGTCGGGCCATATATTGTCTGAGACGTTGAGTGACCCACACCAATGCGCAGCAAGTCTTTTCGAATGGTGTATAACGGGTTTCGTAGTCCTAGAATTTCTTACTGAGATAATAAATGGCCCGTTCCCTTCTTCCGGTTTCGTCATGCTGGCCGAGCACACATCCCATTGACTCTTCGAGAACCGACAAATATAGGATCAGAGGTCTCCCTTCAACGGGTGGCACCAGTACTGGTGGATTGGTTAGACAGACTTTGATTTTTTCAAACGCTTGTTGGCACTCTTCATTCCACACCGTTGGCTGATTTTTGCGCAACAGTCTAAAGATGGGTATACATTTATCTGTTAACTGTGCGATGAAACGGGCAATGTAGTTGATTCGGCCTAGAAAGCCTCTGACCTCTTTTTCTGTGCTTGGTGGGGGCATTTCCAAGATTGCCTTTGTTTTGTCGGGGTCCACCTCGATTCCTCTTTCACTGATAATGAACCCTAAGAGTTTTCCTGATCATACTCCGAAAGTACATTTGGCCGGGTTTAGCTTAAGTTGATACTTCTGAAGCCGATCGAAAAGTTTTCGGAGATATTGAATGTGATCCATTTCATTTCTGGACTTGGCTATCATGTCGTCCACATATACTTCTATTTCCTTGTGGATCATGTCGTGGAATAGTGTGACCATAGCCCTTTGATAGGTTGCCCCCGCATTTTTCAGTCCAAATGGCATCACTCGGTAGCAAAAGGTACCCCATGGTGTAATGAAGGAGGTTTTTTCTCTATCCTCAACAGCCAGTTTGATTTGGTTGTACCGCGCATACCCGTCCATGAAGGAATACAACGTGTTGGTAGCAGTATGGTCTACCAGTGTGTCTATGTGTGGTAGGGGAAAGTCGTCCTTTGGACTTGCTCGATTGAGGTCCCTATAATCCACGCAGACCCTAACCTTCCCGGTCTTTTTGATGACGGGTACTATATTGGCCAACCATTCTGGGTATTTGGAAACCACCAGGAAGTTGGCATCCAACTGTCTTTGCACCTCCTCCTTTATCATTAAGGACCAGTCGGGTTTAATTCTCCTGAGCTTTTGCTTTACAGGTCGGTATCCCTCTTTCAGTGGCAATCTGTGTTCCACTATACTCGTGTCGAGCCCTGGCATGTCATGGTACGACCAAGCAAATACGTCTATATAGTCCTTTAGAAAATGTATCAATCCCTTTTTCATGCTACTTTCCATTTGGGTGCCGATGTTTACCTTTTTCTCCTCATCCTCTTTTCCCAAATTTACAGTTTCTATCTCCTCCTGATGTGGTTGAATGATGCGTGTTTCTTTTTCCAGCATCCTTTGCATGTCCGGAGAAATGGTCTCCTGCTCACTGTCGGACTCAATCCATTCGTCTTCCGTTTCCAGGGTCCACAGAGATTCATCAATCATAGACATGATGCGTTTTAGGTTCTGTTTTAGTCATAGATTTTATTATTCATTTTATTTTTGAAAGAATAATAAATAGAAGGAGGAAAAGAAGGAATATGATAAAATGCCTCGTATATTAATGAGAAATGAAGATGTATGTACAAGCCCTTTTAATCAAAATTCCTGCAGCCACGGGCGGGGACCGCAGGAGATATAGAGAAAAGCCTAAAAAAGAAAAGACCCTAGGGCTGATCCTCCCAATCCTCCCTCTCTGCTACTCTGGCTTTGACAGAGGCTTGTCATCCGTGCTGGAAGCAGAGGCGTCAAAAGTAATCCACCCGGCGTCGATTAGTTCTTGAACCCGATATTTAAGGGTCAAACAATTCTCTATAGAGTGACCGGGTGAGCCTGAATGGTAAGCGCATTTTTCGTTTGGCTTATACCATTCGGGGTAGGGAGGCTCCAATTGTTTCTTGGGAGGGACGCAGGTCAGGAGCTTAGCCTCCAGCAGTTGAGGTAGCAGCAATCCATAGGAAGTGGAGATTGGAGTGAACTTCCTTTCTTTCTTGCGAGGTTGCCTTGGCGTTGGCGGGGTAGAGGAAGGAGCGGCGAAATTGATTGCGTGCACAGATTCGTCCTTCTTCTTGCCAGCAGGTTTCCTGAAGGAGGCACCAGCTTGGGAAGATTGTGCTATCTTCCCGCTCCTCAGTCCTTGTTCCACTCTTTCCCCAACAGTGACTATGTCCGAAAAGAGGTTGGAGGTACTGGCTATTGCCTTATCGTAATACGCTCTGGTCAGTGAGTCGATGAACATAGCCACTGTCTCCTTGTCCATCAAAGGAGGTTCTATTTGGGCTGCCAGTTCCCTCCACCTTTGGGCATATGCTTTAAAGGGCTCGTCGTTCCTTTTGCTCAAAGCTCTAAGGTCTGACCTGTCAGGTGTCAGATCAATGTTATATCGCTAACGACGGAGGAAAGCGTCTGCCAGCTGTTTCCAGTTCTGGACCTGCCCCCTCTCTAATTGCATGTACCAGTTAAGCGCGGTATCTGCCAAGCTCTCCTGGAAGCAGTGGATCAGGAGTTTTTCATTGTCAGCATGGGCGACCATCTTACGGCAATACATCGTAAGATGGTTCTTGGGGCAGGTCATCCCGGCGTACTTGGGGAAGTCCGGGATTTTGAATTTGGGAGGGAAGCGGATGTCCTTCACGAGGCACATGTCAGCCACCTCCTTGACGTCGAAGTTATGCCCCTCGACTGCTTTCAGCCTCTCCTCCAGGGCGGAGAGTTGTTGTTTAGACACCTCTGGGGTAAGGACACGTGCAGTCTTAGCGTCCTTATCGCCGAAAAAGTATTCCTCCTCCTCTTCCTCATGAGGAGGGGTATGTTCAGCTTGGCCTTCGCCCTTGTTCTGCCCCTGGCGTACGACCTCCATTAGCTGGGCCATCTGTTCGCGGAGGATGTTAACCTCTGCAGTAAGCTTGCGGTTTTGCTCTTCCAAATTTTCCATTGCCTTAGCCTTTTGTGCACGAGTGCGAGTAGGGAGAGGACCAGCCACTTTCTAGCATGTCCGAGAAAGTTTTATTAATGCATGTTGAGTGCTTAAACTAACATGAGTATGCTTATGCATGAGAGGTTTTATTTACATGATACTGAATGTGCTCTCATTTTTATTTTCTCTCTTGATTTTTCTTTACTCATGGTATGATGGGGTATGAATGATTTGACTTTGTCAGAAGTTTATTTATTATTGATGTTTTTTGTATTTTTATCTGATGTTTATTTGTTTATTTTATAGCCTTTTATCTCTTCTGTCGGAACTGCGTGGCTACTTAGCTTGCAAAGAACCTGAAACCAGGCTAGCTAAAAGCAGACTGTCCGAGATAAAATATGGCTTTATGTGAAAGAATATTTATCGTCCCTTATCTCTTTTGTCGGAACTGCGTGGCTACTTAGCTTCCAAAGAACCTAAATCCAGGCTAGCTAAAAGGCAGACTGTCCGAGATAAGGGTGTTTATTTGTAAAATATTTTGTGATTTTGTTCTGTTGTTTGTTTATGCTATGCAACATACAAATGCAACAAACATATGTACACACAATTCAATCATCCTCGAACAGGAGAGACTTCGTTTTTATCACGAGGTAGGGTTTTCCTGCAGAAAAAGTGCATTGGTTAGGGTAGGTTCTAGCTGTTCTCACCAGGCTAAGGCCCCCATGGTGCCCCCATTATAGGGTCCCCACTCTCCAGCCGTCCAACCATGCTCAGCACTAAGGCCAGAGTCGGTCTTCTTGCCAAAAGAGGAAGGTTATCACCTTGAGTGGTGGTTTCCGATCACGCTTGGTGGGCACAAGGCCCTAACTGCGACGAGCCGTACCGCCACCCACTCCCTATGGTTTTCTCACTTGCCCCGGGTATAGAGGGAGCTGTAGTGTGCAAGGGTTTTGTGTGCAATTTATATTTCAATCAATTGCGTAAGTAGAAACAAGCAACGAGTTATTTGAAAGCCAAACAATAAAGCATGTTATAATACAAGGTAGGGTAAAAGCGCTATTTTCTTGGTTTAATTATTCTTAAGCCGGCCATCACTAAATGGGATCAACTCTCTAGGCTTCCCCAGTGGAGTCGCCATCATCGCCAGCCGTCTCAAAGAGAGAAGGTCGGTCGGAGCGACGCGATGGTTTTTCGACCCTCTTTGACTTTCGCGTTTTTTATTGGTGGTTACAACGTCTTTAGGTTGTCCAGATGCTTAGGGCTAATCTAGAGGCGAGGTTTTCGAAAAGTGTCCTTGAGTTGTCCAGATAGCAGGGCTAACCCAAGGACTTATTTATTTTGGGTTCTATGGAGTCGCCACTGATATTTTTACCATAAACATCGGAAAAGGGGTTTAAAAAGGCGTTGGTTTTCGAAAACCAACTTTGGTCATTAGAACCGAGTTGGGTAAGGGAGTTAGTTACGTGTAAAGGGAGTATTAGTCCCTTTACGACGCCCTTTCGGGTTCCCTATGACGAGTCGGCTATTTTTGAATAATTAAACTTGGAAAATTGCGCTTTTACCCTTTTTATTATGCGGAATTTAGATATATGACTACATGGCCCTAGTATCTATTGCATACATTTAAACGAAAGCGATAAAATTAGAAGGAGAGAGAATGTGCACCTCCAAAGCAAGCTTTTTATATATTTCTCTTTAAAAGAGAGGGTGCGTTTTGGCAGCCCTTCACTCTACACTCTCAGAAACTCCGGAAATGCCTCGGAGGGATTCTAAAGAAGATTTAGAACGCTCAGTTTTATGCCTAAAGACGCTCAGAAACTCCGGAAATGCCTCGGAGGGATTCTTAGAGAGAGAAAATCTAGAGAGAAGGAAGAGCTTCTTGGATTCTGTCTGAAAATGAGGGGGGGAGAGCCCCTATTTATAGTTTTTCGCGCCTGACAGGTCGAGACCGCCGTTTCCTCTGACAGGGGTCGAGACCGCCGTCTGGAAAGTCCAGACCACCGTCTCGCCTGGCGGAGAGTCGAGACCGCCGTGTGGATAACCCAGACCGCCGTCTCGACTTGGCAGAAATCGAGACTGCCGTCTGGAAAATCCAGACCGCCGTCTCGACCTTTGCAGGAATCGAGACCGCCGTCTGGAAAGTCGAGACGGCGGTCTCGTCCTGGCGTTGAGACGAGATGGCGGTCTCGTCCCTTCAGGGAGAGAAACTTTATTTTTCGGGCCAAAAAACCCTCCTATCTTAATACGGGGGCCTAATAGTCTCTCCTAGTGGCTTGTTAGGCTTTGGCCGTCTTCAAATAGGAAGCTTTCTGACTTTATTCTGAGGCCGGGCAAGATTTGGGGTCTACAACTATGATGAAACTTATGCTCCTGTTGCCAGGTTAGAGGCTATACGCCTACTTCTTGCTTATGCATCTTTGATGAAATTTAAATTATATCAAATGGATGTTAAGAGTGAATTTTTGAATGGGTTTATTAAAGAAGAAGTTTATGTGGAGCAACCCCCTGGTTTTGAGGATTTTAGTTTTCCTAATCATGTTTTTAAATTAAAGAAAGCATTATATGGGTTGAAACAAGCTACTAGATCTTGGTATGAAAGGATAAGTAGTTTCCTAACTTCAAATGATTTTACTAGAGGAAAAATTGATTCTACTTTGTTTATAAAGAAATTTAAAGAACATATCTTATTGGTCCAGGTATATGTTGATGATATTATTTTTGGATCAACTGATAATTCGTTATGTGTAGAATTTGCTAAGATAATGCAGGGAGAGTTTGAAATGTCTATGATGGGAGAATTGAGATTCTTCCTTGGACTACAAATCAAGCAACTTAAAGATGGCATTTTCATCTCTCAAACCAAATACTGCAAAGAGATCCTTAAAAAGTTTGGAATGGACACCTCAAAGGAAGCTAACACACCCATGGGAACTTCATGCTATTTAAACAAGGATGAATCAGGTTTGGAAGTTAATCAATCTATGTATAGAGGTATGATAGGTTCATCTGTTATACTTAACTGCAAGTAGACCTGATATTATGCATTTTGTCTGTGTGTGTGCTAGATTTCAGGCTTGTCCTAAAGAATCTCACCTAATTGCAGTAAAACACATTTTAAAATATTTAAAAGGAACTACTGGTTTTGGTTTATGGTATCCTTCTTATGCTTGTACTAGTTTAATAGGATATTCGATGCTGATTATGGTGGATGCAAAATTGATAGGAAAAGTACTAGTGGGACATGTCATTTGTTAGGTTCATCCTTAGTATCTTGGCATTCTAAGAAACAAGCTTGTGTTGCTTTATCTACCACTTGAAGTTTGAATATATTGCAGCTGGTAGTTGTTATGCTCAAATTTTGTGGATGAAACAACAGTTAGAAGATTATAGTATATTTTTAAATGACATACCTTTGATGTGTGATAATACGAGTGCAATTAATCTTACTAAGAATCCGAGTAATGCACTCTAGGACTAAGCACATAGAAATTAGACATCACTTTTTGAGAGATCATATCAGCAAAGGAAACTGTAAAATAGAGTATGTTGATACAAAGCATCAATTAGCAGATATTTTTACTAAGCCTCTACCCAAGGATAGATTTTATGATCTTAGAAGAGACTTAGGGATATTAGAAATAGCTTAAAATCTGCTTATTTTGACAGTTTTTGGATGATTGTAATGTTAAAATTCATTATACAAAATGTTAATAGTTTATCATGTGTTAAAACCTCAAAAATTTGAAGTACTCTCTGGAATAATCGATTAATTGGAGTTATAATCGATTATTTGCATCCAAAACACTCAAAACAGGACATTCCTCTCTGGATTAATCGATTAATTCGCCAATTAATCGATTAAATACAACATTAATCGATTAACTGCACAATTTAATCGATTAAATGGAACTGGCACTGGTTTAATGGATTAATCTGAGTTTTAATCGATTAAACCTGGCAAGTTTGGCTTCCTAGCCGTTGCCAACGGATCTTTTGACCTATATTCCCTTCCATATGACCGTTGGACATGCTTGGCTATAAGAAGGAACCTCCATTTCACTTCTACTCACTTCAATCTCTTGAAATCAAGCTTTCTTGCCTTATTCTATCAATCTTTCCCTCTTCTCAATACATTTAGCTTTCTAAATCTTCTTGTTATTCCTCCAATCTTTAAATGACCTCATCTTCTCGTGCTAAGATCTCTACTAGAAGAAGATCTGCACCCTCATCTCGTCCCCGTCCTAATTCTGTAGAAGGATGGATTTTTGATACAGATGGCCAACAAGAATTTCTAACCTATTGGAAAGAACGTGCTATTATTTCTCCAAAGTTCCTGTAGACCCCTAATTTTGCCCGGCCTCTCAAAATAAAAGCTAGAGGAACTTTCGCCAGAAGAGGGAGTTCATCCGGCTTCCCAAAACCGAGGAAACCTCCTGCAATCAACACAGAGATCGCTCGTCTACACGATAAAGGACAAAGGAGACTTCCTATACAGAGATCAAGCTCGCCCGACATTTCAGATGAAGGCCAAGAAGACTTCCTACACGAAGATAAAGCTTCAACGGACATATATCGGCACCAATCCACGTCCGAAAACGGCAAGGAAAGCTTCCCGGGGTCCCAGAACATGAAGGCTGGACAAAACAGGTCGAGACCACCATCCCAGGGTTGGGACGGCCGTCCCAACTGAAATTAAGCAGTTGGGACGCACGTCCCGAATGTGGGACGGCCGTCCCAAACTCCTGGGGGTCCCAACATGAGTAAAAATGCATTTGGGACGGCCATCCCAACCCAGACTGGCCGTCCCAGATTGGCACAACGCAGAAATCATGTTTGGGACGACCGTCCCAACCCAGACAGCCGTCCCAAAGTTCCAGGGCAAAATTTTCTATAAATAGGAGCCTCATTTGTCATTCTCCTTACACCACACAACTCAGAAGACTTGTCTACTTCTCTCCCTCTCTCGAATGATCTTTCTGATTGCCTTTTTTAGGTAACAATCAGTTAAGGAATTTGTATTCCGGCATTCGATTCTTCTAGAAAATTTAGTCGAGTCGAGTCTGTAATCGAGAGGAGAGAACAATTGTAGAGCGAGGGACTGCCGAAAAGCGTCCTCTTTGTACAAGAATCATAATATAAAGCTTGCTACGGAGATTTTTCTCAATTCTCTTCTTCTTTATTGCTTTATTTATTATTTTCTGTATGCAATGTAGATAAATCATGTAGATAACCATATCCAAATAACCGTACGAATAAAATAAGGGTAAATGCGTAATTTCTCATAATCTTCACTTAATGAATAAATCCGTCATAGGGAACCCGAAAGGGGCGTTGTGGGGGTGCTAACACCTTCCCCACACGTAACTAACTCCCTTACCCAACTCTGGTTATAATGGCCAAGTTGGTTTTTATTAAAATCAACGCCTTTTTTCCTTTTCCAATGTTTCCAGTCAAAACATTGGTGGCGACTCCAAAAGAACCCCTTTTCGAAAACCTTGCTTCTATTAGAGGATAGTTCAGTGTTGAGCACCTCGGAAGCAATGAACACAATTTTAACAAAAAACGCGAGTCTCAACCATCTATTCGCGACCGCTCGCATTAACGTTTGAGACGTCCCCAGGATGTCGGAACGGACGGCGGCGACAGATGGCGACTCCGCTGGGGAAGCTAGAGAGTTGATCCCATTTAGTGACGAATAAATTCAAATTAAGCAAAGATTTGAAATTACGCCTTTACCCTTCTGTATGTTTTTATTGTATGGCTTTAAATAACTGCTGTATGATTATTTCTGCAATTGTTTGAAATATAAATTGCACACAAAAACCCTTGCACACAACAGTCCCTCTATACCCGGGGGCAAGAGTGAATACCTATAGGGAGTGGGTGGCGGATACGATCGGTTAGTTGGCACACGGGGCTACTACCGTTGTCGGAAAACCACCAACTCAAGGTGATAACTCTCTTCTTTTGATCTAAGGGTGTCGACACGGAGTTCGTGCATGACCCGAGGATTGAGAGATTGAGAGGTCCCTATAATGGGGGCACCTTGGGGACCTTTGGCCTGGTGAGAACAGTTAGAACCACCTAAACCAAACACGTTTCTGCAGGAAAATCTCACCTCGTGATTAAATAAGCGTGGCTCTGCTCGTGGATGTATGAATTGTGTGTGCATTTGTTTGCTGCATTTGTATTGATGCATTAGCATAGGGTAATCATACAACAAACAAAAAAATGAAAAAACCCTAAAAATCACAAAAAGCGAAAAGATAAAAGACTTTTATCTCGGACAGTCTTCAGTTAAGCTAGCCTGGTTTCAGGTTCTTTGTAAGCTAAGTAGCCACGTTGACCGACAGAAGAGATAAAGGGTCATAAAAAATATAAAAACACATTAAAGTCATAAAAATACCTTTGTTACAAAATAAAAATTATTAGCAAAAGTCTTATAATTCATATCACCTGTTCTTCATAAAAATAAAAAGAGAAGAAAATAGGATTCTCTTCATTGAAATCCATAAACATTCATATAGATAAGCTTTCCTTACAAGAAAAACCCAGTATTATCATGCATCATATTAGGAATAAAACATGATAATACTTAGAAAAATAAACACTTGCATACATGCATTTACAAAAACCCATCCTCATATCATGCATTTTTCACTTTTGCTAGACAATGGAGGGATCCGGTTATAGACAATTAAAGAAAGTGGAGATCCTTCTATGCCGTGTGGAGAAGTTAAGGCAGTTGTGTACTTATATGCCGCGGAGGTCTCGTGCTAGTTTTGAGAAATCTTATGGAAGAATTCTTGACCTCCTAAAGATCGGCATCGATCCAATATTTGTTAGAGCATTGGTCCACTTCGGAACCCCAATCTACACTTGCTTTGAGTTCTCGCAGTTTGACCCGGTACCAACCTTAGAAGAATATGAACTCATGGTTAGATGGCCTCGGTCGGTTGGGGTCTATGTCCGCTCGGGAGAATATACGACCGTGAGCAAGGTTGCTACTATCATACGACTGCCTTCTCATCAATCCGCCTTACGGGGAAAGGGAATGTCAGAGGTTGGGAAATATCCGTAATAGAAGACCACCGACTTCTTTAGCCGAAAAGAAAGATTGGTCTACATTCAACAAAACTCTAGCATTGGCAATGTTCGGAATCATATTATTCCCATTTCATGCGAATATTGTGGATCATGCTTGCAATGGATGCATTCTTTGCACGGGATGTGTATTCAAAAAGTCCTATACACTGCAATCCTTGCGATACCACGCTTTACGTAGAATTTTGCCGACGAAACGGGGAAAAACACTCGGATGTTGTACTTCACTGCTATATGTATGGGGTGTTACCCACTTTTACGCCTCAAGCCACATGGGTGTATTTCACGACCCTTTAAGAAATTTCTCAAAAATCCCTCTTCAACATCGTCAAGCTCTAGAATGGAGAGCCGAGTTAGAAAAGCTGGAACATAGAGTATGTATCTTGGGTTTGCCCTTGGTTCAGACCGGTTATATTACGGTACGATGCGGAGATTACACCGAGCATACCACTTCTAGGTCTCGGAGGTTGTATAGCCTACTCTCCTAAAATGGCTATGAGACAACTTATGAGAACTCGGACTGCGCCAACCCAAGAAGAGATCGAGAGGCTGAGTCTATGCCACTATTCCCATAGTTTTGAAGAAGTATCTGCTGTCCGGAAAGCATGGGAAAGACCAGTCTACATGGGAGATAAAGAACTCGGAAAGGTTCATGTATCTACATCCCGTGAATATGAAGAATGGAGGAAAAATAGAGGGAAACCCCAGCCATCTGCTTCATTCACCACAACATTAGCCAGTGAGGAGCTACAACTGCAGGTCAATGCCTTGAACAAGAGGGTTGAAGTCATGGAAGCTCAGCTGAGGGCTTTTGAAGAAAAAGAGCAAGAATCAGCCCTTATAATAGATGGTCTAAAAAGGCAATGCAAAAAGAAGGACCACGAAATAGAGCGTCTTAAAGATGATTGTGCTGACTATCAGGAAGAGACTAAACAAGCATTGAAGACACCAAGGCTTGAGCAAGATAGTCTATTCCGGGACATGAGCGATGAAATAGCACATCTTGAGAGTGCGCTGACAGAACAGGCAAAAACGATCAAGCTAATACAGGATGACCTAGCGAATACTCGGTCAGAAGCACAGAAGTGGTGGGAAACCGCTGAAAAATACAAAGAAGACCTAGAGGAGCTACGTGAAAAAGAAAAAGATGGATTAGCTCAGTATGGTCAACTACTTCGCGAAAGAGACCAAATAATAGAGAGGTCTGATCAGCAGCAAGCCTTGATCGTTCATCAAGAAGAGAAGATAAAAGAGGCTCGTCGATATAGTGAAGACATGAGCCGGGCAGCATTTGAGCAAATCAAGACGCTCAGAAATCACGTGATAACAGCTGAAGACGAATTACGAAGAAAGCCTAATTTACCTATAGGATTCTTCAAGCTTTTTCGCTTTTGTCAACATTTGCTTCAAAGAATTGTATAGAAGGATTTACACTTTCTAATAAAAAGGATTTATTTTTCTCTCCTTAAATTGTCTATTGCATTCATAAATTGCATACATTCACATATCCCTCCTCGTTTTATTAAATAAAGATAATAAAAAGAAAGGATTAACTGATGTACTTTCCACAAATCAGAAAAATGGAAAAGAAGCCTGTCGTCATCAAAATCTTTACGACGGTCAATAAATCTGAAGATGATAACAAACAAGCATCGTTAATCATTCCAAACATTAAAAGGGAAGAAGCAATAACGCCTTTACGCTTATTCGTACCGCGTCCTTTCCCTTATGAATCAAATAAAGCTGTACCTTGGAGATACTCAGAAGAATCATCAGTCAATCAAGATATCTCCAACATAGCCGGTATTGGGGACATGACAAGAAGCGGAAGAATATATTCCCCCAAGGAATTACAAGATAATATTCCTAAAGATAAAATGAAAAATAAAGCCGAAGAAGAAAACAAATCCAAGGAGGAGACAGATGAGTTACTCCAGTACATAAGACAAAGCGAGTACTCCATCATAGATCAACTCAATCGTACTCCAGCAAAGATAAGTTTGTTATCACTCATCATGAGTTCGGAACCGCATCGAAACGCACTGTTAAAGGTTTTGAATGAATCATTCGTTCCGCATGCAATATCCCAAGACAAGTTCGAAGGAATTATTAGTAATATTACAGCTAATAATCATCTTACCTTCACCAACGAAGAATTCCCTTTGGAAGGGTCAAATCATAATAAGCCTTTGCATATCTCTGTCAAATGCAAAGAATATCTCATTTCCAAAGTACTTGTGGATAATGGGTCATCCCTAAATGTTATGCCTAAAAGTACACTCGACAAAATAACAGTGCAAGGAGCCCACATGCGCCCGAGTAATACAGTTGTTCGAGCCTTTGACGGATCAAGACGTGAAGTAGTAGGAGAGATCAGTCTACCAATCCAAATAGGACCTACTATTTTCAACATAGACTTCCACGTGATGGATATCACGCCAGCATACAATTGTCTCCTTGGTAGACCTTGGATTCACAGCGCTAAGGCAATACCTTCAACGCTCCACCAGAAAAATCAAGTTTGTGACAAATGATAAACTCGTCACAGTTCAAGCTGAAGAAGACTTTCTGATTAGCAAACCGACTGTCCAACCATATGTGGATGCGGCTGAAGAGGCTCTTGAAATGTCTTTTCAAGCACTTGAAATTGCCAATATCGAAAGACTCCCTAATAACATGAAGGTGGCCCATATGATGAAAAGATATGGATATCGCCCAGGACAGGGGCTTGGAAAGAACGCTCAAGGAATAAGAGAGCCACCAGATTTCAAGGACAATCCGTTAAAGTATGGTTTAGGGTACGACCCTACAAAAGATCAAGCCATACGGAAAGGGAAGTCTTACCCCTCGAAGATGATATTTCGAAAAGGAGGGGTATTAGCGCAAAGGGTAGCGTTAGTCATTAGGTGTCCTTCTTCTGATTCTAAAGGATGTAAACCTAGTGACTATTAGAGATCACTCCTCGGGGTATGTCCGTCCCCCGAGCATCTTTAGGGCACACATTTCCCTGAAATTACAAAAGAATGTTATTCTTACTATCTGCTTCTTTTCTTACTAAATGTATCTATACCCCATTTTAATAAAACAAGGTTTAGATAAAGCGTTGTGTTCCAAATGCGTCTGAATAATTAAAGCGCCGCAAAGTAAAGTCAAAAAGGATTGATTAATTAGAAACACAACTAAAATTTATCTTGATAAAATCAAGTTTCGACAATGTTGTGCAAAAAAATATACGCATACAAAAAAGGAAAGCCCGTCAAGGTCAAAGACCGAGACAAGAAAATAAAAGGGCAAAATACCCGGCAGGAAACCCACAAAGGGGGCTGCGCAAAAGTTAGGGTAAACCCGGCGGGAGACCGAACAATAATAAAAGGTAACACTGGGCAAAAGTTAGGGTTATAAAAAGTCCGTTAGGTATTCCTTAAAAATAAATACAAAAGAGGGAAACCTAGACAAAAGTTAGGACATAAGCACGACATCCTAGGCGAAAACCCAAAAGGGCGGCCTAGGGAAGTTAATCAATCGCAAAAAAGCGCTATATAACAATAAGCAACGACGCCTCGTTATAAGAGCAAAAAGTTTTGTCTAAACTAGCCTAAACACCGACCAACCTGGGCTAGCCATTCTTACAAAGACCTTTCATACAAAAATATCCCTCTAAAACACAAGCCTTTGATACAAATCCTTTTCTTTCTCTTCTCTTGACCATTTCACTATAAAGCATTCAAGTAATGAAGGGGAATGTGGTAACATAGTGATCAATAGGAAGGTTGAAATCCCTAAGGAAAGGAAGAAAGGCATTGATATGGCAGTTGCCCTACAAAACAGAAGATTACTCTTCGGCCATAGCAAAGAAAATTCCAAGACGGCAAATCAATACAGCTAAGCTTGTTATCCAAGAAACAAGATGACGTTAGGGTACAACATCAAGAACGCACCCGAAGTCAAAGCACATCAGTTAAAACTTTCGAAATATTAACTGAAATAGATCATAGGATGCATTTCATAAAACATTACATGCATTAAAACATCAATGAATGGAGTCCCATCTTCTTTCTCATCAAAAACTTGAAAAACTAGCATAAGAAGCTTGGGACGGCCGTCCCAATGTCCAGACGACCGTCCCAATGTCCAGACGGCCGTCCCAAATGCCATTTTTTGTTTGAGACGTGCGTCTCAGGTGGGGGCTGAGCCATGAACAATTTTGCCATTTGAGACGGTCGTCCCAACCCAGACGGCCGTCCCAAACTCCCCTACGCGACTATATATGAGAGGTGCGGGAATTGAGCTTTGGCACCTCATTCCAAGCCTCCTATCTTGCTCTTCCTCCTCCTCCATACATTTTTAGCATTTCTAAGAGAGTAGAGCTCACAATGGAACACAGAGAAGCCTCGTCCAGAAGAAAACGCACCCGGATCGCTTCTAGGAGAACTCCTGTCACTAGCATGATGATGGCGAAGCGCATCAACAACGATTGGCAAATATCCAACAATTTGCACGGTACCCTATCTTTGCGGTTAGATTTTGGGATCCTTGCTACATTCGGCTGGGAGCAAGACGTTAGGAAGTTCATCCACAACATAGGATGGGACTTCCTACTCCGCGAGCCGCCCACTCGGATCCATCGCACCGCTGCGATGGAGTTTCTCGCCTCTGTCAACATGATGGAAATGCCATCTACAATTCCTGGAGTGCCACCAACACAAGCTGTCTCCTCTTCGGATGGATGGAGCCTACTGGGACCACTCGCCCTGGATGACTTCAACGTCATCATGGGATTACGCCAACGAGCCGATACAAGAACATCGGAATATCGGTCCGCATATCCGGAGAAACCTACTTGTTCTCACCACCACCGGTATGTGGAAGGAGATTACTGAAGCTATCAATCTCCCATCTAATCCGAAGGGTGCAGCCTTCAATCCCCCTCTTCGCATTTGCCACAAATTACTTGCTGGGACCATTCACGGCGGGAAGGAAAGCCGAGGGAAAGGTCACGGCTGGCTGATCTTTTTATAGTCTATCGCATGCATCGGGGACACCGATGTAACCGGGATACGCATTCCTGAAGGTCTGTAAAGGAATGCGGTACTCGGGGACCAGCGGGAGCGATCATGGTGGCTCCCTTCCTTACCCCTCTAGCTGAATATTGGGGATGCACGGACGGAGAAGATATCCCGAGCTGAACTTCAACCGAGCCTATCAACGGAGGAGTGCGACGCACATGAATATCCTCGGCAGAGAAGGAACGGGGTTCATCTTAAAACCTATCATCTCGATTTCATGGGATATGCGCGACTTCGGTACGCCGCAAGACATCCCCACTACTTCGAGTCCCAGCGGCAATCACGCGATCCGGACTTCTCCGGCTTGTACCGACGCTTAGACGAGGAGCACGCCTATATGGAAGGAGAGTTCCGGTTTATACGCCAACGGTTTAGCCAGCTGACCGTCGGGAAAGACGGGACGGACCGCGAGATAGAGAGCCTGGTCCGGACTCGAGGCGAGATTCCGAGCCGCCTACTCAGCTGCTTCCCTTCGCCGGCACCATCTCGCCCATTCTAGCCCGAGGCGAGACGATTAGGATTTATTTTTATAGCTTTCTAGTATTTCGAATATGCTTAAAATGTATCCAACAAAAAGCGATAATAAATATTTCTGTTTTACACTTAGCATTTTAAAAGCCCATGTGTACAAAATAAAAGGCACACATGATCTATTAAAAAGTCAAATTTCAAACAAAGCTCGCGAAAAAATTAAATCGCGAAAGAAAAAGACGAAATCAAAAACCATTTCAGCAGAATAAGGAGCTTCAAGGAAAATAGCTCCAACCATCAACCTTCTATACCAACAAAAGAAGGTACCTCAAAACAGAAAAGCCAACAGAAAGGCTTGAAAATCCCCAAAGAAGATCCTTGCCTACTCTAGAGAAAAAACAAAAATAATTACTCCACGACTCAGCAGCATCATCACATGAGTCGTCAACCATAGTCATTTAAAGATCCGACCACTATCCTTCCATCCAAGGAAAAGGAAGTCATCAACCTTCTACACCAATAAAAGAAGGAGAAGAAAAGCCAATGGAAAAGGCTTGATCACCCTCAAGAAGATCTTTGCCTATTCAAAGGCAGAAAAATGCTTCATGACTCAGCGCCACCACATGAGTCATCAAACATAGTCATTCAAAGCTGCAATCAGCATCCTTCCATCCAAGAAAGAAGGATACCATCAAAATGAAAGAAGCCAAATGGAAAGGCTTGACCATCCCCAAGAGGATCCTTGCCTACTCCAAAGGCAAAACAAAAAGACTATCTCACGACTCAGCTTCATCGCCACATGAGTCATCAAGCACACTCATGCAAGAGTCTCCGTCACCTCCCCAAAGCAGAATAAGGAAAATAAGGAAAATAAGGACTACATAAGAGTCCATCAAAGAAAATACAGAATCAAATCCTCCACATCACTAGGGGGCAACCAAAGGAAAAGAAAGAAAAACTTTTCATCCCCTAACAGAGGCCACCACAGAAAAAAGGCCAAATAAAAATCGCCAAGAAAAGTATATCAAGAAAAATCTACAAAAAGACAAAAAGAGGAAAACAAAATTTTTCCATCTTCCAACTCAGATAAGAAGCTTCACAAAGCCAGGAGCCAAGACTCCATCATAAAAAAATCAAACCAAGGATTGGATCCCCAAGAAGCAAAGAAAAATTCCCCGGGGATCTCCAAAAGAAAAAGAGGAAGAAAAAAGATATCTTTCTCATCCAAAGATCAAGCCAATGTGCATAAAAGGAGCACATATGCAAAAGCTAAATCGCAAAAAAAGAGAAATTGCGGGAAAAGGGTAGAAACCCATTCCCCGAGCAAAATAAGAGCATGGGCAAAGCCATCTCAAACAACAACAACCCATAAGGAGTCGAAAACTCCATTTCTCCCTCGGAGGGCAATTCAAAATAGATCTCCGGAATGAAATCAATCCCCCAGTGGATCATCAACAACAAAATCTCCAAGTGGATCTTCGCCTAAACAAGAGGCATAATCAATAAGAGAAATCCCCAGCGAGCCTACCAAATGAAGGGAAAACTACAAGTTTATATCCTCGGGGAATCGTGTATAAATTCCCAAATACAAATATCCCTAGTGAAAAGCAAAGTCTTCACTTCCAACGAGGAAAGCGAAAGCCAATATCCCCAAGAAACGGGAAATCAACCTATACAGGAGGCAATCCAAAACCTAAGTCTTCACCACTATTGAAGCATATGCCTAAATCAAGAGGCACAACGAAATAGAAATCACATCCCCAAGTGGGGTCTTGCCTAAACAAAAGGCACAATCAACAAAAAGCTCAAAATCCTCAGAGGATTTCCGCCTGATCAAGAGGCGCAACCAAGCAAGAATCTCCCCAAGTGGATTTCCGCCTAATCAAGAGGCGCAACTAATAGAAATCAAAATCCCCAAAGGATTCCTGCCTAAACAAGAGGCAACCAACAAAGAATCCCCGACAAAAGCCGGATGGCTAAAACAAGAAAAGCCAAAATACAGAAATCCCCGGTTAAAACCGGATGGCTAAAAGAAAAAAGCCAAAACAATGGAATCCCCATGGCTAAACAGAAAAGCCAAAATCAAAGAATCCTCGGCAAAAGCTGGATGGCTAAAACAAGAAAAGTCAAAATACAGAAATCCCTGGTAAAACCAGATGACTAAAACAGAAAAGTCAAAAGGCAATTACTCCCCAGAGACGCATGATCAAAAACAGTAAGCTGTCAACCCATCTCCAAAAAACAGATGATCATAGGATTGACTATAAAAAGTTCATCCTATAAGCCTTGCGAAAAAGGCTTATCATTCACACCGGGTGGGGGATGTGTACTCACCTAAGTCTTGTGAAAAAGGCTTATCATTCACACCGGGTGGGGGTGTGTACTCACCTAAACCTTGTGAAAAAGGTTTATCATTCACACCGGGTGGGGGTGTGTACTCACCTAAGCCTTGTGAAAAAGGCTTATCATTCACACCGGGTGGGGGTGTGTACTCACCTAAGCCTTGTGGAAAAAGGCTTATCATTCACACCGGGTGGGGGTGTGTACTCACCTAAGCCTCGTGAAAAAGGCTTATCATTCACACCGGGTGGGGGTGTGTACTCACCTAAGCCTCGTGAAAAAGGCTTATCATTTACACCGGGTGAGGGTGTATACTCACCTAAGCCTCGTGAAAAAGGCTTATCATTCACACCGGGTGGGGGTGTGTACTCACCTAAGCCTCGTGAAAAAGGCTTATCATTTACACCGGGTGAGGGTGTATACTCACCTAAGCCTCGTGAAAAAGGCTTATCATTCACACCGGGTGGGGGTGTGTACTCTCCTAAGCCTTGCGAAAAAGGCTTATCATTCACACCGGGTGGGGGTGCATACTCACCTAAGCCTTGCAGAATGAGGCTTATCATTCACACCAGGTGGGGGTAGATACCCACCAAAACCTTAAAAATAAGGTTTGTACCGGATGAGGGTAGGTACTCATCAAAACTTAGCAGAATGCATTAGGTGGAGTAAAAATACTCACCTAAGCATTTCAAAAAATGGGCTGCTAAGATCTTACTTCTATTAGAGGATAGTTCGGTGTTGAGCACCTCGGAAGTAAGTACCCATAAGAGTTTAAGCAAAACATAAACTCATACCAGGTGAGGGTAGGTACTCACCAAAACCTTGCAGAATAAGGTTCATACCTAGTGGGGGTAGGTACCCACAAAAGTCTAGTAAAAATACAGACTTATACCCGGTGAGGGTAAGTACTCACCAAAGCCTTAGAAAAAGAAGGCTCAAACCAGATAGGGGTTAGTACCTATCAAAATATTTATCATCCGGAGGATCAGCAAGGAGCAGCATCCGAAGGACAGCCGGGCAAAAGGGTTAACTCCTTCCCCTACCAACTAATTTTGTTGGCATATTAAAAACCAACGAATTAGTTAGGCAGGTGAAGGGGGGGCAGTTGTAGACCCCTAATTTTGCCCGGCCTCTCAAAATAAAAGCTAGAGGAACTTTCGCCAGAAGAGGGAGTTCATCCGGCTTCCCAAAACCGAGGAAACCTCCTGCAATCAACACAGAGATCGCTCGTCTACACGATAAAGGACAAAGGAGACTTCCTATACAGAGATCAAGCTCGCCCGACATTTCAGATGAAGGCCAAGAAGACTTCCTACACGAAGATAAAGCTTCAACGGACATATATCGGCACCAATCCACGTCCGAAAACGGCAAGGAAAGCTTCCCGGGGTCCCAGAACATGAAGGCTGGACAAAACAGGTCGAGACCACCATCCCAGGGTTGGGACGGCCGTCCCAACTGAAATTAAGCAGTTGGGACGCGCGTCTCGAATGTGGGACGACCGTCCCAAACTCCTGGGGGTCCCAACATGAGTAAAAATGCATTTGGGACGGCCATCCCAACCCAGACTGGCCGTCCCAGATTGGCACAACGCAGAAATCATGTTTGGGACGGCCGTCCCAACCCAGACAGCCGTCCCAAAGTTCCAGGGCAAAATTTTCTATAAATAGGAGCCTCATTTGTCATTCTCCTTACACCACACAACTCAGAAGACTTGTCTACTTCTCTCCCTCTCTCGAATGATCTTTCTGATTGCCTTTTTTAGGTAACAATCAGTTAAGGAATTTGTATTCCGGCATTCGATTCTTCTAGAAAATTTAGTCGAGTCGAGTCTGTAATCGAGAGGAGAGAACAATTGTAGAGCGAGGGACTGCCGAAAAGCGTCCTCTTTGTACAAGAATCATAATATAAAGCTTGCTACGGAGGTTTTTCTCAATTCTCTTCTTCTTTATTGCTTTATTTATTATTTTATGTATGCAATGTAGATAAATCATGTAGATAACCATATCTAAATAACCGTACGAATAAAATAAGGGTAAATGCGTAATTTCTCATAATCTTCACTTAATGAATAAATCCGTCATAGGGAACCCGAAAGGGGCGTTGTGGGGGTGCTAACACCTTCCCCACATGTAACTAACTCCCTTACCCAACTCTGGTTATAATGGCCAAGTTGGTTTTTATTAAAATCAACGCCTTTTTTCCTTTTCCAATGTTTCCGGTCAAAAAATTGGTGGCGACTCCAAAAGAACCCCTTTTCGAAAACCTTGCTTCTATTAGAGGATAGTTCAGTGTTGAGCACCTCGGAAGCAATGAACACAATTTTAACAAAAAACGCGAGTCTCAACCATCTATTCGCGACCGCTCGCATTAACGTTCGGCGACAGTTCCTTATTGGTGAGCAGTTCATCAATAGGGGATTCAATTTTCCCAACCTTCTTGAAATTCAAGGAGTTCTTCCCTTCATCCAAATGCAAGGTACATATTATCCTGACCTTGTTAGGGTATTTTACTCTAGATTTAAATTTAGAGATTAAATAGCTACCTCTAGAGTAAAAGGCGTCACAATTATTCTTGACGATGTTATTTGGGAGAACGTTGCCCACTTTCCAATTAGAGAAGATGCTATTAACATTTATGGTGAGTTAGATGATTTTGACAGGTTCTTAGCTTACCATTCTTTTCTGCGTAATCCCCCCATGGAGATTGGACGTCTCCTTCTTGCTGGACCTTTGAAGAAGGAGGAACGCATGATTTTACATCTACTTGTCTGGATCCTCTGTCCCCGGGCTACGAATCATGCTCAATGTTCTTCAATTGATCTTAGGATTATTCATGCCATAATGAATAATGAGCCCTTAGATTGGGGCGTTCTTGTTACCATGACTATGTTAAAAGCCAAACGCCATCCCACCTTCAAAATTCCATATGCCCTCCTTGTCTCTTGGATTCTTGAATATAAGGGAGTCAATGTCGAAGGTGAACAAACAGTAAGAACAAATAACTTGAATCGCATGCTTGACAGTACATTGATCCAACTACAAATGGTGCGTGTCAACGACATTTATGTTCACAATGATGACGTTCCGAATCAAGGTGAAGATAATGAAGATTCTGATGAAGATATGCCTCCTACTGCTGAGTTTCTCTCTGATCCAATCCAAAGTGTTGGAACTTCCTCTACTCATCATGAAACCCGTCAATCCATGGAAGACATGTTATCTGACATGAATCAGAGAATGCAGTCATTCTTCACTCTTTCTAGAGTATGGCATGAGGAAATAATTCGTCGTATATCTGATGTAGATGATAAAGTGTGTCGTTTAGAAAATAGATTTGATGCACACTTTCATAGTGATGATAGTGAAGAATTTTAAATTTGTTGTTATTTCCTATATTGTAATGATTGCTTATCTCTAAAATAAAATATGGTATTCTGTTATTGCTTTGATTGAGGCGGAGTTTTCTCTAAGTTATGCATATTTTGAGGGGGAGCTCTTATGTTTGCATAGATGAATTACTTTTTATTCTAATCAAAATAGGGGGAGAAAATATTTAAAGCCTAAAATGATTGCTTTTAAATATTATCTGGTATGTTTAATGTGTTTGTTAGTATGACAGATAAAAAAGGTTATTACAAGGCTTTAAAAGATAATTTTGATCATCATCAAAAAGGGGGAGATTGTTGAACATTCAAGGACTTGATGTTGCACTTGATGGACATGAAGATTGTTGATTTTGATGATGATTCAAGAACACAAAGACTTAGAGTGTTGAAGACTTTTTTTGTATTGTAATAACTCTGTTTCAATTAGATTGAGTCTGTAATATTAGAGTTTAAGATAGCCGGTACATAGTCTGCACCTTAGAAGCTTCAAAAAGCTCAAATTTATCATCCAGGCTCGGCTTTAATCGATTAAATAGGGAAATAATCGATTAAAACAGTGAGAAAAACCATTTTCTGTATCTGCTCACTGGTTTAATCGATTAAACCACCTGTTAATCGATTAACAGGCCTGTTAATCGATTAACAGCACTTTTAATCGATTAAAACAGAGAGTTTTAGGGTTCTATTGATTTTGGCTCTGTAATAATCGATTAATACTTAATTTAATCGATTATTTCAGTCAGATTTTGATTTTTAACTTCAAATCAACCCTATTTTCGAAAACCCTATTTCCAAGAATCCTAATTCCGAAATTCCCAATTCCCAAACCCTAATTTCTCTACTTAAACTTCTCTATGGCACTCAGAAAAGTAGAACAACCTTTTTCATACAAAAGTTAAGTGTTGTAGTGCCAGAGAACTGTTTGTTGCAAGAAAAAGGGGCTTTTGGAACCTGGTGTGGGCTAGAAGCGATAAGAATCACTAAGTGGAGTTCTTAGTGGATTGTGTGTTGTGCCGTCTCTAGGGAAAGCTGTTCTTCATCTCTTGTGGATTTTAAGAGAGGTGTTTTCTTATCTTTATCTTTTCAATTGTAATTTGTTTGTAACAACTTGATTATAGTGACAGCGTTAATCCTCTGTTTGAGCGATTAGCAACTGGACGTAGGGTCTTTTGATCTGAACCAGTATAAATCTCCTGTGTAAGATTCTCTTCTCTTCTCTATTTACATTTACACAATTTTTAATCGGTAAAATTTGGGGAAAATTTTGAAAACCTAATTTTTGTTAAGAAACCAATTCACCCCCCCCTCTTGGTTTTGTCCGACCACACGAACATTCCGCTGCGCGATTCTAACAAAACTGAGGGAGAAACCAACATAAACCAGTAAAAAAATGAAAACCCTATAGTGGCTGCTCTCCCTTTCTATCCCCCTCTATATGGAAACTTAAATCTGGATCCCTCTGCCCTCACCAACCAGCTGGGCCCCCAACAAATCTGACCTAAAAACAAAACAAAATAAAAATAAATGACAATGACAGTAATGATGTGGCAGTGACATGGAAGTTGACGTGGCAGGTGACGTGGCAATGCCTCTTCAAGTCCAAAAATTAAATTCTAAACCTAATGAAAACTACAATTAATTAATAAACAGAATGATCAGTCCAATGAAGCCTAATAAATGAAAATGCACTAATAATAGACCATTAAGCACAATGTAACAATTAAGATAAATACAGAAAGTTAAGAAAATGTGGGAAAATAATGGCTCATCAATATTCTCATTTTTTCATTATTCTTAATAACAAGAACAATATTAGAAATCCAATCAACATACCTGGTTGTTCGGATAAACTTAACCTTTAGAAATCTCTCGATTTCCTCCTTGATTTTATCCACCACTTCTAGTGCAAACTTTCGAGGAGCTTGTTTGATAGGTTTTTTTCCCTCGATTATGGGCAATCGATGCTCTACTAAATTTCGATCCAAACCTAGCATTTCATCATACTCCTAGGCAAAACAATCTTTATACTCTTTGAGCACATAAATTAACTCTACTTTCATATAATCCCTTAATAACTTACTTATAATATATATGGGCATTGGACTATGTAGACCCCAAATCTTGCCTGACTTCACAATAAAGCCAGAAGACCTTCGTTCGAAGATGGATAAGGCCTCTTTAGATCCCTAGGCATGTTTACTAGGCTCCATGGTAGGATAGGAAGGTCTTCTGTACACGAAAATAAGAGAATTCTTGCCAAGAGTCCGAGACAGTCGTCTCGCCACTTGTGAGGTGAGACAGTCGTCTCGCCTGAAAAGGGTCGAGACGGTCGTCTCGACCTGACTGGCACGGATTCCTATAAATAGGATCTCGCCCTCCCCCCCCTCATTTCACACAGAATCCAAAAGTTTCTACTTGAATACACTCCTCTATCTCCCGAAAACTCTCTCTGAGCCAACTCTGAGCACTTTCTGGAGTTCGAGTGCTCTTTTCAAACACTATGTAGCTAGAGTCTTTGTTCGGTAGAAGAGTGATCAACATTGTAGAGTGAGGGGATAGCCAAAAAGCTTCCTCAAATTTTGAAGAAATTAATATAAAGCTTGCTTCGAAGGTTTCTTCCCTTATATTCTCTTTTACTGCTTTCCTTTATCGCTTTCTTTGTATGCATTAGATATTAAGGCCATGTAGACATTTAAATTCTGCAAGTAGATAAATAAATAGGGTAAAAGCATAGTTTCTTAGTCTTTATTTTATAAACTAGTCCATCATAGGGAACCCGAAAGGGGCGTTGTGGGGTGCTAACACCTTCCCCACATGTAACTAACTCCCTTACCCAACTCTGGTTGTGACGGAAAAAGTTGGTTTTCTAAACCCAACATCATTTTCTTCCTTTTTCGATGTTTACGGTGAAAACATCGGTGGCGACTCCATAAGAACCTTTTTAAAAACCTCATTCTTAAGAACAGTCTGGTTATCAGGCATCTTAAGAATGTTGAACATCTTCTTCAAAAATCGCGAGTCATCCAAAGCCATCACATCGCTCTGACCGCCTTTTTTTATGGCGGCGACATATGGCGACTCCATTGGGGAAGCTAGATAGTTGATCCCATTTAGTGATGGACTAAGTTTAATAAATAAAACCTTGAAATTATGCTTTTATCCTCCGTTGTTTTTATAACATGCTTTATTGAATGACTTTAATAACTGTTGTATGTTTACTTTATGCAATTGTTTGAAATAACAACTGTACACAAACCTTTGCACACAACAACTCCCTCTATACCTGGGGGCATGTGGGATAACCTTAGGGAGTGAGTGGTTGGTACGATTTGCCGTAGTGAGGGCCATGAGCCCACCAGTATGGTCAGAAACCACCACTCAAGGTGATAACCTTCCTCTTTTGGCCTAAGGACTGACAAGGCCCTAGTGCCATGCATGGTCTGAGGGCTGGAAGACTGGGAACCCTATAATGGGGGCACCTTGGAGGTCTGGCCTTGGTAAGGATAATTAGAACCACCTTGAATATGCACTTTTTTGCAGGATACCCCTACCTCGTGATAAAAACATCATCACATAGTTCGCAGATGAGTGAATTTTTTGTGCATTTGTTTTTTGCATTTGTTTATTGCCTAACATAATCATACAACAAGAATAAAAACAAAATCCCAAAAACCTTTTCATAATAAACAACCTTATCTCGGACATTCTACATTTTAGCTAACCTGGTTTCAGGTTCTTTGTAAGTTAAGTAGCCACGTGCTTAGGAGAAGGAAGAGGAGGAGTTCTTCTACGAGCAAAAGGCCCTCGTTTAGTCCAATGCAAGGGCAATACTCATCCAGCCCCCCAAAGTCTCCAAGCAATAAATCTCTGCTCTTGAGGAGAGACTTAGGGCCATGGAGGGGCATAACTTTGAGATGAAGGAGGCAGCTGATATGTGCCTCATCAAGAATATCTGCTTCCCTCCCAAGTTCAAGGTCTCGGACTTCCCGAAGTACACGGGAATGACTTGTCCCAAGAGCCACCTTACCATGTACTGTCGTAAGATGGCCGCATATGCTGATAACGAGAAACTCCTGATACACTGCTTTTAGGAAAGCTTAGCTGATTTAGCTTTGAGCTGGTATATGCAATTAGAAGGAGGACAAGTCCAGACTTGGAGACAACTAGTAGACGCCTTCCTTTGTCGCTATAAGTATAACATCGATCTAACCCCGGACAGGTCAGATCTGCAAATGCTAACCAAGGGAGGCAATGAGGCTTTCAAAGCTTATCCTAGCACTGGAGGGAATTGGGCGCTCAGGTAGAACCTCCACTTTCAGACAAGGAGACCGTATCCATGTTCATCAACTCATTGACTGGACCCTATTACGATAAAATGATAGGGAACACGTCAACCCTCTTTGCGGATGTGGTCACCATAGGTGAGAGGATAGAACAGGGATTGAAGAGTGGAAGGATAGCACAACCTTCCTCCTCTAATGCGTCATTCAAAAAGTCCCTGGGCAAGAAGAAGGAGGGAAACATCAACGCCATTAGCCTCACCACTCCTTCTTTCTCCGCAAAGCCAACAAGGCAGTCCCCGAGGCAGGAAAGGAAGTTCACTCCCATACCAACCTCTTATGGGAGTTTACTACCTAAACTAATAGAGGCCAAGCTTCTGGTATACGTCCCTCCCAAAAAGATGGACCCACCTTACCCTGAGTGGTACAAACCCAATGAAAAATGCTCTTACCACTCAGGTGCTCCCGATCACTCAGTGGAAAACTGTCGGGCCTTAAAATACAAGGTCCAGGAGTTAATAGACATCAGGTGGGTCACCTTTGATGCTCCTGCCCCCAATATAGACGTCAAGCCTCTGTTGCAACCAAAGTGATAGGGTCGGATAGGGAGGACCAGCTGATAGGGTTCCTTTTCTTTTTAAGCTTTCTTGTATTTCTTGTGGTCCCAACCTGTGGCCATGAGATCATTGATTAAAAGGGCATTTTGTACATATTCTTTTCTTGTAATACATGAGGCATTGTCATCCATATTAATTTTTATTTTTTTCCCTCTTCTATTTATTATTCTTTCAAAATAAATGAATAATAAAATCTATACTTAAACAGAACCTTTTAAAAACAATCATGTCTATGATTGATGAATCTCTGTGGGATCCAGAAGCCAAAGGCGTATGGGTCAAATCCAACAATGAGCAAGAGACCATTTCTCCGGACATGCAGAGACTGCTAGAAAGAGAAGCTCGCTCCATACAGCCCTACCAGGAAGAAACATAGGTCATTAATTTAGGGCAAGGAGACGATAAGAAAGAAGTAAATATCGGTACCCAAATCGACGGTAACATCAGGGAGGGGTTAATACATTTATTGAAAGAATAGGTGGACGTGTTCGCTTGGTCTTACCATGACATGCCTGAACTCGACAAGAGCATAGTGGAGTATAGACTACCTTTGAAAGAGGGTTTCCGGCCAATAAAGCAGAAACTCAAAAGGATTAAACCCGACTGGTCCTTAAAATTTAAGGAAGAAGTACAAAAACAACTGGATGCCAATTTCTTGGTTGTGTCCAAATACCCTGAATGGCTGGCAAACATTGTGCCTACCATGAAGAAGAATGGAAAAATCAGAGTGTGTGTGGATTACAGGGACCTAAATCAAGCAAGTCCAAAAGATGATTTTCCCTTACTGCATATCGACATATTAGTGGATCACACTGCCACGAATACACTCTACTCCTTCATGGACGGATACGCATGGTATAACAAGATTAAGTTGGTTGTTGAAGATAGGAAAAAAACTTCCTTCATCACTCCGTGGGGAACGTTCTGTTATAGAATCATACCTTTCGGGCTCAAGAACCCAGGGGCTACCTATCAAAGGGTAAAGGTAACGTTATTCCATGACATGATCCACAAAGAAATTGAAGTTTATGTGGATGACATGATTACCAAGTCCAAAAATGAGATAGACCACATTTCATGTTTGAGAAAATTATTCCAACGACTTCGGAAGTATCAACTGAAGCTAAACCCGACTAAATGTACTTTCGGAGTACGGTCAGGTAAACTCCTTGGGTTTATCTTCAGCAAAAAAGGAATAGAGGTAGACCTCGACAAAACCAAGGAAATTTTAGAAATGCCCCCACCAGAAACGAAAAAGGAGATCAGATGGTTTTTGGGACGAATCAACTATATAGCAAGGTTTATTGCACAACTCATGGACAAATGTGCACCCATCTTCAAGCTGTTACGCAAAAACCAACCAACAGTTTGGAATGAGGATTACCAACAAGCTTTTGAGAAAATTAAGTTATGCTTGACCAATCCACTGGTACTGGTGCCTCCTGTCGCCGCCGTCCCTTTTCGACGTCCGGAGGAGGACGTCTTAGAAACGTTTATGCGAGCGGTCGCGAAAAGATGGTTTAGACTCGCGTTTTTGTTTTAAAAGGTTTTCGAAAAGGGGTTCTTATGGAGTCGCCACCAATGTTTTGACCATAAACATCGGAAAAGGAAAAAATGTTGATTTTAAGAAAAACCGCACTTGGCCATTATAACCAGAGTTGGGTAAGGGAGTTAGTTACGTGTGGGGAAGGTGTTAGCACCCCACAACGCCCCTTTCGGGTTCCCTATGACAGATTAATTCATTTAAATAAAAACTACGAGAAATTACGCGATTACCCTATTTTATTACATAATATTAAATGGCTATCTACATGATTTTATTCTATGTTGCATGCATAAAATGATGAATAAAGTTAAATAAAGCAATAAAAGAGATATTAAAATAGCTATCTACATGATCCTATTCTACAGGACATAATAAAGCTAAATAAAACAATAAAACAATAACAGAGAAGGGAATTGAAAAGAACCTCCGTAGCAAGCTTTATATTGAGAATCTCGAACTGTGAGGATGCGTTTTGGCAACCCTCTCTCTACACAGTCTCTCCTCACCAATACAAGATCGACTCTACTAAAATTTTAAAGAAGAATCAAATGCGGAATATAATTCCTTAACCGATTGTTACCTATTTAAGGCAATCGGAAAGATCATTCGAGAGAGGGAGAGAAGTAGACAAGTGCTCTAAAGTGTTTCAGAGCTCTCTGGAGTGTCTGTGGTGTGAAAAAAGTGGCAAATGAGCCTCCTATTTATAGTTTTTCGCAGCTGGCGCACTTTGGGACGCCCGTCTGGGTTGGGACGGCCGTCTGGACTGGGATGGCCGTCCCAAATGGCAAAATAACGAAGGCTGAGACCCCCAGGGGTTTGGGACGGCCGTCCCAACTTGGGACGCGCGTCCCGAGTTGAATCCGGAGGGTTGGGACGGCCGTCCCAACTTGGGACGGCCGTCTCAGCCCGTTCCGGTTCGCGTTTCGGGACCACCGTTGCGTTTGGGACCCCCGTTGCGTTTGGGACCCCTGCTGCGTTTGGGACCCCCATTGCGTTTGGGACCCCCGTTGCGTTTGGGACCCCCGTTGCGTTTGGGACCACCTGTTGCGTTTGGGACCACCCGTTGCGTTTGGGACCACCATTGCGTTTGGGACCACCTGTTGCGTTTGGGACCCCCTATTGCGTTTGGGACCCCTATTGCGTTTGGGACCACCATTGCGTTTGGGACCCCTGTTGCGTTTGGGACCACCTGTTGCATTTGGGACCACCTGTTGCGTTTGGGACCACCATTGCGTTTGGGACCCCTGTTGCGTTTGGGACCCCACGTTGCGTTTGGGACCACCGTTGCGTTTGGGACCACCCGTTGCGTTTGGGACCACCCGTTGCGTTTGGGACCCCCGTTGCGTTTGGGACCACCGTTGCGTTTGGGACCACCGTTGCGTTTGGGACCCAGGAAGCTTTCCTTGCCGTTTTCGGACGTAGATTGATGCCGATGTGTGTCCATTGAAGCTTTATCTTCATATAGGAAGTGTTCTTGGCCTTCACTAAGATGCCGGGCGAGCTTTATCTTTGTGTAGGAAGTCTCTTTAGTCTTTATTGTGTGAATGAGTGAACTCCGTCTTCTGTTGTGGGAGGTCCTTTCTCGGTTTTGGGAAGCCGGATGAACTCCATCCTCGGGCGAAGTTCTTCTGGCCTTTATTTTGAGAGGCCGGGCAAAATTAGGGGTCTACAGCTGCCCCCCCTTCACCTGCCTAGCTAATTCGTTGGCTAGATATGCCGACAAAATTAGTAGGTAGGGGAAGGAGTTAACCCTTTTGCTCGGTCTTCCTTCGGATCGTTGCTCCTTTGCCGATCCTCCGGATGATAAATATTTTGATAGGTACCAACCCCTATCTGGTTTGAGCCTCCTTTTATAAAGCTCTGGTGAGTACTTACCCTCACCCGGTATGAGTCTGTATTTTATTAGACTTTTGTGGGTACCTACCCCCATTAGGTATGAACCTTGTTCTGCAAGGTTTTGGTGAGTACTTACCCTCACTTGGTATGAATGATAAACCTTTTTCGCAAGGCTTAGGTGAGTATACACCCCCACCCGGTGTGAATGATAAACCTTTTTCGCAAGGCTTAGGTGAGTATACACCCCCACCCGGTGTGAATGATAAACCTTTTTCGCAAGGCTTAGGTGAGTATACACCCCCACCCGGTGTGAATGATAAACCTTTTTCTCAAGGCTTAGGTGAGTATACACCCCCACCCGGTGTGAATGATAAACCTTTTTCGCAAGGCTTAGGTGAGTATACACCCCCACCCGGTATGAATGATAAACCTTTTTCTCAAGGCTTAGGTGAGTATACACCCCCACCAGGTGTGAATGATAAACCTTTTTCTCAAGGCTTAGGTGAGTATACACCCCCACCCGGTGTGAATGATAAACCTTTTCTCAAGGCTTAGGTGAGTATACACCCCACCGGTATGAATGATAAACCTTTTCTCAAGGCTTAGGTGAGTATACACCCCACCGGTGTGAATGATAAACCTTTTTCTCAAGGCTTAGGTGAGTATACACCCCCACCCGGTGTGAATGATAAACCTTTTCTCAAGGCTTAGGTGAGTATACACCCCCACCGGTATGAATGATAAACCTTTTTCTCAAGGCTTAGGTGAGTATACACCCCCACCCAGGTGTGAATGATAAACCTTTTTCTCAAGGCTTAGGTGAGTATACACCCCCACCCGGTGTGAATGATAAACCTTTTCGCAAGGCTTAGGTGAGTATACACCCCCACCCAGGTGTGAATGATAAACCTTTTTCTCAAGGCTTAGGTGAGTATACACCCCCACCCGGTGTGAATGATAAACCTTTTTCGCAAGGCTTAGGTGAGTATACACCCCCACCCGGTGTGAATGATAAACCTTTTTCTCAAGGCTTAGGTGAGTATACACCCCCACCCGGTGTGAATGATAAACCTTTTTCGCAAGGCTTAGGTGAGTATACACCCCCACCCGGTGTGAATGATAAACCTTTTTCTCAAGGCTTAGGTGAGTATACATCCCCACCCGGTGTGAATAATAAACCTTTTTCGCAAGGCTTAGGTGAGTATACACCCCCACCCGGTGTGAACCTGCATCTTGACAGACTCTGATGAGTACCTACCCCCATCTGGTGCGAATCTGCATTTTGACAAATTCTTGGAATGCTCTTTTTGGAATATCTTTTTGATTGATGAGTACGAACCCTCATCCGGTTTCTGGCGACTTATTGTCTCTGATCATGCGCCTATGGGGAGTAATTTTTCTTTTTGATTTTTTTTTTTGTTTTAGTCATCCGGTTTTACTGAGGATTCTTGTATTTTGGCTTTTCTTGTAGCCATCCGGTCTTCACAGGGATTCTTGTTGATTGCCCCTTTTTAGGCGGGAATCCACTTGGGATTTGATTTCTTATTAGTTGCGCCTCTTGATTAGGCGAGAGCCCACTTGGGGATGTGATTCTTGATTGTGCCTCTTGATTAGGCGTGTGCTTCAATAGTGGTGAAGGCTTTTTACTTGTTGTTTGCCTCTGAATAGGCTGATGTTCTATTTGAGGATATTTGTTCTTGATAACACCTACGAGTAGGTAGATGTTTCTTGAAAGCTTTGCTTGTATTACCTCTTTTAGGTTGATTTCCGTTTCTTGGGAATATCGGCTCTTTGCTTGTTTACGAGTAAGCATAGGCATTCTTGGGAGTGAAGGTTTTGTACTTGGCTGGGGATATTGATATTGGATGCTTAACTCCCTGTGGATTTGTAGTTTGCAATTTGCCTTTGCGGTTAGGCTTCTCGGGAGAAAATTTTCTTTTTGGTGATCCACCGGGGGGTTGATTTGCCTTCCTGTGGATGGAATTTTCTCGTTTTCTTCTTTTATAGATTTTTCTTGATGTGCTCTTCTTGGGGATTCTCTTTCCGGTTGCCTCTCGGTGATGTAAAGGACTTGACTTCGTATGATGGGCTCTTGTGTAACCCTTATTCTCCGTTGGGGCATGAAATGGAGATCCTTATATGAGTGTGTTTGATGACTCATGTGGTGATGTCTTCGAGTCGTGAGGTAATCTTTTTGTCTTGCCTCCGGAGTAGGTAAGGATCAGCTTGGGGTAATTGAGCCTTTCAGTTGGCTTTTCTACATTGATGACTTTTCCGGATGGAAAGATACTGATTGCGGCTCCAAGTGATTTATGGTAAACGACTCATACGATGATGAGGACGAGTCATGAAGTAATTTTTGCTTTGCCTCCGGAGTAGGCAAGGATCCGCTTGGGTATTATCAAGCCTTTACGTTAGCTTTTCTGTTTTGACGTATCTTCTTTTGTTGATGGTTGGAACTATTTTCCTTAAAGCTCCTTATTACTGCTGAAATGGTTTTTGGTTTTGTCTTTTGCGATTTTGATTTTCATATGGAGACTAGATTACGGCGCCTCCTGTTTTCAATCACGAGTATGGAGACTAGCCTCCTTATATGCATGTTTAATATTCTTGTTTGAAGAAAATTATTTTTTTTTTTTTATTTTGACAAAGTCGTATTATGCAACTATTTTGTGTGTGGATGTCCTAAATGCAATCTAATGTTTATTTATTTTTGATGCATTTAGAAAGTAAGCTGGCCTTCTCTGTTGGCTTCTCATGAATATGCCTGATGGGCTCCTTTCTTATGACCTTAATGATGGGCTCATCTTTTACTCATCTTTTGGTTTTAACCCTATCTTTTGCCTAGACCAGCCCTTTACGGGTTTTCGATCTAGCGAGCTGCCTTAATTTTTGCCTAGAATATCTTAGGGGGCTTTTGCCTTATCTTTTGCCTAGATCGTTCTCTTTTTTTTTTTTTTTTTTTTTTTTTGGTTTTCGATCTAGCGAGGCTACCCTGGTTTTTACCTAAGAATATCCTAGCGGGCGTTTATTCTCTTATTATTTTTATATGCTTCCCTTTTTTAGATGCATGTTTGAAAAAGTCTTTGCGCATATTTATGATTTATCAATAAAGAGGCATTTCCATAATATTTGGTCAAGAGAAATGAAATGAAAGGGAATTTTATTGATAAATGAGCAAAAGTTTATTTCTTTTACGGAAGGATTTCAAAGGGTATTTAGAAGAATGGGTGGTCGGGGTTGGTCTGTCTTGTTTTAGGCTTATACGATCATGTCCATGATATCCGCCCCGGTTTTCCTAATTGCTTCGGTTGAGATGCCTGAGCTCGGAGTGAAGACCATGCAGACTGCTTGCTTACGGAAGAATGTTACCTTAGCCGCCTTTCGGTTTTCAACTAAAATAACCACTTGCTCTTAGTTTTTTTTTTTTTTTTTTTTTTTTTTTTTTTTGACCTCTTCTTTTTGCCTAGGACATATCCTAGCGAGGAATATGGACCCTATCTTTTGCCCAGGAATGTCCTTTGCGGATTTTCATTCCTGACGGGTCTTGAGCAATGTCTTCAAGCATAATATTTCTTTACTGCGTCCGAATTGATTGGGTGTCGAAGCTCCTCTCCATCCATATTAGTGAGAATAAGTGCCCCTCCTGAGAAAGCTCGTTTGACCACAAAGGGTCCTTCATAATTTGCCGCCCATTTTCCAATTTTATCCTTACAGGTTGGAGGCAGTTTCTTTATCACTAAATCCCCTTCTTGATAAGTATGAGGGCGGACCTTTTTATCATAAGCCTTTTTTATCTTCTTTTGATAGGCTTGTCCATGGCATATGGCATTCAGCCGCTTTTCATCGATAAGGTTTAATTGATCGTATCGACTTTGAACCCATTCGGCTTCTGTTAATTTTGCTTCCATAATAATTCGCAGGGAAGGTATTTCGACCTCTATTGGCAATACGGCCTCCATTCCATATACAAGGGAGAATGGAGTGGCTCCTGTTGAGGTTCGTACAGACGTTCGATATCCATGAAGAGCAAAAGGTAACTTTTCATGCCAATCTTTATAGGTTTTAACCATCTTTTGAACAATCTTCTTGATGTTTTTATTGGCTGCTTCCACTGCGCCATTCATTTTAGGCCTATAAGGAGAAGAGTTATGATGTTGAATTTTGAAGTCATAACATAGTTCTTCCATCATTTTATTATTCAGATTGGTCCCATTATCAGTAATGAGACGATGTGGAATGCCGTATCGACATATGATATTTTTCTTAACAAAGGTGACTACTACTTTTCTAGTCACATGTGCATAAGATGCAGCTTCCACCCATTTAGTGAAATAATCAATGGCTACCAAAATGAATCGGTGACCATTGGACGCCTTAGGCTCAATAGGTCCGATGACGTCTATGCCCCACATAGCGAACGGCCAAGGGATAGCCATAACATTGAGAGGTATCGGTGGAACATGTGCATTATCTGCGTGTATCTGACACTTGTGACATTTTCTAGCATATTGATAACAGTCCTTTTCCATTGTGGACCAAAAGTATCCTGCTCTGAGGATTTTCCTAGCCATGATATGCCCTGGTGCATGAATCCCGAAGGTTCCTTCATGTATTTCTTTGATCAGTATCTGGGCCTCTTTGGGATTAACGCATCTTAACAAAGTAGAATCACAATTCTTTTTATAGAGGGTTTCTCCTATCAACATAAATCCTATAGCCCTTTTCCGAATGATCCTTTTATCATTGTCACTGATTCCCTCTGGGTATTCACCCTTTGTCAAGTACTGCCTTATGTCCTGATACCAAGGGGCTTTATCTTTTTCGCTATCCACCATCATACAAAAGGCTTGTTTGTCGTGCCTTTTGACTTGGATGATGGGCATCTCATGCTCTTGCCCTAGTGCGAACATGGATGATAATGTTGCCAGCGCATCGGCAATCTGGTTATCCTCCCGAGGGATATATTCGAAACTGATGTTTTCGATTTGTGAAGTCATCTTACGGATATGCTCCAGATAAGGGATTAATTTGGAGTTTCTAGTTTCCCATTCACCCTTGAGCTGGTAAATAACAAGGGATGAGTCACCGAATACTTTGAGTTTGGTTACCCCGTGATCCAAGGCCGTTTGAATACCTAGAGCACAGGCCTCATATTCTGCCATATTGTTTGTACAATCGAAGGTTAATCTGGCTGTTATCGGGATATGCTTCTTTTCAGGCGATATTAAAATAGCTCCGATCCCATGTCCCAGTAAGTTTGAAGCTCCATCGAAAAACATGATCCACTCATCATTTTTAAGCTCTTCATGTTGAATATGCATTATATGCTCATCCGGAAAATCATCTTGGAGGGATTGATATTCGTGCTGTTGGCCCATGTGCCGGGTAGTCACGCGAAGGACTCGGCTTTGATAGCTTTACGAGTGATATGAATAATATCAAATTCGAGAGGAGTACTTGCCATCTAGCTATCCTTCCGGTCAAGATGGGTTTTTCAAACAAGTATTTGATTGGGTCCATTTTGGAAATTAACCAAGTTGTATGTCGACCATATATTGTCGAAGGCGTTGAGTTGCCCATACCAATGCACAACATGTTTTTTCAAGTGGTGTATAACGGGTCTCATAGTTTAGGAATTTTTTGCGAGGTAATATATGGCTTGTTCTTTTTGCCGGTGTCATCTTGTTGACCGAGCACACATCCCATGGACTCGTCGAGTACTGATAGGTAAAGAATTAGGGGTCTCCCTTCCACAGGCGGTATCGATCTGGAGGATTAGTTAGGCATATTTTGATATTTTCGAAGGCTCGTTGACATTCATCATTCCAAGCGTCGGTTGGTTTTTACGCAATAACTTGAAGATGGGCGTACATTTATCCGTTAATTGCGCAATGAGCCGTGCGATGTAGTTTATTCGGCCTAAGAACCCTCGACTTCTTTTTCGTTCTTGGCGGGGGCATCTTTATGATTGCTTTTGTTTTATCGGGGTCCACCTCGATTCCTTTTTACTGACGATAAACCCGAGAAGTTTTCTCGATCGTACTCCGAACGTGCATTTAGCCGGATTAAGCTTAATCCGGTATTTTCGAAGCCGATTGAATAATTTCGTTAAGTGTAGGAGGTGATCTGTCTCATTTTTAGACTTGACAATCATATCATCCACGTATACTTCGATTTCTTTGTGGATCATATCGTGAAATAGTGTAACCATAGCCCTTTGATAAGTCGCCCTGCATTCTTAAGTCCAAACGGCATCACTCTATAACAAAATGTCCCCCATGGCGTAATGAAGGAAGTTTTTCTCTGTCTTCGACGACCAATTTGATTTGATTATACCCTGCATATCCATCCATGAAAGAATAAAGAGTATTTGTAGCGAGTGTGATCTACGAGCATATCAATATGTGGTAAGGGGAAATCATCTTTCGGACTTGCACGGTTCAAGTCCGGTAATCTACGCATACTACGATTTTTCCATTTTTCTTTATAAGCTGGCACAATGTTTGCCGACCATTCGAGGTATTTTGAAACGATCGGGAAATTGGCATCCAAGCTGTTTTTCTACTTCTTCTTTAATTTTTAAGGACCATTCTGGTTTTACTCTTCGAGTTTTTGTTTAACGGCCGAAATCCCTCTTTTAATGGTAATCGATGCTCCACTATACTTTTATCGATTCCGGGCATATCATGGTAGGACCACGCAAACACGTCCATATATTCTCTTAACAATTGTATTAGTTTTTCTTTGACATCATCATCAATTTGGGTTCCAATATTTACTTCTTTCTTATTATCTTCTTGTCCCAGATTGATGACCTCGGTTTTCTCTCGATGGGGTCTGTATTGATTGCGCTTCTTTTTCTAGCGAGTCTTTGCATGTTCGGAGAAATGGTCCCCTCCTCACTGTCTGACTCAATCCATTCGTCCTCGGCTTTTGGATCTTCCGGGGAGTTTTCAATCACAGACATGACTGTATGGGTTATACTTTGTTTTAGATTCCTTTATTAGATGTATGAGAGAGAAAAGAATGAAAGAGAAATGGAAAATGCCTTATTGTATTGATAAATGCAAATATTTACAAAACCCTTATTAACCAAAAATCTCGTGATCATGGGCAAGGATCACGAGGAGTACATCGGAAGCTTTTGATATATTTTTATATATTTTTTTTTTGTATATATATTTTTTTTTTAGATGACAAAAATGATGAGCCCTAAGTGCTGATCTTCCTTAACTCATCCTTCATTCGGGTTGTGATAGAGGCTGGTCGTCCACCTTTGGAGTAGATGCGTCAAAGGTAATCCATCCCGCATCTATTAAATCTTGGACCTTATGCTTTAAGGCCATGCGGTTATCTACGGAATGTCCTGGAGCGTCCGAATGATAATTGCATTTTTCATTTGGCTTATACCATTCTGGATAGGGTGGCTCCATCTTCTTGGGAGGGACGCGTACGAGGAGTTTAGCATCTATTAATTTTAACAGCGAGGCTTGCATAGGAAGTGGGTATCGGAGTGAACTTCCTTTCGACCTACGCGACTTGGTTTGCTTGAGAGGAAAAAGAAGGATTGGCCAAGTTGATTGCATTTACGGTTCCCTCCTTCTTTTTTCCAAAGCTCTTTTTAACGAATTGAGTAGAAGAGTTGGAGGAGTTCTGTTGTGCAATTCTTCAGCTCTTCGGGCCTTGTTCTACTCTTTCTCCTATAATGACTACATCCGCGAAGAGTGTTGATGTGTTCCCTATCATTTTGTCATAATAGGGACCCGTCGGAGAATTGATGAACATGGATGTAGTCTCTTTATCGGATAGAGGAGGTTCCACTTGTGCTTGCCAATTCCCTCCATCTTTGGGCATATGCTTTGAAGGATTCATCGTCTTTCTTGCTTACTAGTTGTAGATCTGCTCTTTCAGGGGTCGAGATCAATATTGTATTTATATCGACGAAGAAAGGCATCTGCCAGGTGTCTCCAGGTTTGGATTTGGCCCCCTTCTAGTTGCATATACCGGTTTAAGGCCGATTCGACTAAACTCTCCTGAAAGCAATGGATCAGGAGTTTCTCATTATCGACATATGCAGCCATCTTACGGCAGTACATTGTAAGATGGCTTTTGGGACAGAGTTAACCCTATGTATTTTGGGAAGTCCGGAGTTTTGAACTTGTTAGGGAATTGGATATTTTTGACGAGACACATATCATTTGCTTCTTTTATATCAAAGTTATGACCTTCCATGGCTCTCGGCCTTTCTTCAAGAGCGAGTGATTTGTTGTTTTGATATTTCAGGAGCATGAATATGTCTTGCTCTTGTGTCGGAATGAACGTGCTCACTTTGAGGTTCCTCTTCTTCTTCTTGGTGAGAGGCTTGTCCATTCTGAGGATCCTCTCGATGAAGATTCTGTTGGTGCATCATTTCTAGCATTTGAGCCATTTGCTCTTTCAGCGTAGTAAGCTCAGCGGTGAGCTTTCGGTTTTGCTCTTCTAGTTGTTCCATCTTTTTAGCTTTTTGAGCACGAGTGAGGACGGGCGGAAGACCAGCCACCTTCTAAATGATTTTGATGATTCTTATTATGACTTTTTATTTTAAATGATTAGCGTGGAATAAATATGCCCTAGGATGAATGTGTTTATGTATGAGAGGTTTTATTATAATGATGTTTATGCATACCTTTCTTAATGTATTGGTTTTCTCTCTTGGTTTTACCACTTATTGAATGATATGGTATGAATGATACGACTTTGCCAAAAATCTTTTGTAAAAGGGTATTTTTATGACCTTAATGTTTTTATATTTTTAGGGTTTTTTCATTTTTTATGATTTTTAGGGTTTTTCACTTTTTTTGTTTGTTGTATGATTACCCTATACTAATGCATCAATACAAATGCAGCAAACGTATGCACACACAATTCACACATCCACGAAGCGAGCCACGCTTATTTAATCACGAGGTAGGATTTTCCTGCGAAACGTGCTTGGTTTAGGTGGTTCTAACTGTTCTCACCAGGCCAAAGGTCCCCAAGGTGCCCCCATTATAGGGACCTCTCAATCTCTCAATCCTCGGGTCATGCACGGAACTCCGTGGCGACACCCTTAGACCAAAAGAAGAGAGTTATCACCTTGAGTTGGTGGTTTTCCGACAACGGCGGTAGCCCGTGTGCCAACTAACCGATCGTATCCGCCACCCACTCCCTATAGATATTCACTCTTGCCCCGGGTATAGAGGGACTGTTGTGTGCAAGGGTTTTTGTGTGCAATTTATATTTCAAACAATTGCAGAAATAATCATACAGCGAGTTATTAAAAGCCATACGAGTAAAAACATACGGAAGGGTAAAGGCGTAATTTCAAATCTTTGCTTAGTTTGAATTTATCTCGTCACTAAATGGGATCAACTCTCTAGCTTCCCCGGTGGAGTCGCCATCTGTCGCCGTAGTCCCTTTCCGACGTCCGAGGAGGACGTCTTAGAAACGTTTATGCGAGCGGTCGCGAAAAGATGGTTTAGACTCGCGTTTTTGTTTTAAAAGGTTTTCGAAAAGGGGTTCTTATGGAGTCGCCACCAATGTTTTGACCATAAACATCGGAAAAGGAAAAAATGTTGATTTTAAGAAAAACCGCACTTGGCCATTATAACCGGAGTTGGGTAAGGGAGTTAGTTACGTGTGGGGAAGGTGTTAGCACCCCACAACGCCCCTTTCGGGTTCCCTATGACAGATTAATTCATTTAAATAAAAACTACAGAAATTACGCGATTACCCTATTTTATTACATAATATTAAATGGCTATCTACATGATTTTATTCTATGTTGCATGCATAAAATGATGAATAAAGTTAAATAAAGCAATAAAAGAGATATTAAAATAGCTATCTACATGATCCTATTCTACAGGACATAATAAAGCTAAATAAAACAATAAAACAATAAAAGAGAAGGGAATTGAAAAGAACCTCCGTAGCAAGCTTTATATTGAGAATCTCGAACCGTGAGGATGCGTTTTGGCAACCCCTCTCTCTACACGAGTCTCTCCTCACCAATACAAGATCGACTCTACTAAAATTTTAAAGAAGAATCAAATGCCGGAATATAATTCCTTAACCGATTGTTACCTATTTAAGGCGATCGGAAAGATCATTCGAGAGAGGGAGAGAAGTAGACAAGTGCTCTAAAGTGTTTCGAGCTCTCCGGAGTGTACGTGGTGTGAAAAAAGTGGCAAATGAGCCTCCTATTTATAGTTTTTCGCAGTTGGCGCACTTTGGGACGCCCGTCCAGGTTGGGACGGCCGTCCGGACTCGGGATGGCCGTCCCAAATGGCAAAATAACGAAGGCTGAGACCCCCGGGGGTTTGGGACGGCCGTCCCAACTTGGGACGCGCGTCCCGGTTGAATCCGGAGGGTTGGGACGGCCGTCCCATCTTGGGACGGCCGTCTCGACCTGTTCAGCCGATTTTCGCGTTTCGGGACCACCATTGCGTTTGGGACCCCCGTTGCGTTTGGGACCCCCGTTGCGTTTGGGACCCCCATTGCGTTTGGGACCACCCGTTGCGTTTGGGACCCCTGTTGCGTTTGGGACCACCATTGCGTTTGGGACCACCATTGCGTTTGGGACCCCTGTTGCGTTTGGGACCCCCGTTGCGTTTGGGACCCCGCTGCGTTTGGGACCCCTGTTGCGTTTGGGACCCCCATTGCGTTTGGGACCACCTGTTGCATTTGGGACCACCTGTTGCGTTTGGGACCACCGTTGCGTTTGGGACCCCATTGCGTTTGGGACCCCCGTTGCGTTTGGGACCACCTGTTGCGTTTGGGACCACCGTTGCGTTTGGGACCCCATTGCGTTTGGGACCCCCGTTGCGTTTGGGACCACCGTTGCGTTTGGGACCACCTATTGCGTTTGGGACCCCGGGAAGCTTTCCTTGCCGTTTTCGGACGTAGATTGATGCCGATGTGTGTCCATTGAAGCTTTATCTTCATATAGGAAGTGTTCTTGGCCTTCACTAAGATGCCGGGCGAGCTTTATCTTTGTGTAGGAAGTCTCTTTAGTCTTTATTGTGTGAATGAGTGAACTCCGTCTTCTGTTGTGGGAGGTCCTTTCTCGGTTTTGGGAAGCCGGATGAACTCCATCCTCGGGCGAAGTTCTTCTGGCCTTTATTTTGAGAGGCCGGGCAAAATTAGGGGTCTACACCTCCCATCGAAGGAAAACCTCTGATTCTTTATCTATCAGTACTTGATGAGTCTATGGGATGTGTGCTCGATCAACAAGATGATACGAGAAAGAAAGAGCAAGTCATATACTACCTCACTAAAAAATTCTTATACTATGAGACCCACTATACACCACTCAAAAAAACATGTTGTGCATTGGTGTGGACAACTCAACGTCTTAGGCAGTATATGATTAGACATACGACCTGGTTGGTCTCTATAGACCCCAAATCTTGCCCGACCTCAAAATAAGAGCAGAAGACCTACTATTCAAAGATGGACGAAGCCTAAAAAGCTACTAGGAGAGACTATTAGGCCCCATGTTAGAGTAGGAAGGATTTTTTGTAAAAAAATAAGGATTTTTGCCTTCAGGAGTCGAGACCACCATCTCACTTTTCAGGACCGCCGTCTCTCCATTGATGCAAGTCGAGACCGCCGTCTCGTTTGGCAAGACGGCCGTATCACCACTGGCCAATGGCGAGAGCCCCCTCCCGTTTGGCGAGAAGGCCTTCTCGTCACTTGAAAAGTTGATACCGCCATCTCGCCAAACGAGACGGCGACCTTGCCACTTTTGCAAGTAGAGACCGCCGTCTCCACCTGATAGGCGTGAATCCCTATAAATAGTGAGCGCTCCCCCCCTCATTTCACACAGTTCTTCCACTTTCCCTTCTACACTTTCTTCAAATTCTCTTCCTAGAGTCCCTCCGAAGCATTTCCGGAGTTTCTGAGTGTCTTAGAGAGCTTTTTATAGCGTTTATAGAGCGATTTTCGGCGTTGTAAGAGCGAAGGACTGACAAAACGCACCCTATCTTTAAGAGAATTAATCAAAAAGCTTGCTTCGGAGGTTTCTTCACTCTCTCCCTCTCTTTTACTATCTTTATTTTTATGATTAAATTGCATAATAGACATTAGGGCCATGTAGTTATTATTTTAATTCCGCAAATAAAAGGGTAAAAGCGTCTTTTCAAAAGTTTATCTATAAAATAACGTCGTACGGGAACTAACACTTCCCTTACACGTAACTAACTCCCTTACCCAACTCTGGTTTTAATGACCAAAGTTGGTTTTTGAAAACCAACGCTTTTCTCTCCTTTTTCGATGTTTCCAGTAAAAACATCGGTGGCGACTCCATAAGAACCCTTTCAAATTAGTTCTTAGGTCAACCCGGTTATCGGACGACCTAAGAACACCTTTTCGAAAACCTCGCCCCTAGGTTCAGCCCGGTTATTAGACAACCTAAAAGGGTTGTAACGTCACCCATAAAAACGCAAAAATTGGAAAGTCGAAATCATCGTGTCGCTCCGATCGCCTCCTTTTTACGGCGGCGACAGATGGCGACTCCACTGGGGAAGCCTAGAGAGTTTATCCCATTTAGTGATGGGCCAGTTTAATAAATAAACTAAGGAATTATGCTTTTACCCTACCTTGTATTATAACATGTTTTAATTGTTTGACTTTAATAACTGTTGTTTGTTTATTATTACGCAATTATTCGAAATACAAACTGTACACAAACCTTTGCACACAACAGTTCCCTCTATACCCGGGGGCAAGTGAGAAATCCATAAGGAGTGGGTGGCAGGTACGGTTCGCCGTAGTGATGGCCTTGAGCCCACCGGTGTGATCGGAAACCACCACTTAAGGTGATAACCTTCCTCTTTTGGCACAAAGACTGACTATGACCTTAGTGTTAAGCATGGTCGGAAGGCTGGAGAGTGGGGACCCTATAATGGGGGCACCTTGGTGGCCTATGCCTTGGTGAGAACAGTTAGAACCTACCTTCGCCAATGCACTTTTCTGCAGGAAAACCCTACCTCGTGATTAAAACGACTTCTCGCCTATTCGCAGATGATTGAATTGTGTGCACATCTGTTTGTTTTATTTGATTGCATGACATAACCAAACAACAGAAGAATCACAAAAAACATTTTTTGCAATAAAAGCCCTTATCTCGGACAGTCTGCCTTTTAGCTAGCTTGGTTTCAGGTTCTTTGTAAGCTAAGTAGCCACGCAGTCCGACAAAAAAGATAAGGGACGCTATAAAGCCATTTTTTATCTCGGACAGTCTGCCTTTTAGCTAGCCTGGTTTCAAGTTCTTTGTAAGCTAAGTAGCCACGCACTCCGACAGAAGAGATAAAGAGTTATAAAATAAAAAAATCAAATCAAATAAAAACCCAAATCAAATAAATGGGACCTTGTTCATAAACATCAAATTCATAAAACATCCATATAGATAGTTTATTTTTTCCAAAAAACAATAATAATACCATACATCATGTAGAAATAAAACATGATAAATAAGGAAAATAAAACACTCACATTCATACCTACAATAAGCATCATGTTCATAAAACATGCATTTTGGTTTTAGAAAATGGAGGGGACTAGTAGACATCTGAAGAAAGTGGACATTCCCCGATACCATATTGAGAAGTTGGAACAGCTTTGCACGATAATGCCACCAGAGGTTCGCTCCGACTTTGAAAAATCCTATGGACAGATCCTCGACCTGCTGAAGATCTGTGTCGATCCCATTTTTATCAGGGTTCTAGTTCATTTCTGGAACTCAAGTCTGCGCTACTTTGAATTCCAACAATTCGACATGGTGCCCACTTTGGAGGAGTATGAGATTATGCTAAAATGGCCTAAATCAGTCGGGGTCCATATTCGCCATGGGGCATACACTCCTGCAACACAAATCGCTGCCATCATCCGATTACCATTCCGGCAGACTACCCTGATAGAAAAAGGAACATCCAGGGTTGGAAAGTCTCAATGTTAGAAGACCATCTGTCCACTTTGGCTGAAAGGGCAGAATGGGTCGCTTTTAACAAAACCTTGGCCTTAATCATATTTGGAACAATCTTGTTTCCCTTCCACATCGACACAGTGGATCAAGCCGTCATGGATGCCTTCTTTGCCTGGGACGTGAACTCGAAGAGTCCCTTGCCTGCAATTCTTGCCGACACCTTGCTCTCGGTGGAATTTTGTCGCCAAAAGCAAGGAAAAACACTCCGATGTTGCTCTTCACTACTTTTTGTGTGGGGGATCACACATTTCTACGCTTCTAGTCACATGGGGATGTTCCCCGAACCTTTGAGAAGCTTCTCCAAAATCCCTCTCCACCGACGCCTAACCTCAGAGTGGAGGGTCGAGTTGGAACAATGGGACGCTGACCAATTATCCTGGGCTTGCCCTTGGTTCCGACCTGGCCTAGTCCTCAGATGTGGAGATTACCTGAGCATACCATTGATAGGACTCAGGGGTTGCATAGCCTATTCACCTAGAGTAACTATGAGACAACTCATGAGGACTCAAACTACAATATCTCGCGAGGAGCTCGGAGGACTATGTTTCTTCGGAGACCCATGCACCATCGCCAACTCACTAGCCGTGAGAAGAGCATGGGAGAAACCAATCTTTATCGGAGATAGAGAGCTAGGAAAATCTCGAGTAGCTATCTCCAGTGACTATGAAGAGTGGAGACGCAAAAAAGGGATGTCTCAACCATCCACCTCACTCGCTACATGTGCAAATAGTGAAGAGTTGCAAAATCAATTTGACGCCTTGACCCAAAGGATAGAAATCATGGGAGCCCAGATGAGGGCCCTTGAAGAAAGAGAACAAGAATTTATCCTCACCATAGACGATCTACAGAGGCAATGCAAGAAAAAGGATCATGAAATAGAGCGCCTCAAGGATCAATGGTTGACTCTAACGAGCAAGCTATCCGAGCATCCAAAGCTGCTAGAACCAGCTCGGATAGCCAACTTCAAGAAATAACCGCCAAATCAGCACACCTTGAGGCCGAATCAGCAAAGCAGGCTCAAACGATCAAGGACTTGTTACAAGATCTCACAAGGACTCGGTCAGAAATACGGTAAGAGCGAGAGGCCAACCGGAGACTCAACAAAAGTCTCACTGAGCTACGCTGCAAAGAAAGAGACGGGCTAGCTCAGTACGGTCAAGTACTACTATCGCCACCGTCCGTTCTAACGTCTAGCGACATATCGAACGTTTATGCGAGCGATCATGAAACGATAGTTTAGACTCGCGTTTATTAAAAATGTGATCATTGCTCCCGAGGTGCTCAACAACTGAACTATCCTCTAATAAAAGCAAGGTTTTCACAAAAAGGTTCTTATGGAGTCGCCACCAATGTTTTGACCATAAACATTGGAAAAGGATAAAAAGGCGTCGATTTTAAGAAAAGCAAACTTGGCCATCATAACCAGAGTTAGGTAAGGGAGTTAGTTACGCGTGGGGAAGGTGTTAGCAACCCCACGACGTCCCTTTCGGGTTCCCTATGACGGATTAATTCATAAAGTAAAGATTAAGAGAAATTACACTATTACCCTATTTTATTATACAATATTAAAAAATGGCTATTTACATGATTCTATTTTCTATTGCATACATAAAGCAGTAAATAAAGCAATAAAAGAGAAGAGAAGTGAAAAGAACCTCCATAGCAAGCTTTTTATTATAACTCTTCAACTGTGAGGATGCGTTTTGGCAATCCCCCGCACTACAAAGACTCTCCTCCCCAAATACAGGACCGACTCTACTAAAATTCTAAGAAGAATCGAATGTCGGAAGAAACTTCTTTAACCGATTGTTACCTTATAGGCAATCGGAGAGTTCATTCGAAACAAGGAGAGAAGAGAAGAGTGAGGTGTGTCCAAAAACGCTCAAATGAGCTCCTATTTATAATTTTTTTCAGCCTGGCAGCTCGGGACGGCCGTCTGGGGTGCAGAAAACAGGGATCGCCGTCTGTAGAGGTTGGGACGGTCGTCTGGGATTTGGGACGGACGTCCCATGTACTAAATTTGAGTGAGACGACCGTCTGGCCTGTCTGGTACGGCTGTCCTGGCTTCTGGGATGGCTGTCTCGAGTGTTTTGGCCAAATTTTGTGTTCTAGGACTCCCGAGAAGCATTCCTTTCTTCAGACGGAAGCTGATTGATGCCGATAGACGTTCACCGAAGCTTCATCCTCAGATAGAAAGTCTTCTGGTCTTTATTGAGAGGTCGGGCAAAATTAGGGGTCTACAACTACGAGAAAAACAACGAGCCCTTGCAAAACTCGATGAACTACAAGCCTTGGTCGTCCATCAAGAGGCGAAGATCAAAGAGGCTCAAAAATACAATGAAGATATGAGCCAGGCGGTCCAGAGGCAAAGCGAAGCACTCGCTCGTCACGTCCGGGAAGCCGAAAGGGAATTACATAGAGACCAAGACCCCATGTGGGTTTCTTTAGGCTTTTCCGTTTGTGTCAAAAGTTGCTTCGTAGTATGGAACAAGGGAATGTACACCTTCTACGGATAAATGAAAATTTTCTTTATTCAACGATTGTCTACTTGCATGCATATCATTCATTCGCATACTTAACTTCCCCTCCTTCACTTTTAATAAACAAGATAATAAAAAGGAAAGGATTAACTAACACGTCTTCCAAATCAGAAGAATGGAGAGAAAACCACTTTTAATCAAGCTTTCCCCAACGGTTGATCCACCCCAAGAGGACAATAAACCTCGACCGTTGGTCCTCAAAACCAATAAGGAAGAGGGGGCAAGGACACCCGTGCGACTATTTATGCCACGTCCTTTCGCCTACGAGTCAAATAAAGTTGTACCGTGGAGATACGGGGAATCTTCACCAATAAAGGAGGATATCTCTAATATAGCTGGCATTGGGGGCATGACTAGAAGTGGAAGGGTCTACTCCCCCAAGGACTTACAAGAAGATGTCCCCAAAAATAAAGGGAAAAATAAACAGATCGAAGAAAAAGAAAATAAAGAATCGAAGGAGGAGACCAAGGAATTACTCCAGTTTATAAGGAAAGCGAGTATTCCATTATTGACCAGCTCAATCATACACCTGCAAAGATAACCCTTTTATCTTTAATGATTAGTTAGGAACAACATAGAAATGCCCTGATGAAGGTCTTGAGCAAAGCGAATGTACCTCACACTATATCCCAAGAAAAGGTTGAGAGGATCGTTGGTCACATTACGACAAACGATCACCTCACCTTCACAGAGGAAGAACTCCCCCTCGAGGGGTCAAGCCACAACAAGCCCTTGCACATTTCCATCAAGTGCAAGGAGTACCTCATAGCCAAAGTTCTTGTGGATAACGGGTCATCCTTGAATGTGATGCCCAAGTGCACACTCGACAAGTTGACTATTCAAGGAACCCGTCTATGCCCAAGTAGCACTATCGTTCGAGCCTTCGACGGATCAAACCAAGAAGTAGTGGGAGAAGTTAATTTGCCAATCCAAGTCGGACCCACTATCTTCAACGTCAATTTCCATGTAATGGATATTACTCCGGCATATAGTTGTCCCCTCGTATATAAAGGCTAAGAAGACTTTCTATCTGAGGATGAAGCTTCGGTGGACGTCTACCGGCATCAATCGGCTTCCGTCTGAGGAAAGAAAGCTTCCCAGGAGTCCCAGAACACAAAATTTGGCCAACACACTCGAGACAGTCGTCCCAGAAGTCGGGATGGCCGTCTGGACTGACCTTACCCCAGACGGCCGTCCTGAGCTGCCAGGCTGAAAAAACTATATATAGGAGCTCATTTGAGCATTTTTAGACACACCTTACACTTCTCTTCTCTCTCCCTTTCGAATGAACTCTCCGATTGCCTATAAGGTAACAATAGGTTAAGGAATTTTCTTCCGGCATTCGATTCTTCTTAGAATTTTAGTAGAGTCGATCCTATATTCAGAAAGGAGAGTATTTGTAGAGCGGGGGATTGCCAAAACGCATCCTCACAGTTGAAGAATTGTAATAAAAAGCTTGCTACAGAGGTTCTTTTCACTTCTCTTCACTTTTAATTGCTTTATTTACTGCTTTATGTATGCAATAGAAAATAGAATCATGTAAATAACCATTTCTTAATATTGTATAATAAAATAGGGTAATAACGTAATTTCTCTTAATCTTTACTTCATGAATTAATCCGTCATAGGGAACTCGAAAGGGGCGTCATGGGGTGCTAACACCTTCCCCACGCGTAACTAACTCCCTTACCCAACTCTGGTTATAATGGCCATGTTTGGTTTTTCTTAAAATCAACGCCTTTTTATCCTTTTCCAATGTTTACGGTCAAAACATTGGTGGCGACTCCATAAGAACCCTTTTGCGAAAACCTTGCTTTTATTAGAGGATAGTTAAGTTGTTGAGCACTTCGGAAGCAATGAACACATTTTAAAATAAAATGCGAGTCTAAACCATCTTTTCGCGACCGCTCGCATAAACGTTCGAGATGTCCCTAGATGTCGGAACAGACGGCAGTGACAGATGGCGACTCCACTGGGGAAGCTAGAGAGTTGATCCCATTTAGTGACAGATAAATTCAAACTAAGTAAAGATTTGAAATTATGCCTTTACCCTTCTTTGTATGTTTTATTGTATGGCTTTAATAACTGTGTAAGATTATTTTCTGCAAATTGTCTGAAATATAAACTGTACACAAAAACCCTTGCACACTACAATCCCTCTATACCCGGGGGCAAGAGTGAATACCTATAGGGAGTGGGTGGCAGATACGACCGGCTTGTTGGCACACGGGGCTACAACCGTTGTCGAAAAACCACCAACTCAAGGTGATAACTCTCTTCTTTTGGTCAAGGATGTTAACATGGAGTTTCGTGCATGATCTGAAGAATGAGAGATTGAGAGGTCCCTATAATGGGGGCACCTTGGGGAGCTTTGGCCTTGGTGAGAACAGTTTAGAACTGCCTAAACCAAGCACGTTTCTGCAGGAAAACCCTACCTCGTGATTAAATAAACGTGACTCTGCTCGTGGATGAGTGAATTGTGTGTGCATTCGTTTGCTGCATTTGTATTGATGCATTAGCATAAGGTAATCACACAACAAACAAAAATAGTAAAAATCCTAAAAACCATAAAAGTGATAAGAATAAATCAACTTTATCTCGGACAGTCTTCGTTTAAGCTAGCCTGGTTTTAGGTTCTTTGTAAGCTAAGTAGCCACGTTGGCCAACAGAAGAGATAAAGGGTTATAAAAAATATAAAAAACAATTTAAAGCAATAAAAATACCTCTTACAATAAAAAGATTTTTGACAAAGTATTATTATTCATACAATATTTGTTCATAAAAATAATAAGAGAAGAAAATAGGACTCGCTTCATCAAAATCCATAAACATTCATATAGATAGTTTCCTTTTCAAGAAAAAACCAAGCACTATCATGTATCATACTAGGAATAAAACATGATAATACTTAGAAAAACAAACACTTGCATGCATGCATTTACAAAGACTCATCCTCATATCATGCATTTTCATTTCTTTTAGATAATGGAGGGATCCAGTAATAGACAGTTAAAGAAAGTGGAAATCCTTCTATGCCGTGTAGAGAAGCTAAGGCAGTTGTGTACATATATGCCGCCAGAGGTCAGTGCTAATTTTGAGAAATCTTATGGAAGGATTCTTGACCTCCTGAAAATCAGCATCGATCCTATCTTTGTTAGAGCATTGGTCGACTTCTGGAATCCCGACCTGCACTGCTTTTGATGTGAACATGACCTATGATAAGGGCTAGAGCAAGGGAAACAAAAGAAGCTCTTCAACAAGTATTGTTGGTTGACCAAATTGTGTTTTGGATTAATCAATTAATGGACTTTAGTTTGATTTTGTTTCAAGTTATAATAAGGGCCCAATTGAAAATTTAGTCATCAGCCTTTGGGAGACCAAGGGGTGCATAACTGATTGACTTTTGGTTGCCATAGTTTCAGATACAATCAGTCATTAAGTAGTTTCAATTATTAGGTTAATGGATCATTATTAGCCTTTATTTGTTTCCATTAAATAATTTTCAATTGGACCCTTATTACAACTTAAAACAAAATCAAACTAAAGTCCATTAATTGATTGTCGCCGCCGTCAAAACGAGGCGGTCGGAGCGACGCGATGGTTTTGACTTTCCATTTTTCGTGTTTTTATTGGTGTGGTTACAACGCCTTTAGGTTGTCCGATAACCGGGCTGAACCTAGGGGCAAGGTTTTCGAAAAGGTGCTCTTGGATTGTCCGATAACCGGGCTAACCCAATAACTAATTTTGAAGGGTTCTTCTGGAGTCTCCACCGATGTTTTTACCGGAAACACCGGAAAAGGAGTGAAAAAGGCGTTGGTCTTCGAAAAACCAACTTTGGTCATTAGAACCAGAGTTGGGTAAGGGAGTTAGTTACGTGTAAGGGAAGTGTTAGTTCCCTTACGACGCCCCTTTTGGGTTCCCTATGATAGGCCAACTATATTAAATAATTAAACCGGTGAAAATACGCTATTACCCTTTATTTTGCGAAATTTAAAAATTATGACTACATGACCCTAATATCTATTGCATAATTAAAAATAAAGAGGTAAAGGAGAGAGAGAGAGTGTAGACACCTCTGAGGCAAGCTTTCTATTAATTCTTTGATAAATTGGGTGCTTTTTGGCAGCCCTTCACTTTTTACAGCACCGGAATCTCTCAAAAACGCTATAAAAAACTCTAGAAAACTCTCAGAAACTCCGGAAATGCTTCGGAGGGGTTCTAGAAAGAGAATTTGAAGAAATGTCTAGAGAGAGAATGGAAGAACTGTGTGAAATGAGGGGAATGGCGCGGCTATTTATAGGGATTCGCGCCTGTCAGGTCAAGACGGGTCGTCTCGTCTAACAAGGTCGAGACGGCCGTCTCGCCATTCGCGAGTGACGAGACGGCTGTCTCGCCACTTTTGCAAGGCGAGACGGCGGTCCCGAATCTGAGACGGCGGTCTCGACCCTAAAAGGCGAAAATCCTTATTTACATGCCGAAAATCCCTCCTATCCTAGTATGGGGCCTAATAGTCTCTCCTAGTGGCTTCTTAGGCTTCATCCATCTTCGAATAGAAGGTCTTCTGGTCTTTATTATGAGGCCGGGCAAGATTTGTGGTCTACATTGATTAATCCAAAACACAATTTGGTCAACCAACAATACTTGTTGAAGAGCTTCCTTTGTTTCCCTTGCCCTAGCCCTTATCATAGGTCATGTTCACATCAGCTTTGAGTTTTCGCAATTTGATTTAGTACCAAACTTACAAGAATATGAACTCATGGTTAGATGGCCTCAGTCAGTCAGGGTCTATGTCTGCTCAGGAGTATATGTTGTTGTGAATAAGGTTGCTACTATTATATGATTACCTCCTCATCAATCCATCTTAGAGGGAAAAGGGAACATCCAAGGTTGGAAAATGTCAATAATAGAAGACCACTTAATCTCTTTGGCTAAAAAGAAAGATTGGTCAACCTTCAACAAAACTCTAGCATTGGCAATGTTCGGAATCATATTATTCCCATTTCATGTGAATGTTATGGATCATGCTGCAATAGATGCATTCTTTGCCTGGGATGTATACTCTAAGAGTCCTATACCTGCAATTCTCGTCGATACCCTGCTTTCAGTAGATTTTTGCCGACAGAAACAGGGGAAAACACTTAGATGTTGTACTTCATTACTATATGTATGGGACATTACTCACTTCTACGCTTCAAGCTACATGGGCATATTCCCCGATCCTTTAAGGAGTTTTTCGAAAATCCCTCTTCAACATCATCAAGCTTTAGAATGGAAAACCGAGTTAGAAAACTGGAAAATAGAGCATGTATCATGGGTGTGCCCTTGGTTCTGACCCGGTTATGTTCTTATACGATGCAGAGATTACCTGAGCATACCACTACTAGGCCTCAGGGGTTGCATAGCTTACTCTCCCAAGATAGCTATGAGGCAACTGATGAGAACCCAGACTGTGCCAACTCAAGAAGAGCTCAGAGGGTTGAGTCTATGTTATTACTCCCATAGCTTTGAAGAAGTATTTGTTGTCCGGAAAGCATGGGAAAGACCAGTCTATATAGGAGATAAACAACTCGGAAAGGTTCAGGTGTCTACGTCCCATGAATATGAGGAATGGAGGAGAAGTAGAGGGATACCCCAACCATTTGCTACATTCACTACAACATTAGTTAATGAAGAGCTACAATTGCAGGTCAATGCCTTAAATAAAAGGGTAAAAGTAATGGAAGCTCAGTTGAGGGCTTTTGAAGAGAAAGAGCAAGAATCAACCCTTATAATAGATGGTTTAAAAAGGCAATGTAAAAAGAAGGATCATGAGATAGAGCGCCTTAAGAATGATTGTGTTGATTACCAAGAAGAGACTAAACAAGCATTGAAAAGGGAAGAGGCAATAATGCCTTTACGTTTATTCATGCCTCATCCTTTCCCTTATTCATCAAACAAAGTTGTACCTTGGAGATACGCAGAAGAATCACCAATCAATCAAGATATCTCCAACATAGCCGGTATTGTGGGCATGACCAGAAGTTGAAGAATATACTCCCCCAAGGAATTACAAGATAATATTCCTAAAGATAAGATAAAAAAATAAGGCCGAAGAAGAAAAAGAATCTAAGGAGGAGACAGATGAGTTACTCCAGTACATAAGACAAAGTGAGTACTCAATCATCGATCAACTCAATCGCACTCCTGCAAAGATAACTTTGTTATCTTTATAATGAGTTCGGAGCCGCACCGAAACGCACTGTTAAAGGTTTTGAATGAATCATTCATTCTGCATGCAATATCCCAATACAAGTTTGAAGGGATCATTGGTAACATTACAGCCAATGATCATCTTACCTTCACAAATGAAGAACTCCCTTTAGAAGGGTCAAATCATAACAAGCTTACATATCTCTGTCAAATGTAAGGAATATCTCATTTCCAAAGTTCTTGTGGATAATGGGTCATCTTTAAACGTTATGCCTAAATGCACACCTGACAAGATAACAGTGCAAGGAACCCACATGCGCCCGAGTAACACAATTGTTCGAGCCTTTGATGGATCAAGACGTGAAGTAGTAGGGGAGATTAGTCTACCAATCCAAATTGGCCCTACTATTTTTAACATAGACTTCCATGTGATGGATATCACTCCAGCATATAATTGTCTCCTTGGTAGACCTTGGATTCATAGTGCTAAGGCAATACCTTCAATGCTCCACCAGAAAGTCAAGTTTGTGACAAATGATAAACTCATCACGGTTCAAGCTGAAGAAGATATTTTGATTAGCAAACCGTCTGTCCAACCATATGTGGATGCAGCTGAAGAGGCTCTTGAAACATCTTTTCAAGCGCTCGAAATTGCCAACATAGATAGACTTCCTAGTAATACAAAAGTGGCCCATATGATGAAAAGATATGGATATCACACAGTGAAAGAATTAATGGTTGAGTTCAAGAGGGGGGGTGAATTGAACTTTTGAAAATTTTTTCGCAAAACTTACTTTCTCTTGGAAGAATGAATTATCTTTATTTAATTCTTGTGTAGATAGGTTGATTTTAATTACAGCAAGTATATAGACAAGAAATAAAGGAGATGAAAGAAGAAATTCAACACAATAATTTATATTGGTTCACTCTATACCAGAGCTACATCCAGTTCTTGACAAATCTGCCAAGTTCCACTAATACCAAGTGAAAATTACAACCAGTAGATACTCACCAATCTACCCCAAGAACTATCTTGCAAACCCACAAGATAGCCTCTTGAAAACCTCCCAGTAACCAAATCCAGTTACTGTAACAAGTGCATATCCAAATTCCAACCTGCACAAACACACTTTACAAAAGAGTATGAAAAGAAAAAACCTGGACTGCAGCTCTATCAGTAAAATTGTCCAGAACAGATTCTAACACAACACTTTCTCTCTTTGATTGACCACAATTTTGATCAAAGCACCTTATGATATAACAAAGTTATTGAATGTAGAGAAAGTCACGGATATGAAAGCTTCACAGATTGATTTCAAATGTTTTCTCAAGTTGTATTTTTCAAAAGATAGATCAAATCTGTATTTATATAGTAAAACAGAGAACCAGAACGTTTCATTAATTAAAAACTGAATCAGAGAGGCAAATGATCGATCAGAATGAAAATATAACAGGTTAGAATCGATTATGATCGATTAGAACAGTATTATGATCGATTAGAACAAGTTATGATCGATCAGAATGAAATTATGATCGATCAGAATGCATTTCAATCGATTAAAACGACGATTCAATCGATTAATTTCATTTAAAATTTCATTCAATCGATTGATTCGAGTTTTCAATGGATTGAAACAGCTTTATGAAAAATGATAGCTCTCTGTTTCAATAGATTGAAAATCATTTCAACAGATGGAAATCCTGCAGACTCTTAGATAGAAAAATAGTCTTTCTGTTTCAACAGATTAAAAAACATTTCAACAGATTGAAAATACGAAACTTTGATATTTAAAAAATTCATTAAGTCATTTTAACCTGTTGATTCTGCGATTCAACCAATTGGAATTTCGACTATGTATGACCACTTATTATGTTAAGTGATTTTAACAGATTGAAAATCATTTTTAACAGATTGAAAATCATTTTTAATAGATTGAAAATCATTTTTAACAGATTGAAAAACTTAGTTTGTTCTTTTAATGCTTAAATGTTAGTTTTTCATGCAGAAAAATGATTTCACTGAGATGCCTCATATTAAGGCACTTATCACAAGATTTATTGGCCTATCAAGAGATTAAGTTCTAAATTCCTAACCTATTCATCTACACACCCACAAACTAAACTATATCAACTCAATATTATGTCTTCATCAAATCCACCAAGTGCTTCACACAGGACAGGGGCTCGGAAAGAATGCTCAAGGAATAAAAGAGTCACTAGATTTCAAAGATAACCCTTTAAAGTATGGTTTAGGGTACGACCCTACAAAAGATCAAACTATACGGAAAATAGGGAAGTCTTACGCCTCAAAGACGATATTCCAAAAAGGAGGGGTATTAGCGCAAAGGGTAGCGTTAGTCATTAGGTGTCCTTCTTCCAATTCTAAGGGGTGTAAACCTAATCACTATTAGAGATCACTCCTCGGGGTAGGCCCGACCCCGAGCATCTCTAGGGCACACATTTCCCCAAAATTACAAAAGAATGCTATTCTTACGATCTGCTTCTCTTCTTGCTGAAAATGTTTATACCTCATTTTAAATAAACAATGTTTAGATAGACGTTTTGTTCTAAATGCGTCAAAACAATCAAAGCATCACAAAACAAAGTCAAATACGATTGATTAACTAGAAACACGAATAAGATCTATCTCGATAGAACCAAGTTTCGACAATGTTGTGCAAAAAAATATATATATAAAAAAAAAGAAAGCCCGTCAGGGCCAAAGGCCAAGACAAAAAATAAAAGGGCAAAATACCCGGTAGGAAACCCACAAAGGGGGCTGCACAAAAGTTAGGGTCAACCCGGCAGGAGACCCGAACAATAATAAAGGGTAGCCTGGGCAAAAGTTAGGGTTACAAAAAGTCCGCTAGGTATTCCTAAAAATAATTAATACAAAAAGGAAACCTAGACAAAAGTTAGGACATAAGCACAACATCCTAGACTGAAAACCAGAAAGGGCGGACTAGGAAAGTTAATCAATCACAAAAAGGCGTCACAAAGCAGTAAATAAAGACGCCACATCATAAGAACAAAACGTTTGTCTAAACTAGCCTAAACACCGACCAACCTTGGCTAGCCATTCTTACAGAAACCTCTATTACAAAAAATATATCCCTCTAAAACACAAGCCCTTGTTATAAGTCCTTTTCTTTCTCTTCTCTTGACCATTTCACTATAAAGCATTCAAGTAATAAAGGGGAAATGTGGAAACATAGTGATCAATAGGAAGGTTGAAACCCCTAAGGAAAGGAAGAGGGGCATTGACATGGCTGTTTCCCTACGCACAAAAGATTGCTCTTCGACTATAGCAAGAAAAGTCTGATACGGCAAATAAGTACAGTTAAGCTTGTTGATCAAGAAACATGATGACAGAAAGGTACTACACCAAGAATGCGCCCGAAGTCAAAGCACATCAGTTAAAACTTTCGAAATATTAACTGAAATAGATCATAGGATGCATATCATGAAACATTACATGCATTAAAACATCAATGAATGGAGTCCTATCTTCCTTCTCATCAAAAAACATGAAAACCAACTTAAAAAGCTTAGGACGCCCGTCCCAAGGCAAAAATTTGAGTAAGACGGCCATCCCACTTCCCAGACGGCCGTCCCAAGGTAAACGTTGTGTCGAGACGGCCGTCCCAACCCCCAGACGGCCGTCCCGACCTTCCTGACTTCTCCTATAAATTCTAAGCGTGGATCCTTGCATTTGCACCCCATTCCAAGCATTCCATCTTGCTTCTTCTCCCTTTCTACACACTTCTAGCATTCTTGAGTTAGTAAGGCACAAAATGGAGCGTGGAGAGGCTTCATCTAGGAGACCGGACCTCCACCAGAGGAACTCCCATCACCAACACCCTTTTGGCAGAATCACATCAACAGAGGTTGGCAAATATCCAACAATATTCCTAGCATCCCATGCTACGTCTGGATTTTGAAATCCTAACTACATTCGGCTGGGATCAAGATGTTAGACGGTTCATCCAAAACATAGGATGGGATTTTCTGCTTCGTGAGCCACCCACTTGAATCCACCGTACTGCCACACTGGAATTCCTTGCCTCCGTCAATCTGGTGGAGATGCTGTCCATGACCCCCGAAGTGCCACCTACTCAAGCTGTCTCTTATTGGATGGATGGGGCATATCGGACCACCCTGCTGGATGACTTCAATGTCATAATGAGTTTATGCCAACAAACGGATACGAGAACGCCAGAATATAGATTTGCATACTATGAGAAACCCGCTGCTCTCACTACCACCAGCATGTGGAAAGAACTCACCGGAGCACAAAACTTGTCGTCACATCTAAAGGGTGGAGCTTTTTCTCCTCCGCTCCGCATATGCCACAAATTCCTAGCCGGGACCATACATAGCCGGAAGGAAAGCCAAGGAAAGGTGACGCTAGCTGATCTCTTTATTGTCTATTATATGCGTCAGGGGCATCAATGTAACCCAGGGTATGCCTTCCTGAAAGCCTTAAAGGATTATGGAACTCGTGGCTCAACAGGAGCTATCATGATGGCTCCTTTTCTCACCCCTTTAGCTGAATATTGGGGATGTACTGATGGAGAAGACATTCCAGCTAGCCTCCAACCAGAACCGATTAATGGGGGAATACTGGTCCACATGAACATCCTTAGTCGACAAGGATCAGGGTTTATTTTAAACCCCATAATCTCAATTTCACTAGATATGCGTGATTTTGACATACCACAAGATATCCCCGCGACTTCGGAGTCCCAGCAGCAATCATATGATCCAGACTTCGCCGGCTTATACCGACGTATGGATGACGAGCACGCCTACATGGAAGGGCAATTCCAGTTCATGCGACAACAGTTCAGTCAACTGACCATGAGGCAAGAAAGGACGGACCGTCAAATAGAAAATTTGGTCCAGACTCAAGCAAGGTTCCAGTGCTGCATGCTTCGCCGCATCCTTTCGCAAACACCATCCTCCCACTTCAGCCCAGAAGCAGATGATTAGGATGTTTTTAGATATTTCCTATTAGTCTAAGAATGCTTGAATGTATCACCCGAAAAAAAGAAAAAGGGGAAGTAATAAATAAAAAGTTGTTATTTCTGTTTGCATTCCAAAAGCCCACGTGTACAAAAATTATTATAATAAAATAAAAAGGCACACGTGATATATCAAAAAGCCAGATTTCAAAGAACTCGCGAAAAAATCAAAATCGCGAAAGAAAAGGCGAAATCAAAACCATTTCAATAGAATAAAGAGCTTCAAGGAGACTAGCTTTAACCTTCTACCCCAATAAAAGAAGGTACATCGAAAAAAAAGGCCAATGGAAAGGCTTGATCATCTCCAAGTAGATCCTTGGCTACTCCAAAGGCAAAACAAAAAGTACCCCATGGCTCAGCATCACCACCATATGAGCCGTCAAACATAGTCATTTAAAGATCCGACCACCATCCTTTCATCCAAGAAAGAAGGAAGCCATCAACATAGGAAAGCCAACAGAAAGGCTTGATCATCCCCAAACGGATCTTTGCCTAATCTAGAGGCAAAACAAAAAGATTACCTCACAACTCAACTTCATCACCACATGAGTCATCAAGCACATTCATCCAGAATCTCTGCTACTTCCAAAAGAGAACACAGATCAAGCAAAGAAGATATGAAGTCAAAATCTCCATATCCCCTGGGGTTCAAAAAAAAAAAAAAAAAACCTTTCAGTCCCCAATAGAGGCCACAACAGAAAAAGGCCGAATAAAAATCCCCAAGTAGAGCATCTCAGAAGAATCTACAAAAAGAGGAAAACAAGAAAATTCCCATCAATAAAGAGCTTCACAAAGCTAAGGAGCCAAGACTCCGTCATAAAAATCAAATCAAAGTTGGATACCCCAGGAAGCCAACGAGCTCCTTGGTGGATCGCCAAAAAAGAAAAGAGAAAAAGAAGAAAATCTCTTCATCCCCAGTAGATAATAAAAAAGCCTGTGTGCATAAAAGAAATTAAAAAAGGCGCACGCATTTAAGAAAGGCAAATTTCAAAATCGCGAAAAAAAGAAAAAACGCAAGAAAAAGGCAAAATAATCAGAAAATCCATTCCCCAGCGGAATAAGAGCATAGGCAAAGCCAGCTCAAAATAACAGCATCCGACGAGGAGTCAAAAACTCCATTCCTCCCTAGGGGGAAATCAAAATAGATCTCCAAGAAAAATAATCAATTCCCCGATGAATCATCAAAAAGAGAAAAAAACTATCCCGAGTGAGCCTATCAGCAAAGGCAAAATTACAAATTCATATCCTCAAGAAGATTAATTGCCTATAAATATATAGGCAATACCTGGCAAGCAAAGAGCCAATATCCCCAAGAAACGGGAAATCAACCTATGCAAGAGGCAATACAAGCCCAAAGCATAAAGCCTCCATCAGTGAAGCATCTTCCTACATAAAGAGGCACAATAATAAAAAATAAAAATCCCCAATGGATTCTTTCCCAAATAAGAGGCAACCAACAAATCATCCCCGACAATCAACATGTCGGATGGCTAAACAGAAAGCCAAAAAAAAAAGAATCCCTGGAAAGACCGGATGGCTAAATAGAAAAGCCAAAAACAAAGAATCCCCGGCAAGACCGGATGGCTAAAACAGAAAAGCCAAAAACAAAAATCCCCGGCAAATTCGGATGACTAAAACAGAAAAGTCAAAAAGAAAAAATCAATTACTCCCCATGGAATGGGCGCATGATCAGAAACATTAAGCCGCCAACACATCTCCAAAACCAGATGAGGGTTTGTACTCATCAACCATAGGATTGACTACCAAAAAGAGCATCCTAAGAGCCTTGCAGAACGGGGTTCGTACCAGGTGGGGGTAGGTACCCACAAGAGCCTTGCAGAACGGGGTTCGTACCAGGTGGGGGTAGGTACCCACAAGAGCCTTGCAAAATGGGGTTCGTACAAGGTGGGGGTAGGTACCCACAAGAGCCACAAGAGCCTTGCAGAACGAGGTTCGTACCAAGTGGGGGTAGGTACCTGCAAGAGCCTTGTAGAACGGGGTTCGTACCAGGTGGGGGTAGGTACCCACAAGAGTCTTGCAAAACAGGGTTCGTACCAGGTGGGGGTAGGTACCCACAAGAGCCTTATAGAATAAGGTACGTACCGGATGAGGGTAGGTACTCATCAGAATCTAGCAAAATGCAGATTCATACCAGGTGGGGGTAGGTACCCACAAGAGCCTTGCAGAATGGGGTTCGTACCAGGTGGGGGTAGGTACCCAAAAGAGCCTTGCAGAACGGGGTTCATACCAGGTGGGGGTAGGTACCCACAAGAGCCTTGCAGAACGGGGTTCGTACCAGGTGGGGGTAGGTACCCACAAGAGCCTTACAGAACAGGGTTCGTACCAGGTGGGGGTAGGTACCCACAAGAACCTTACAGAATGGGGTTCGTACCAAATGAGGGTAGGTACTCATCAGAATCTAGCAAAATGCAGATTCGTACCAGGTGGAGGTAGGTACCCACAAGAGCCTTGCAGAACGGGGTTCGTACCGGATGAGGGTAGGTACTCATCAGAATCTAGCAAAATGCAGATTCGTACCAGGTGGGGGTAGGTACCCACAAGAGTTTAGCAAAATGCAAACTCGTACCTGGTAAGGGTAAGTACTCACCAGACCCTTATAAAAGAAGGCTCAAACCAGATAGGGCTTGGTACCTGTCAAAAATATTTATCATCCGGAGGATCAGCAAACTTCAGCAAAGGAGCATCCGAAGGATGACCGGGAAAAAAGGGTTAACTCCTTCACCTACCAACTAACTTTGTGGGTACATTAGGCCAGCAGTTAGTCAGGCAGGTGAAGGGGGAGGGGGGCAGCTGTAAACCCCTAATTTTGCCCGGCCTCTCAATAAAGGCTAAGAAGACTTTCTATTTGAGGATGAAGCTTCGGTGGACGTCTATCGGTATCAATCGGCTTCCGTCTGAGGAAAGGAAAGCTTCCCGGGAGTCCCAGAACACAAAATTTGGCCAAAACACTCAAGACAGCTGTCCCAGAAGTTGGGACAGCTGTCCTAGTCAGTCCAGACGGTCGTCCCACATGCCAGACGGCCGTCCCACCCAATTTTGACACTTGGAACGGCCGTCCTAGATCCCAAACGGCCGTCCCGACCTCTTCAGACGGCGGTCCCTGTTTTCTGCACCCTAGACGGCCGTCCTGAGCTGCCAAGCTGAAAAAACTATATATAGGAGCTCATTTGAGCGTTTTTAGACACACCTTACACTTCTCTTCTCTCTCCCTTTCGAATGAACTCTCCGATTGCCTATAAGGTAACAATCGGTTAAGGAATTTTCTTCCAGCATTCGATTCTTCTTAGAATTTTAGTAGAGTTGATCCTGTATTCAGAAAGGAGAGTCTTTGTAGAGCGGGGGATTGCCAAAACGCATCCTCACAGTTGAAGAATTGTAATAAAAAGTTTGCTACGGAGGTTCTTTTCACTTCTCTTCTCTTTTAATTGCTTTATTTACTGCTTTATGTATGCAATAGAAAATAGAATCATGTAAATAACCATTTCTTAATATTGTATAATAAAATAGGGTAATAACGTAATTTCTCTTAATCTTTACTTCATGAATTAATCCGTCATAGGGAACCCGAAAGGGGCATCGTGGGGTGCTAACACCTTCCCCACGCATAACTAACTCCCTTACCCAACTCTGGTTATAATGGTCGAGTTTGGTTTTTCTTAAAATCAACGCCTTTTTATCCTTTTCCAATGTTTACGGTCAAAACATTGGTGGTGACTCCATAAGAACCCTTTTGCGAAAACCTTGCTTTTATTAGAGGATAGTTCAGTTGTTGAGTACCTTGGAAGCAATGAACACATTTTAAAATAAAACGCGATTCTAAACCATCTTTTCGCGACCGCTCGCATAAACGTTCGAGATGTCCCTAGACGTTGGAACGGATGGCAGCGACAGGCAGGCCTTGGATTCATGACGCTAAGGCAGTACCTTCAACGCTCCACCAAAAAGTCAAGTTTATAGGGGATGACAAATTGGTCACGGTCCAAGTAGAAGATGATATCCTAATCAGTGGACCGTCCACCCAACCTTATGTGGATGCAGCTGAAGAGGACCTTGAAACATCTTTTCAAGCGCTCAAAATTGCCAGTGTAGAGAGACTTCCCAAAAACACAAAGGTAGCCCGCATGATGATGAAACATGGTTACTGATCGATGTCGTACTCGGTCAAATAATTAAAACAGACAAATGTAGTACTAGGAAGCTTTCCTAGGTCGTCTCCCAAAGACCACAAATTTCTATCAAAGCTTATCAATTTTTAAAATTAGAACAGTAACAATAAAAAGGGGAGTTTTCAAAATTAAAATATTAGATGAAAAAGAACAAAAGCAGATTATAAAAATGCGGATTAAAAACAGATTAAAATGCAATTGATTTCCTGATTCTAATGCAATGTCACTTATCTTAGATTACGAAATTAATTCGAAATTAACCAACTAAGCGAAGATAAATCCCAAATTATATTCTAATTCGAAATTAATCAACTAAGCGAAGATTAATCTCAAATTAGCTTTAACCCATGTTGCAATTCGAAATTAACCAACTAAGCGAAGATTAATCCCAAATTTTCCTTAACCCTTATTCCAACATGAAATTAACCAACTAAGCGAAGATTAACCCCAAATTATCCTTATACAATTAAGCATTGCATACATCACATAAACTCATCTCTAACACAGAATTAAGCAAACTGTGATATTAGTTTTGGTTTATTAAGCATAAACAGATTATAATTCAACACTGAGATTAGAAGATGAAGAGTTAAGAGAACAAACAAAATGAAATTGAAGAACAAAACCTCAAAGATCTACTTGCATTCTTCTCAGAAAATCAATACAAAGATTTAGCTATCCATGGAAAATTGAAAACGCAATAGAAGAAACATAATTAAAATCGAAACAAGAATTTAAAAATAATGACAGAAGAGTAAACAAACTTGAATATAAATTGCAGAAGATGAAAGGCAGCTGTGTGGTGGTTTCATGGCAGCAGAAAACGAAATTGAACCAAACTTTTTAATGAGCCTTGAGCTTTCTTGCTATAGCCGAAGAACAATTCTTTTGCTCATAGGGAAACTGCCATATCAATGCCCTCCTTCCTTTCCTTAGGGATTTCAACCTTCCTATTGATCACTATGTTTCCACATTCCCCTTTATTACTTGAATGCTTTATAGTGAAATGGTCAAGAGAAGAGAAAGAAAAGGATTTACAACAAAGGCTTGTGTTTTAGAGGGACATTTTTTGTAATAGAGGTTTTTTGTAAGAATGGCTAGCCAGGGTTGGTTGGTGTTTAGGCTAGTTCAGACAAACGTTTTGTTCTTATGATGTGGCGTCGTTGTTTACTGATTTGTGGCGCCTTTTTGTGATTGATTAACTGCCCTAATCCGCCCTTTCGGGTTTTCAGCCTAGGATGCTGTGCTTATGTCCTAACTTTTGTCTAGGTTTCCTTTTTGTATTTCTTTTCTAGGAATACCTAGCGGACTTTTCGTAACCCTAACTTTTGCCTAGGCTACCCTTTATTATTGTTCGGGTTTCCTGCCGGGTTTACCCTAACTTTTGTGCAGCCCCCTTTGTGGGTTTCTTGCCGGGTATTTTGCCCTTTTATTTTCTTGTCTTGGCCTTTGGCTTTGATGGGCATTGTTTTTTTTTTTTATATGTATATTTTCTTTTGCACAACATTGTCGAAACTTGATTTTATTGAGATAAATTTTATCTGTGTTTCTAGTTAATCAATCATATTTGACTTTGCTTTATGACGCGTTGATTGTTCTGACGCATTTTGGAACAAAACGTTTATCTAAACCTTGTTTATTAAATGGGGTATAGACATATTTAGCAAGAAAAGAAACAGATAGTAAGAATAGCATTCTTTTGTAATTTCGGGGAAATGTGTGCCCTAGAGATGCTCAGGGGCCAGGCATACCCCGAGGAGTGATCTCGAATAGTCACTAGGTTTACATTCCTTAGACTTGGAGGAAGGACACCTAATGACTAACACTACCCTTTGCGCTAATACCCCTCCTTTTCGGAATATCGTCTTCGAGGGGTAAGACTTCCCTGTTTTTCGTATGGTTGGATCTCTTGTAGGGTCGTACCCTAAACCATACTTTAAAAGATTATCTTTGAAATCTGGTGGCTTTTTTATTCCTTGAGCATTCTTTCCGAGCCCCTGTCCTGGGCGATATCCATATCTTTTCATCATGTGGGCCACCTTCATATTACCAGGAAGTATTTCTATGTTGGCAATTTCGAGTGTTTGAAAAGATGTTTCAAGAGCCTCTTCAGCCGCATCCACATATGGTTGGACAGACGGTTTGCTAATTAGAAAGTCTTCTTCCGCTTGAACTGTGACGAGTTTATCGTTTGTCACAAACTTGACTTTCTGGTGGAGCGTTGAAGGTATTGCCTTAGCGCTATGAATCCAAGGTCTACCAAGGAGACAACTATATGCTGCCGTGATGCCCATCACGTGGAAGTCTATGTTAAAAATAGTAGGACCAATTTGGATTGGTAGACTAATCTCTCCTACTACTTCTCGTCTTGACCCGTCAAAGGATCGAACAACTGTATTATTCGGGCGCATGTGGGTTCCTTGCACTGTTATTGTAGACCCCTAATTTTGCCCGGCCTCTCAAAATAAAAGCTAGAGGAACTTTCGCCAGAAGAGGGAGTTCATCCGGCTTCCCAAAACCGAGGAAACCTCCTGCAATCAGCACAGAGATTGCTCGTCTACACGATAAAGGACAAAGGAGACTTCCTATACAGAGATCAAGCTCGCCCGACATTTCAGATGAAGGCCAAGAAGACTTCCTACACGAAGATAAAGCTTCAACGGACATATATCGGCACCAATCCACGTCCAAAAACGGCAAGGAAAGCTTCCCGGGGTCCCAGAACATGAAGGCTGGACAAAACAGGTCGAGACCACAATCCCAGGGTTGGGACGGCCGTCCCAACCGAAATTAAGCGGTTGGGACGCACGTCCGAATGTGGGACGGCCAGTCCCAAACTCCTGGGAGTCCCAACATGAGTAAAAATGCATTTGGGACGGCCATCCCAAGCCCGGGTCGGTCGTCCCAGTTGGCACAACGCGGAAATCATGTTTGGGACGGCC
>OY731403.1:27747198-27842736 GCA_963425845.1 Sphenostylis stenocarpa
AAAAAAATCACTTTAAATAAAAAACAAAAACGAAAAGCATTCATGCATATAAGGAGAATAGCTCCATGTTTGTGATTGAAAACAGGATCACTGAGACTGAGTCTCCAAATAAAGCCTTCAAGAAAATGGAGCAAGTTGTCAATCAAGCAACTCATCAAAATAAGAGCTTCTGAAAATCAAGAGCTCCAGCTACCATCCTTCTACCCAGAAAAGAAGGCACGAGAAAGTAAGAAGTCTTCAAACATTTCTCAAGAAAGAAGAGTGAATTGTCATAAGAAGCTTCCAGAAGCCAAAGCTCCAATCATCACCCCAATAAAAGAGGGCACAACCATCAGACATCATAAAAGAAAAGCCGACGGAAAGGCTTAGTTATCCCCAAAAGGATCCTTGCCTACTCTAGAGGCAAAACAAAAAGATTACCTCACGACTCAGCTGCATCACCACATGAGTCATCGAGCACACTCACCCAAAGTCTCCTCCACACTCCCCAATGGAGAATAAAGGCTCCAAGAGCCCATCATCATCATCATCATCAACAGTCAAAAGAGTCCAGTCTCCATACCAACAAGGGCTCTACAAAAAAAAAAAAAGAGGAAAAAAGAAGAAAACCCTTGCATCCCCAGCGGATGTCCAAAAAGGCCATGACAGAGAAGGCCAAATAAAAATCCTCAAGTGGATCTCCAAAAAATTCTACAAAAAGAAATCAGAAATTCCCATCCCCCAGTGGAATAAGAGCTTCACAAGTATAGCTCGCGTCAACATCAATCAACGAGCCAAGACTCCATTCCTAGAAAAGAAAAATCAGATCCCCAGGAAGTCAACTAATTCCCTGGTGGATCACTAAAGAAATAAAACGTCGTCCCTAGTAGACCTTCCCTAAAAAGAAAGGAAAAAGGCAGCGTAATAAAAAGAGACTAAAAAGTAAAAAGGCTTACGCATTATCCCCACAAAAGCCAGATTTCAAAATCGCGATAAAAAAGAGATAAATCGGAGAAAAAAGGCGAAATCAAAACCATTGCAGCAGAATAAAGAACTTCAAGGAAAATAGCTCTAACCTTCTACACCCATAAACGAAGGTACACCAGAAAAGCCAACGGAAAGGCTTGATCATCCCCAGCGAAATAAGAGAATAGGCAAAGCTAGCTCGCACCCACATCAATTAAGGAGTCAAAACTCCATTCCCTCAGGGGGCAAATCAAAATCAGATCCCCGGGAAGGCAATCAATTCCCCGGTGGATCACCAAAAAGAGAAAAATCATCTCCAGTGAGCCTACGACAAAGGGAAATTCTAGACTCACATCCTTAGAAGAGTCATTTGCCTAGGCGTAGGCAAGATCTGGTCAGCGAGAGACAATTTCCCCAGAAAGGGACATCAGCCTAGTCAGAGGCAAAACAAATGCAGCCAAAAGTCTTCACTTCCGATGAAGCATCTGCCTACTCAGAGGCATTACCAGAAACTCAATGGAGTATCTGCCTGCCCAGAGGCACCATCAAAATCAACAAATTTTCAATGGATATCCGCCTACTTAAGAGGCATCCCTAGAGGATTCATGCCTACCTAAGAGGCACCCATCAGAAATCCCCAACAATCGGCAAAGTCGGATGATAAATACCAAATGATCAAAAACAAAGAATCCCCAGCAAACAACAAACTGGATGGCTATCAGGAAAAGCCAAAATCACCCGACCAACCAGCAAGAGTTGGGTGATCACCACAAGAAAAATCAAAAGTCAAAGAATCCCCGGCACAAACCGGATGACAAATCCCAGAAAAAGACAAACAAAAACAAAAGAAAGCACATCTCAACATCGGCGCATGATCAGAATCAGTAAGCTGCCACCACTGCCAAAGGGTCAGCCACTGCAAGAAGGGGCATCCAGAGGCACATAACCAGACGGGGGTTCATACTCGTCAGCCAAGGGGTCAGCTACCGCGTCAAAGGAGCATCCCGAGGTTTCACATCGGCGCATGATCAGAATCAGTAAGCCGCCACCACTGCCAAAGGGTTAGCCACCGCAAGAAGGGGCATCCAGAGGCACATAACCAGACGGGGGTTCATACTCATCAGCCAAGGGATCAGCTACCGCGTCAAAGGAGCATCCCGAGGTTTCACATCGGCGCATGGTCAGAATCAGTAAGCCGCCACCATTGCGAAGGATCAACCACCGCAAGAAGGGGCATCCAGAGGCACCAAAACCAGATGAGGGTTCGTACTCGTCAACCAAAGGATCAGCCACCGCAAGAAGGAGCATCCGGAGGCACAACACCAGATGGGGGTATAAACTCATCAAGCCTTACAAAAGGGGGCTTACCGGGCGGGGGTTCGTACTCGTCAAACACCATATGGGGGTGTAAACTCATCAAGCCTTACAAAAGGGGGCTTACCGGGCAGGGGTTAGTACTCGTCAAACCAGATGGGGGTTCGTACTCATCAGCCGAAGGGGTCAGCTACCGCGTCGAAGGAGCATCCCAGAAGCGCACAACACAACATTTCCCCAGAAGATCATCCGCCGCAAAGACGGAGTATCTGAAGGGAAACTGGGCAAGAGGGTCAACTCCTTTACCCTCCAGTCGATCACCTAAGCACAAAAGGCTAGCAGTCGACTGGTCGGGAAAAGGGGGGGCAGCTGTAGACCCCAAATCTTGCCCGGCCTCAGAATAAAGTCAGAAAGCGTCCTATTTGAAGACAGCTGAAGCTTAACAAGTCATTAGGAGAGACTATTAGGCTCCCGTACCAAGATAGGAAGGTTTTTTGGCCCGAAAATAAAGTTTCTCGCCCTGAAGGGACGAGACCGCCGTCTGGAAGGACCAGACCGCCGTCTCGTCTCAACGCCAGGACGAGACCGCCGTCTCGATTGTCCATACGGCGGTCTCGTCTCCTGCAAAGGTCGAGACGGCGGTCTGGATTTTCCAGACGGCGGTCTCGATTCCTGCCTAGTCGAGACGGCGGTCTGGATTATCCAGACGGCGGTCTCGACCCTCTGCCATGAACGAGACAGCGGTCTCGACCCTGTCAGAGGAAACGGCGGTCTCGACCTGTCAGGCGCGAAAAACTATAAATAGGGGTCCTCCCCCCCTCATATCCACACAGAATCAACATAGCTCTCCCTTCTCTCTAGACTTTCTCTAAGAATCCCTCCGAGGCATTTCCGGAGTTTCTGAGAGTTGTAGAGTGAAGGGTTGCCAAAACGCACCCTCTCTTTTAAAATATAAAAGCTTGCTTTGGAGGTGCATATTCTCCCTCTCTATTTTTATTACTGCCATTTAAATTACGCAATAGAAGCTAGGGCCATGTAGTCATAAACTTAAATTCTGCATAATAAAAGGGTAAAAGCGCATTTTTCCAGTTTAATTATTTATTCAAAGTAGTCGGCCTATCATAGGGAACCCGAAAGGGGCGTCGTAAAGGAACTAACACTTCCTTTACACGTAACTAACTCCCTTACCCAACTCTGGTTCTAATGACCAAAGTTGGTTTTTGAAAACCAACGCCTTTTTAAAACCCCTTTTCCGATGTTTATGGTAAAAATATCGGTGGCGAATCCATAGAACCCAAATTAAATAAGTCCCTGGGTTAGCCCGGTTATCGGACAACCTAAAGGCGTTGTAACCACCAATAAAAAACGCGAAAATAAAGAGGGTCGAAAAAACCATCGCATCGCTCCGACCACCTCCTTTTTGACGGCGGTGAAGCAAAGAAGCAGCATCCGAAGGATAACCGGGCAAAAGGGTTAACTCCTTCCCCTGCCGAATAATTTTGTCGGTATACTAAAACCAACAAATTAATTAGGCAGGTGAAGGGGGGGCAGCTGTAGACCCCTAATTTTGCCCGGCCTCTCAAAATAAAGGCTAGGGAAACTCCACACGAAAATAAAGTTCGCCCGGCTTCATATCAAAAACCGAGAAAGACCTCCCGCAACAAGACGGGGTTCACCCATCCACACAATAAAGACTAAGGAGACTTCCTACACGAAGATAAAGCTCGCCCGGAATCTTAATAAAGGCCAAGAAGACTACCTATATGAAGATAAAGCTTCAACGGACATCTATCGGCATCAATCTACGTCCGAACAAGGAAAGGAAAGCTTCACGGGGGTCCCAGAACGCGAAAACAGGCCAAGACAGGTTGGGACAGCCGTCCCAACTTGGGACAGCCGTCCTAAACATCAAAAGACAAGTGAGATGCACGTCTCACCTTTGGGACGCACGTCCCAAGCCCCAAAATTCAAGTGGGACGGCCGTCCCAACCCAAACTGGCCGTCCCACTCTCCCCCCAGCTTGGCCCAATGTAAAACGAGCAGTTGGGATGCCCGTCCCAACCCAGACGCCCGTCCCAGATTTCCAGGCAGTGAAATCTATAAATAGGAGCCTCATTTGTCATTCTCCACACCCCAGACAACTCCAAGACTTGTCTTCTTCTCTCCCTCCTTCGAATGATCTCTCTGATTGCCTTTAATAGGTAACAATCAGTTAAGGAATTTGTATTCCGGCATTCAATTCTTCTAGAAAATTTTAGTCGAGTCGAGTTTATTCGAGAGGAGAATCGTTGTAGAGTGAAGTATTGCCGCAAAGCGTCCTCTGTATAAAAGACTTATAATATAAAGCTTGCTTCGGAGGTTCTTCTCAATTCTCTTCCCTTTTATTGCTTTATTTACTGCTTTCTGTATGCAATATAGATAAAACCATGTAGATAGCCATATTTAAATATTGTACGAATAAAATAGGGTAATAGCGTAATTTCTTGTAATCTTTACTTAAATGAATTAATCCGTCATAGGGAACCCGAAAGGGGCGTTGTGGGGTGCTAATACCTTCCCCACACGTAATTAACTCCCTTACCCGACTCTGGTTATAATGGCCAAGTTTGGTTTTTATTAAAATCAATGCCTTTTTCTCCTTTTCCAATGTTTATGGTCAAAACATTGGTGGCGACTCCAAAAGAACCCTTTTCGAAAACCTTGCTTCTATTAGAGGATAGTTCAGCGTTGAGCGCCTCAGAAGCAATGAACATATTTTTAACAAAAAACGCGAGTCTAAACCATCTTTTCGCGACCGCTCGCATTAACGTTCGAGATGTCCCTAGACGTCGGAACGGACGGCGGCGACACCAACACTTTGGATTGGATCAGAGGGAAACTCAGCAACAGGAGGCATATCTTCATCAGAGTCTTCATTATCTTCACCTTGATTCGGAACGTCATCCTTGTGAACATAAATGTCGTTGACATGCACCATTTGTAGTTGGATCAATGTGCTGTCAAGCATGCGATTCAAGTTATTTGTTCTTACTGTTTGTTCACCTTCGACATTGACTACCTTATATTCAAGAATCCGAGAGACAAGGAGGGCATATGGAATTTTGAAGGTGGGATGGCGTTTGGATTTTAACATAGTCATGGTGACAAGAACGCCCCAATCTAAGGGCTCATTATTCATTATGGCATGAATAATCCTAAGATCAATTGAAGAACATTGAGCATGATTTGTAGCCCGGGGACAGAGGATCCAGACAAGTAGATGTAAAATCATGCGTTCCTCCTTCATCAAAGGTCCAGCAAGAAGGAGATGCCCAATCTCCATGGAGGGATTACGCAGAAAAGAACGGTAAGCTAAGAACCTGTCAAAATCATCTAACTCACCATAAATGTTAATAGCATCTTCTCTAATTGGAAAGTGGGCAACGTTCTCCCAAATATCATCGTCAAGAATAATTGTGACGCCTTTTACTCTAGAGGTAGCTATTTGATCTCTAAATTTAAATCTAGAGTAAAATACCCTAACAAGGTCAGGATAATACGTACCTTGCATTTGGATGAAGGGAAGAACTCCTTGAATTTCAAGAAGGTTGGGAAAATTGAATCCCCTATTGATGAACTGCTCACCAATAAGGAACTTTGGAGAAATAATAGCACGTTCCTTCCAATAGGTTAGAAATTCTTGTTGGCCATCTGTATCAGAAATCCATCCTTCTACAGAATTAGGACGGGGACGAGATGAGGGTGAAGATCTTCTTCTAGTATGGATCTTAGCACGAGAAGATGAGGCCATTTAAAGATTGGAGGAATAACAAGAAGATTTAGAAAGCTAAATGTATTGAGAAGAGGGCAAGATTGATAGAATAAGGCAAGAAAGCTTGATTTCAAGAGATAGAAGTGAGTAGAAGTGAAATGCAGGTTCCTACTTATAGCCAAGCATGTCCAACGGTCATATGGAAGGGAATATAGGTCAAAAGATCCATTGGCAACGGCTAGGAAGCCAAACTTGCCAGGTTTAATCGATTAAAACTCAGATTAATCGATTAAACCAGTGCCAGAACCATTTAATCGATTAAATTGTGCAGTTAATCGATTAATGCTATATTTAATCGATTAATTGGCGAATTAATCGATTAATCCAGAGAGGAATGCCCTGTTTTGAGTGTTTTTGATGCAAATAATCGATTATAACTCCAATTAATCGATTATTCCAGAGAGTACTTCAAATTTTTGAGGTTTTAACACATGATAAACTATTAACATTCTGTATAATGAATTTTAACATTGCAATCATCCAAAAACTGTCTAAATAAGCAGATTTTAAGCTATTTCTAATATCCCTAAGTCTCTTCTAAGATCATAAAATCTATCCTTGGGTAGAGGCTTGTAGACCCCAAATCTTGCCCGACCTCCAAATAAAGAGCAAAAGACCTCCTATTTGAAGATGGACGAAGCCTAACAAGCCATTAGGAGAGACTATTAGGCCCCATACTAGGATAGGAGGGAGCTTCTGTACCAAAAAATAAGTTTTCTCGCCTTGTTGGGACGAGACCGCTGTCTCGCCACCTGCGAAGGGCGAGATGGCGGTCTCGCTTACCCAGACGGCGGTCTCGCCACGTTTGACAGGGTGAGAAGGCGGTCTCGTTGGACGAGACGGCGGTCTCGACCCTGTCAGATGAGAACGGCGGTCTCGCCACCTGACAGCGTGAAAACCTATAAATAGGGGTCGTCCCCCCCTCATTTCCACACACCTCAAGCATTAGCTCTGCCTTCTCTCTAAAAACTTCTCTCTAGAATCCCTCCGACGCATTTCTGGAGTTTCTGAGTGTCTTTGAGAGCATTTTTTCGACGTCCGGAAGAGTTTCCGGCGTCTTGTAGAGTGAAGGGCTGCCAAAAAGCACCCATTTCTTTTAAAGAAATATAAAAAGCTTGCTTCGGAGGTTTAATTTCTCCCTCTCTACTTTTAATGCTTTAATTTTAATTATGCAATAGATTAGGGCCATGTAGTCATCACTTTAAATTCCGCATAATAAAAAGGGCAAAAGCATATTTTCCGGTTTATTTATTAACAATAAAAGCTGGCCTGTCATAGGGAACTCGAAAGGGGCGTAGTAAAGGAACTGATACTTCCTTTACCACGTAACTAACTCCCTTACCCAACTCTGGTTCTAATGACCAAAGTTGGTTTTCAAAAACCAACGCCTTTCAAAAACCTTTTCCGATGTTTCCAGTAAAAACGTCAGTGGCGACTCCATAGAACCCAAAATAAATAAGTCCTTGGGTTAGCCCGGTTATCGCACAACCCAAGGACACCTTTCGAAAACCTCGCCCCTAGGTTAGCCTGGTATCGCACAACCTAAAGGTGTTGTAACCACCCATAAAAAAACGCGAAAATAAGAGGGTCGAAAAAACCATCGCGTCGCTCCGACCGCCTATCTCTTTCAGACGGCGGCGACAGATGGCGACTCCGCTGGGGAAGCCTCGAGAGTTGATCCCATTTAGTGATGGGCCGGCTTAAAATAATAAATAGACCAAGAAAATAACACTTTTGCCCTTAACTTGTATTATAACATGTTTTAATGTTTGGCTTTAATAAACTGTTGTTTGTTTATACTTACGCAAATTGATTGATATACAAATTGTACACAATCCCTTGCACATTACAGTTCCCTCTATACTCGGGGGCAAGTGAGAAAACCATAGGGAGTGGGTAGCAGGTACGGTTCGCTGTAGTGATCGGAAACCACCACTCAAGGTGATAACCTTCCTCTTTTGGCAACAAGACTGACTATGGCCTTAGTGCTAAGCATGGTCGGACGGCTGGAGAGTGGGGACCCTATAATGGGGGCACCTTGGGGGCCTTAGCCTGGTGAGAACAGTTAGAACCAACACTTGCCAATGCACTTTTCTGCAGGAAAACCCTACCTCGTGATAAAAACAAAATCTCGCCGGTTCGGGGATGATCAAATTGTGTGTGCATATGATTGTTGCATTTGTATGTTGCATAGCATAAACAAACAACAAAAACAAACAAAAACCAAAAAATATTTTTCGCAAATAAACACCCTTATCTCAGACAGTCTGCCTTTTAGGTAGCCTGGTTTCAGGTTCTTTGTAAGCTAAGTAGCCACGCAGTTCCGACAGAAGAGATAAGGGACGCTAAATATTCTTTCACATAAAGCCATATTTTATCTCGGACAGTCTGCCTTTTAGCTAGCTTGGTTTCAGGTTCTTTGCAAGCTAAGTAGTCACGCAGTTCCGACAGAAGAGATAAAAGGCTATAAAATAAACAAATAAAGATTAAAAAAAATCCACTTTTCCAAAATTCATAAATAAGACCTGGTCCAAAAATATTATAAAACATTCATATAGATAGTTTATTCTTCCAAAATGAAAATACGCAAACATCATGTAGAATAACATGATAAATAGAAAATAAACACTCACATTCATTCAAATAAGCATCCATTTCATCAAACATGCATTTTTGTTTTAGAGATGGAGGGGATAAGTAGATAGACAAAGAAGGTGGACATTCCCCGTTTCCATACTGAGAGGTTGGAACGGCTAAGCACAGTAATGCCATCGGAGGTCCGCACTGATTTCGAAAAATCCTACGAACGGATTTTAGACCTCCTAAAGATATGTGTCGATCAGGTGTTCTTAAGGTTACTAATCCACTATTGGAATCCAAATCTGCGATGTTTTGAGTTTCCGCAGTTCAACCTGGTGCCCACCCTAGAGGAGTATGAGACCATGTTGAGGTGGCTTAAATCAGTCGGGGTCCACGTTCGCCATGAAGCATATACTCCTGCAGCACTAGTCGCTGCCCTTATCCAGTTGCCATTCCGGCAGAGTGCCCTGATAAAGAAGGGGAACACCCAGGGTTGGAAAGTAACGATGTTAGAAGACTACCTGTCCTACCTGGCTAAAAGGACAGAGTGGGTTGCCTTCAACAAAACCCTGGCACTCATAATTTTTGGAACAGTCTTGTTCCCCTTCCATTTCGACACAATAGATCAGGCCGTCATGGACGCCTTCTTCGCCTGGGACGTGAATTCGAAAAGTCCCCTGCTTGCAATTCTTGCCGACACTCTGCTCTCGGTGGAATTCTGTCACCAGAAGCAGGGCAAAATACTCCGCTGCTGCTCTTCATTGCTATTTGTGTGGAGCGCCACTCACCTATACGCCTCCAGTCACATGGGGATATTCCCCGACCCTTTGAGAAGTTTCTCCAAGATCCCCCTCCAGCGTCGTCTGACCTCAGAATGGAGGGATGAGTGGGAACGCAAGGACGCCAACAGTATATCCTGGGTCTGTCCTTGGTTCCGACCTGGCCCGGTTCTCATCAGATGTGGGGACTACCCGAGTGTTCCCTTGATAGGACTCAGGGGCTGCATAGCCTACTCACCTAAAGTAGCTATGAGGCAGCTCATGAGGACCCAAACTACCATTTCCCGAGGGGAGCTCGGAGGACTGTGCTTCTTTGGAGACCCATGCACCATCGCCAACTCGCTAGTTGTGAGAAAAGCATGGGAGAGGCCAGTCTACATGGGAGACAGAGAGCTAGGAAAAGCTCGGGTGGCTGTCACCAGTGACTATGAGGCATGGAGAAATAGAAGAGGGGAGGCTCAATCATCCACCGCACCTACCACGAGCGCCAGAAATGAAGGGCTGCAGGCTCAAATTGACGCCTTGACCTAGAGGATAGAGATCATGGGAGCCAAGATGAGGGCCCTTGAAGAAAAGGAGCAAGAATCTATCCTCACAATTGATGGTCTACGAAGGCAAGGCAAGAAAAAGGATCATGAAATAGAGCGCCTCAAGGACCAATGCACTGACTCCAATGAACAGGCTATCCGAGCATCCAAAACAGCCAGAACCAGTTCGGATAGCCAACTGCAGGAGATAACCGCCAGGTCAGCACACCTTGAAGCCGAATCAGCAAAGCAGGCTCAAACGATCAAGGAGTTGTCGGAAGAGCTCCTCAAGACTCGGTTAGACATCCGCCAAGAGCGAGAGGCCAACCGGAGACTCAATAGAAGTCTCGCCGAGCTACGCCACAAAGAAAGAGATGGGCTAGCTCAGTACGGCCAAGTACTTCGAGAGAAAGACCGAGCCATTGAAAAGCTCGATGAACTACAAGCCTTGGTCGTTCATCAAACAGGCGGTCCGCAAACAAAGCGAGGCACTTGCTCGTCATGTCCGGGAAGCTGAGAGGGAACTACAGAGGAATCAAGACCCTCCTGTGGGTTTCTTTAAAGTTTTCCGCTTTTGCCAAAAGTTGCTTCGCAGTATAGAATAGGGGAATGTACACCTTCTGTTGAATAAATAAAATCCTCTTTTTGTTCAATGACTATCTACTTGCATGCATGAGCATTCATTCGCATATTTTAAATTTCCCCTCCTTCACGCTTAATAAGTAAGATAATAAAAAGGAAGGATTAACTAACACGTCTCCTAACTCAGAAGAATGGAGAAAAAGCCACTCCTAATAAAGCTCGCCCCAACGGTCGAATCATTGCAAGAGGAAAATAAACCTCGGTCGTTGGTCCTCAAGAATAAAGAAGAGGGGGCAAGGACATTAGTGCGACTATTTATGCCACGTCCTTTCCCCTACGAAACAAATAAAGTTGTACCGTGGAGATATGGGGAATCTTCACCGATAAAAGAAGAAATAACAAACATAGTCGGCATTGGGGGCACAACTAGAAGTGGAAGAATCTACTCCCCCAAGGACACACAGGAAGATGTCCTCCAAAATAAAGGAAAAAATAAAAAGACTGAAGAAGAAAAAGAAAATAAAGAATCCAAGGAGGAGACAGAGGAATTACTCCAGTTCATAAGGCAGAGTGAGTATTCCATTATAGACCAGCTCAATCGCACACCTGCAAAGATCACATTGCTATCTTTGATAATGAGCTCGGAACCACATAGAAACGCCCTGCTGAAGGTCTTGAGCGAGGCGCATGTACCTCACACAATATCTCAAGAAAAGGTCGAGAGGATCGTCGGTCACATCACGGCAAACGATCACCTCACCTTCACAGAGGAAGAACTCCCCCTGGAGGGGTCAAAACACAACAAGCCCTTGCATATCTCGGTTAAATGCAAGGAGTACCTCATCGCCAAAGTTCTTGTGGATAACGGGTCATCCTTGAACGTGATGCCCAAGTGCACACTGGATAAGTTGACTATCCAAGGAACCCGTCTGCACCCAAGCAACACCATCGTTCGAGCCTTCGATGGATCAAAATGAGAAGTAGTGGGAGAGGTCAATTTGCCAATCCAATTTGGACCCACTACCTTCAACATCGATTTCCATGTAATGGACATTACTCCAGCATACAGCTGTCTCCTCGGCAGGCCTTGGATTCATGACGCTAAGGCAGTACCTTCGACGCTCCACCAGAAAGTCAAGTTCATTGTGGACGACAAACTGGTCACAATCCAAGCAGAAGACGATATCCTGATCAGTGGACCGTCCACCCAACCTTATGTGGTTGCGGCAGAAGAGGCCCTTGAAACATCTTTTCAAGCGCTCGAAATTGCCAGTATAGAGCGACTTCCCAGAAACACAAAGGCAGCCCGTATGATGTTGAAGCATGGCTACCATCCTGGCCAAGGACTGGGGGCAGATTCCCAAGGCATGAGGGAACCCCCAAAATTCAAAGACAATCCTTGCAAGTATGGCCTAGGGTATGACCCTACTAAGGGCCGAGCAGAAAGGAGAAAAGGGAAGTCTCCCCTCCGCACACTCAAGCAAATTTTCCGAAGTGGAGGGGTGCAAGCGTCAAGAGCCACCTTAGTCATTAGGAAATCTTTTTCTTTATTTAAGGGATGTAAACCCCATGATTGTTAGAGATTATCCCCCGGGGCGTGCCCGACCCCCGGGCATTTTAGGACACATATTCCCTTATTAATTAATAAAGAATGATTCATTCTATCTGCTTCTCTTCTTTCTACTTCTGACTGGACCACATAAATAACCCTGTCTAAGTAAACAAAAAAAAAAAAGAAAAAAAAGAAAAAAGAATAAAAAGCGCTTCCAAATAATCAACCTCTACCATTGCTATTATCATCGAGTTAGTTGATTAGAAGCACATAAAAATAAGACTTCACCTAATCCATAAAGAAAGTCCTACTTCGCCAACACTGTGAACAAAAAATAAATCCACAAAAAAAAGAAAAAAGCCCAGAAAAGCCAAAGGCCAAAGAAAAGGGCAAATTACCTGGTAGGAAACCCACTAAGGGGGCCACACAAAAGATAGGGTCGACCCGGTAGGACACCCGAACAACAATAAAGGGTAGCCTAGGCAAAAGTTAGGGTTACAAATAAGGTCCGCTAGGATTTCTCCAAAATTTTACAAAGGAAGGAACCTAGACAAAAGTTAGGGCCAAACACAGTATCCTAGTTCGAAAACCCAAAGGGCGTTCTAGGGAAATCAGCTAGCCATTTAAAAGCAATAGAGATGAAACCAAAGAGCGCAAATACAAAAAAGAAAGGAAAAATGTTTGCTTAGACAAAGCCTAGACACCTAAGCTTAACCCTAACCAGCCATTCTTACAAAATCCTTTTATCAATAAAAATCAACCCTCTAAAACACAAACCATTGATTTTTACCTCTTTGCTACTTTTCTCTTGACCATCACAACAATATTCTAATAATTAATTTGGGAATATGGAGGTGTATAGTCAACAAGAGGATTGAAATCCCTAAAGCAAGGAAAAAGGGACACTACATGACAAAAGTGCTCTACAAAAGAAAAAAAAAAAAGAGAAAATAGAAAAAGAAAGAAATTACCCTTCGGTCACAAGAAGTCCGGTATGGTACAGCCAAGAGTAAACGCAGCAAATCAGGAGGCACTCAACGCAATGAGACACGTTGGTTAAATCCTTCTGAAAACTTAATCAAAATAGGCATTATAGGACATCAAAACATAAAGACATTGCATGCATAAAATGTTTTTAGACCAGGTCCTATTACCTCTTTCAAAAAAAAAAAAAACAAAAAAATCCCTCTCCTGTAATTCGAGACCGCCGTCTGGCTACCCCAGACCGCCGTCTCGACTTAGAGGAGACACGAGACCACCGTCTCGCCCTCCCAGACGGCGGTCTCGATTTTGAAAAATTCCCTATATATAGGGGGCGCGCTTGGGGGGCTTCCTCACAACTCCCCTTGCCTCCAGAACCTCCTTTCTCTCAACTCCTGCACTCCCAAACACCCTCTGGTCAGAATGTCCGGCAGAAGCACTTCCAGGAAGAGAAGGAGCACCGCCATCCCAGGACCCTTCTCAACTGTCGCCAGAGCACCAGGCCTGCCTTGAAAATATCCGGACCTACCAGTGGCACCCAATGCTCAAGCTGGATTTCGGCATCCTAGCTGAATTCGGATGGGAGGACGACGTCCGGGCCCATCTAGATAGCATCAGGTGGGGCTTCCTGCTGCAACCACCACCTACGCACGTGTACCCGCAGGCGGTACTGGAGTTCCTAGCCTCCGTCTCCTACTCTGAGGTCCCCTCCACGGTCCCGGGCCTACAGCCCACCAAGATGGTGACCTATTTTATGGGCGGGCAGTACCAGACCTCCACCCTCAAAGAATTCAACGTAGCCATCGGGTTCGTCCGGCCCGAGGACGCCATGACCCAGGAATACCGTGAGGCCATCTACTCACGGCCCACCAACCTCACCGCCGCCGAGATGTGGCATGAGCTCACGGGAGCCACCACACTGCCCACGCTGATGAGGGGATCCGCGCTTCCCCCAGCACTCCGTATCTGCCACAAGCTGTTGGCAGGAACCATACATGGGAGGAAGGAGAGTCAGGGCAAAATATCCCTCCCTGACCTCTTCGTACTGTATTGCATGAGCCAGAAGCGGCGCTGCAACCCCGAGTACTTCTTCCTGAAAGCCCTCAAGGACTTCGAGCACAGATCCACGGGGGTCGTCCTCATGGCTCCACTTATCACTCCCCTGGCAGAAAGTTTGGGGTGTCCTGGCCGGGAAGAACTGGCCCCCAACCTGCGACACGAATCCATCCGCAGGTCGATCTTGGTCAGCATGGGGATGCTGATTCGCAGAGGGACCCAGTTGGCCCTCCATCCCACACTGGATTTTGCATTGGAACTTCATGACGCAATGCAAGATCTGCCTACACCTCCCGACTTCCAGCAGCAGCAACAACAGCAACCGCCACGGTATGCGGACGACTTCGCTGGCGTGCACCGCCACATGAGTGATCTACGCCAGCAGTTCAACCATATGACTATGAGGCAAGAGCAAATATCCCAGAGGCAAGAGGAACTATCCCAAAGGCAAGATACCTTTGACACCCGGCTGGGAGAAGTGTACCAGCACCAACAGGACATGCGCCACGAATGGACGACATTCCAGCAAGAGTACCGGGATGAAGTCCAAGAACAGGCGGACTTCCAGTATCATATGTACCAGCACTTCCCTCCACAGGGATCGGGTCCAGAGGATAGCCCTTAGGATAGTACTTGCAAAAATAGGGTTGTAATAAAATTTCCCCCATAAATAAAATTTTATTTCATGCATCTTTTTGCCATCCTTTCCAAAAGTCGGCGCAACACGAAAAAAAACTAAGAGTAAAAAGACGTACGCTCAATAAAAAGCCAAAAATCCTAAATTGCGAGAAAAAAGAGATAAAACCGCGAGAAAAAGGCAGGATTAAGCCATCACCTCAATCAACAAAATTTTGACTACCAAGCAAGAGCCGAACAAAACCAAGACCAATTCGACCAGCCAGCAAGGATTGGATGATCATCACCAAAAGAACAGAAACAAAGAATCCCCAGCAACCAACAAAGCTGGAAGAAACATCAACAAAAGTTCCCGGCACAGCCCGGACGATCATTCAAGAAGCCCAAGAACATCTACCAACACAAAAATCACTCCCCGAGAGCCGGCGCATGGTCGAATCGATAAGCCGCCACCATTGCCAAAGGGTCGACCACCGCAAGAAGGGGCATCCAGAGGCACATAACCAGACGGGGGTTCATACTCGTCGACCAAGGGGTCGGCTACCGCGTCAAAGGAGCACCCCGAGGTTTCACATCGGCGCGTGATCGGAATCGCAAGCCGCCACCACGGCCAAAGGATCGGCTACCGCAAGATGGAGCATCCGGAGGCTTAACACCGGATGGGGGTGTGTACTCATCGGGCCTTACAAAAGGGGGCTTACCGGACGGGGTTCATACTCGTCAAACACCGGATGGGGGTGTGTACTCATCGAGCCTTACGAAGGGGTCTTACCGGGCGGGGGTTCATACTCGTCAAACCAGATGAGGGTTCGTACTCATCAGCTGAAGGGGTCAGCTACCGCATCAAAGGAGCATCCCAGAAGCGCACAACACAACATTTCCCCAGAGGATCACCCACCGTAAAGATGGAGTATCTGAAGGGCAACCGGGCAAGAGGGTCAACTCCTTTACCCTCCAGTCGATCACCTTGGCACAAAAGGCCGGCAATCGACTGATCGGGTAAAGAGGGGGCAGCTGTAGACCCCAAATCTTGCCCAACCTCCAAATAAAGAGCAGAATACCTCCTATTTGAAGATGGACGAAGCCTAACAAGCCATTAGGAGAGACTATTAGGCCCCATACTAGGATAGGAGGGAGCTTCTGTACCAAAAAATAAGTTTTCTCGCCTTGTTGGGACGAGACCGCCGTCTGGATTTCCCAGACCGCCATCACGTCACATGCAAGTGGCGAGACCGCCGTCTCGCTTGACGAGACAGCGGTCTCGCCACCTGCGAAGGGCGAGACGGCGGTCTCGCCACGTTTGACAGGGCGAGACGGCGGTCTCGTTGGACGAGACGGCGGTCTCGACCCTGTCAGACGAGAACGGCGGTCTCGCCACCTGACAACGCGAAAACCTATAAATAGGGGTCCTCCCCCCCTCATTTCCACACACCTCAAGCATTAGCTCTGCCTTCTCTCTAAAAACTTCTCTCTAGAATCCCTCTGACGCATTTCCAGAGTTTCTGAGTGTCTTTGAGAGCATTTTTTTGACGTCCAGAAGAGTTTTCGGCGTCTTGTAGAGTGAAGGGCTGCCAAAAAGCACACATTTCTTTTAAAGAAATATAAAAAGCTTGCTTCAGAGGTTTAATTTCTCCCTCTCTACTTTTAACGCTTTAATTTTAATTATGCAATAGATTAGGGCCATGTAGTCATCACTTTAAATTCCGCATAATAAAAAGGGCAAAAGCATATTTTCCGGTTTATTTATTAACAATAAAAGCTGGCCTGTCATAGGGAACCCGAAAGGGGTGTAGTAAAGGAACTGATACTTCCTTTACCACGTAACTAACTCCCTTACCCAACTTTGGTTCTAATGACCAAAGTTGGTTTTCGAAAACCAACGCCTTTCAAAAACCTTTTCTGATGTTTCCGGTAAAAACGTCGGTGGCGACTCCATAGAACCCAAAATAAATAAGTCCTTGGGTTAGCCCGGTTATCGCACAACCCAAGGACACCTTTCGAAAACCTCGCCCCTAGGTTAGCCCGGTTATCGGACAACCTAAAGGCGTTGTAACCACCCATAAAAAACGCGAAAACAAGAGGGTCGAAAAAACCATCGCGTCGCTCCGACCGCCTCTCTCTTTCAGACGGCGGCGACAAGGCTTAGTAAAAATATCTGCTAATTGATGCTTTGTATCAACATACTCTATTTTACAGTTTCCTTTGCTGATATGATCTCTCAAAAAGTGATGTCTAATTTCTATGTGCTTAGTCCTAGAGTGCATTACTGGATTCTTAGTAAGATTAATTGCACTCGTATTATCACACATTAAAGGTATGTCATTTAAAAATATACTATAATCTTCTAACTGTTGTTTCATCCACAAAATTTGAGCACAACAACTACCAGCTGCAATATATTCAGCTTCAGTGGTAGATAAAGCAACACAATCTTGTTTCTTAGAATGCCAAGATACTAAGGATGAACCTAACAAATGACATGTCCCACTAGTACTTTTCCTATCAATTTTGCATCCACCATAATCAGCATCAGAATATCCTATTAAACTAGTACAAGCATCAGAAGGATACCATAAACCAAAACCAGTAGTTCCTTTTAAATATTTTAAAATGTGTTTTACTGCAATTAGGTGAGATTCTTTAGGACAAGCCTGAAATCTAGCACACACACAGAAAGAATGCATAATATCAGGTTTACTTGCAGTTAAGTATAATAGTGAACCTATCATACCTCTATACATAAATTGATTAACTTTTAAACCTGATTCATCCTTGTCTAAATAGCATGAAGTTCCCATGGGTGTGTTAGCTTCCTTTGAGGTGTCCATTCCAAACTTTTTAAGGATCTCTTTGCAGTATTTGGTTTGAGAGATGAAAATGCCATCTTTAAGTTGCTTGATTTGAAGTCCAAGGAAGAATGTCAATTCTCCCATCATAGACATTTCAAACTCTCCCTGCATTATCTTAGCAAATTCTACATATAACGAATTATCAGTTGATCCAAAAATAATATCATCAACATATACCTGGACCAATAAGATATGTTCTTTTACTTTCTTTATAAACAATGTAGAATCAATTTTTCCTCTAGTAAAATTATTCAAAGTTAGGAAACTACTTAGCCTTTCATACCAAGATCTAGGAGCTTGTTTCAACCCATATAATGCTTTCTTTAATTTAAAAACATGATTAGGAAAACTAAAATCCTCAAAACCAGGGGGTTGCTCCACATAAACTTCTTCTTTAATAAAACCATTCAAAAATGCACTCTTAACATCCATTTGATATAATTTAAATTTCATCAAAGATGCATAAGCAAGAAGTAGGCGTATAGCCTCTAACCTGGCAACAGGAGCATAAGTTTCATCATAGTCTATACCTTCCTCTTGACAATAGCCTTTGACAACAAGTCTGGCTTTATTCTTTGTTATGTTCCCATCTTCATCAAGTTTATTTCTAAACACCCATTTGGTTCCAATAACTTGATGTGATTCTTCCCTTGGGATTAATTCCCAGACTTGATTTCTTTCAAATTGGTTAAGTTCTTCTTGCATTGCTATGCACCATTGATCATCTTTAAGCGCTTCCTCAACATTTTTAGGTTCTATCTGTGACACAAAAGCTACAGACATACAGAAATTAGTCATATTTCTAGTTCTTACCCCTTTTGAGATGTCACCTATGATATTGTCCATTGAGAGTCCTCTAGGTGATTGCCATTCTTTTGCTTTCAGGTGTTGGAGAAGGCTCATTTTCTTCCAAGTACAATTCATCAAAATCCTCTCTTATATATTCATCATCACCTGCAAGTTCTTTATTTGACTCAAGAGGATTTCCCCCAAGGTCTACAATCTCATCAAAAGTGACATGTATAGATTCTTCAATATTTAAAGTTCTTCTATTAAATACCCTGTAAGCCTTGCTAGTTAATGAATAACCTAAGAAAATGCCCTCATCAGCTTTAGAGTCAAATTTTCCTAAGTTGTCCTTTCCATTATTTAACACAAAGCACTTACATCCAAAAATTTTCAAATGAGCAACATTAGGCTTTCTACCATTAAACATTTCATAGGGAGTAGATTTAATAATTGACCTAATGAGCATTCTATTTAAAACATAACATGCAGTACTAACCGCATCAGCCCAAAAATATTTAGGAACATTAGATTCATTTAACATAGTTCTAGCAAGTTCCTCTAATGACCTATTTTTCCTTTCAACTACACCATTTTGTTGGGGAGTCCTAGGAGCAGAAAAGTTATGTAATATTCCATTTTCTTCACAATAATTTTCAAACTTTTTATTTTGAAACTCACCACCATGGTCACTTCTTAAAACTTTAATTCTCAAATCTTTCTCATTTTGAATTTGTTTTGCAAATTTTCTAAAGACCTTAAAAGCTTCACTTTTCATAGTTAGGAAAAATGTCCATGTATATCTAGAGTAATCATCAACAATCACAAGGCCATAATAATTTCCACCAAAGCTTTTTATCCTAGAAGGTCCAAATAAATCTAAATGTAATAATTCTAGGGGTTTTGAAGTGGAAATAACATTCTTTGATTTAAATGATGATTTTACTTGTTTACCTTTTTGACATGCATCACATAACCTATCTTTTTCAAATTTTAACATAGCAAACCAATAACTAAGTCTTTTGATATCAATTTATTCAAATGATGCATATTTATATGAGCCGCCCTCTTATGCCACAACCAAGGGTTCTCTTCCTTAGCAACTAAACATGTTATGCTAGAATCATGTAAACAATCCAAATCAATCAAATATATGTTGTTATGCCTAATGCCTTTTAATTCTACAATTTCGGAATTTATCAAGTGTATGGTGCAAAATTTACTTTCAAATATTACCTTAAAACCTTTGTCACATAATTGACTTATGCTAAGGAGATTATGCTTAAGTCCTTCAACAAGAAGCACATCCTTGATCTCCAAAGTGTTTGCACCACCTATGTTTCCAATTCCGAGAATCTTCCCTTTGTTGTTGTCCCCATAAGTTACATATCCTTGTTCCTTAGCTTTGAAACTCACAAATTTAGATTTATCACCGGTCATATGTTTTGAGCATCCGCTATCAAGATACCACATAGACTTCTTAGATTTGGAAGTTTCCTACAAAACAAGAACATAGTAAACTTAGGTCCCCACAACTTTTTGGTCCTTGGGGTTAGTGACATAACAAATTATTTAACAATAGGAACCCAAATGTATTTACCTTTAGGAACACCAAAATGTTTAATTTTACATTTATTAGAAGTGTGACCTTATTTCATGCAATAAAAACATGCTTTTGATGTAGCTTTAGAATAAGATGCATTTCTTACAAAACATGCTCTAGTTCCTTTTTCTACCCATACTTAGGCTTTTTCATAGAAACTTGATGATTTACACTATTTTGAGTTACAACAATTTTATCCTTATTATTATTACTCAATTCCTTTTCGGCTTTATCAAGCAAATGATTAAGTATATCTATGTCATACTCATATTCTTTACAAGATGCACATACTATATTCTTATCATCATTCTCATCTATGCATACAATTTTCGTTTCTAAGGTTTCCTTTTCCTCTAAACATGCAATTTTCGTTTTTAATGACTCCTTTTCCTCTAAACATACAATTTTCATTTTTAAGGACTCCACCTCCTCTTCGGATCTACTTAAATTCTTCTTCACAACTTTATATTCATTTTTCAAGTCCTTAAAAACATTAAACAATTCTTCATATGCATTTTGTAATTCATCAAAATCATTTTCATCATCACTTGAGGATGAGTCGGAATCACTAACCTCAAAGTCAGAAGATATATTGTCTTTTGCCAACAAGCAAATGTTAGCTTCTATTTCTGAATCACTTGATTCCGAAATCGAGTCACTATCATCGGTTCCTTCATAAGTTACTCTTAGTATTTCCCACATCTCTTGAGCACTTTTACAAACCGAAATCCTATAAAACTCATCAAGGGTTAAAGCAGATGAAATTATATTTCTAGCCCTAACGTCAAATTGTGCTTTTCTGTTTTCTTCTGCAGTCCATCTAGAAAAAGGTTTGGGAACGTCAACACCGTTCTCAGTAACTTTAGGAATATATGGACCGTTTAAAATAGCGTCTCAGACGCCTCTATCAACAGACTCTAAAAAGATTTGCATTCGTACTTTCCAGAAAGGATAATTTTGACCCGCAAAAAGTGGGGGTCTGTTGATAGACGCACCTTTGGCAAAAGTTTGATTTTCTCCGGCCATTTTCGAAAAGTTTGAATGACTATCAAAGCAAGCTCTGATACCACTTGTTAGAATCGCGCAGCGGAATGTTCGCGTGGTCGGACAAAAACCAAGAGGGGGGGTGAATTGGTTTCTTAACAAAAAATTAGGTTTTCAAAATTTTGCCCAAATTTTACGTATTAAAAAACTGTGTAAATGTAAATAGAGAAGAGAAGAAATCTTACACAGGAGATTTATACTGGTTTGGATCAAAAGACCCTACGTCCAGTTGCTAATCACTCAAATAGAGGATTAACGCTGTCACTATAATCAAGTTGTTACAAACAAATTACAATTGAAAAGATAAAGATAAGAAAACACCTCTCTTGAAATCCACAAGAGATGAAGAACAACTTTCCCTAGAGACGGCACAGCACACAATCTACTAAGAACTCCACTTAGTGATTCTTATCGCTTCTAGCCCACACCAGGTTCCAAAAGCCCCTTTTTCTTGCAACAAACAGTTCTCTGGCACTCACAACACTTAACTTTTGTATGAAAAAGGTTGTTCACCCTTTCTGAGTGCCATAGAGAAGTTTAAGTAGAGAAATTAGGGTTTGGGAATTGGGAATTTCGGAATTAGGGTTCTTGGAAATAGGGTTTTCGAAAATAGGGTTGATTTGAAGTTAAAAATCAAAATCTGACTGAAATAATCGATTAAATGAAGTATTAATCGATTATTACAGAGCCAAAATCAACAGAACCCTAAAATTGTCTGTTTTAATCGATTAAAAGGGTTGTTAATCGATTAACAGGCCTGTTAATCGATTAACAGGTGGTTTAATCGATTAAACCAATGAGCAAATACAGAAAATGGTTTTTCTCACTGTTTTAATCGATTATTTCCCTATTTAATCGATTAAAGCCGAGCCTAGATGATAAATTTGAGCTTTTTGAAGCTTCTAAGGTGCACACTATGTACCGGCTATCTTAAACTCTAATATTACAGACTCAATTTAATTGAAACAGAGTTATTACAATACAAAACAAGTCTTCAACACTCTAAGTCTTTGTGTTCTTGAATCATCATCAAAATCAACAATCTTCATGTCCATCAAGTGCAACATCAAGTCCTTGAATGTTCAACAACATCTATTTGAAGTATGACCTTGTTTCATACAATAAAAACATGCTTTAGATGTAGCTTTTGAATATGATGCATTTCTAACAATAGGTGCCCTAGTTCCTTTTTCTACCCATACTCTTCTCTTTTTCATTTTAGTCTTTTTCAAAGGAACTTGATGGTTTACTATATTTTGAGTTACAACAACTTTATTATTATTACTCAATTCCTTTTCGGCTTTATCAAGTAGATGATTAAGTATGTCTATGTCTATGTCATACTCTTTACAAGATGCACATACTATATTCTTATCATCATTCTCATCTATGCATACAATTTTCGTTTCTAAGATTTCCTTTTCCTCTAAACATACAATTTTCGTTTTCAATGACTCCTTTTCCTCTAAACATACAATTTTTGTTTTTAAGGACTCCACCTCCTTTTCAGATTTATTCAAACTCTTTTTCACATATTTGTATTCATTTTTCAAGTCCTTAAAAACATTAAACAATTCTTCATATGCATTTTGTAATTCATCAAAATCATTTTCATCATCACTTGAGGATGAGTCGGAATCACTAACCTCAAAGTCGGAAGATATATTGTCTTTTGCCAACAAGCAAATGTTAGCTTCTATTTTTGAGTCACTTGATTCCGAAATCGAGTCACTATCATCGGTTCCTTCATAGGTTACTCTTAGTTTTTCCCACATCTCTTGAGCACTTTTACAAACAGAGATCCTGTAAAACTAGTCAAGGGTTAAAGCAGATGAAATTATATTTCTAGCCTAACGTCAAATTGTGCTTTTCTGTTTTCCTCTGTTGTCCATCTAGAAAAAGGTTTGGGAACGTCAACACCGTTCTCAGTAATTTTAGGAACATATGGACCGTTTAAAATAGCGTCCCAAACGCCTCTATCAACAGACTATAAAAAGATTTGCATTCTTAATTTCCAGAAAGGATAATTTTGACCCGCAAAAAGTGGGGGTCTGTTGATAGACGCACCTTCGGCAAAAGTTTGATTTTGTCCGGCCATTTTCGAAAAATTTGAATGAGTATCAAAGCAAGCTCTGATACCACTTGTTAGAATCGCGCAGCGGAATGTTTGCGTGGTCGGAAAAAAACCAAGAGGGGGGTGAATTGGTTTCTTAACAAAAATTAGGTTTTCAAAATTTTCCCTAAATTTTACCGATTAAAAACTATGTAAATGTAAATAGAGTAGAGATAGAATCTTACACAGGAGATTTATACTGGTTCGGATCAAAAGACCCTATGTCCAGTTGCTAATCACTCAAACAGAGGATTAACGCTGTCACTATGATCAAAGTTGTTACAAACAAATTACAATGGAAAAGATAAAGAAAAGAAAACACCTCTCTTGAAATCCACAAGAGATGAAGAACAACTTTCCCCAGAGACGGCACAACACACAATCCACTAAGAACTCCACTTAGGGATTCTTATCGCTTCTAGCCCACACCAGGTTCCAAAAGCCCCTTTTTCTTGCAACAAACAGTTCTCTGGCACTCACAGCACTTAACTTTTGTATGAAAAAGGTTGTTCTTCTTTTCTGAGTGCCATAGAGAAGCTTAAGTAGAGAAATTAGGGTTTGGGAATTGGGATTTTCGAAACTAGGGTTCTTGGAAATAGGGTTTTCGAAAATAGGGTTGTTTTGAAGTTAAAAATCAAAATCTGACTGAAATAATCGATTAAATGAAGTGTTAATCGATTATTACAGAGCCAAAATCAACAGAACCCCAAAACTCTCTGTTTTAATCGATTAAAAGACATGTTAATCGATTAACAGGCCTGTTAATCGATTAACAGGGGTGTTAATCGATTAAACCAGTGAGCAGATACAGAAAATGGTTTTTCTCACTGTTTTAATCGATTATTTGACCAATTAATCGATTAAAGCCGAGCCACTTTGATAAAGTTGAGCTTTTTGAAGCTTCTAAGGTGCAGACTATGTACCGGCTATCTCAAACTCTAATATTACAGACTCAATCTAATCAAAACAGAGTTATTACACTATAAAACAAGTCTTCAACTCTCTAAGTCTTGAGTTCTTGAATCATCATCAAAATCAACAAGCTTCATGTCCATCAAGTTCAACATCAAGTCCTTGAATGTTTCAACAGTTGGTTCGGAGCCCTATTATTGAAAATGTTTGCTGCATAAGCTTGTGGAGCTCCAGAACCTGTAGACTCATGCAATAATTGGCAGCAATCAATGGGATGCTCAATTGAAGTACAAATGCCACAAACCCTTGCAGGTGGTGCAGGTCTTTGATTTGCAGCAAGTTGGGAGACTAGGGTGGTGAGGGCATCAATCTTACTTTCTAGCTTCTTCTCCACTAAACCTGATGAACCCACATCATGTACACCTCTAAGGACTATGGCATCACTCCTCATGTTAAATTGTTGGGAATTGGATGCCATCTTCTTAATTAAACCTCTAGCAGTAGCAGGTGTCATGTCTCCTAAAGCTCCTCCACTAGCTGCATCTATCATACTCCTATACATTGTGTTCATCCTCTCATAAAAGTATTGCAGCAGTAGTTGTTCTGATATTTGGTGCTGAGGGCAACTTGCACAAAGTCTCTTGAACCTCTCCCAATACTCGTATAAGCTCTCTCCCATCTGTTGCCTGATACCTGATATATCCTTCCTGATGGCAGTGGTCCTGGAAGTAGGGAAAAATTTCTCTAGAAAGACTCTCTTCAGATCATCCCAGCTCGTTATGGAACCAGGAGCTAAGTAGTACAACCGAGTCTTTGGCAAGATCCTCCAAAGAGAAAGGAAAAGCCTTCGGGTATATGTGATCTTCGGGAACATTTTGTGGCTTCATGGTGGAGCGAGACTATATGGAACTCCTTGAGATGCTTGTGTGGATCCTCACCGCACGACCATGAAACTTGGGCAACAAATGGATTAGTCCAGTTTTAAGCACAAATGGTACATCCTCTTCGGGGTATTGGATACATAAATTTGCATAAGTGAAATCAGGTGCAGCCATCTCCCTGAGAGTCCTCTCACGAGGTCCAATAGGTTGATCACCCATGTTATTAGTTTGGAAATTATTAGAAGAAGGTATATTAGGTGCAGTACTCTCACTATGACTATCTAATGGTTCAAACTCAAGAGATGAATTCCTAGAATGTCTAACTAATCTATGAAAGGTTCTGTCTATCTCGGGATCAAAAGGTTGTAAAAGGTCAGGATTGCTCCTAGTCATGCACTATATTCAACAATTCATGTATTTCCCAAGAGTTAAAAAAAATTCTAAAAAGAAATCAATTATTTACTAGAATGACAATGCTAGACCGTGAATAAGTACACCAGGTAGGTTCCCAGGAAAGAGAGGTGGGTCACAAATGGACACACTTAAGTACCAAGTCTTTCCTAGCCAAAACCCTCCTAGACATGCACTCTCACACTACCAAGCTATATGCAGAGTTTCCTATGAGAATGGAAATTATAATTTTTTTTAAATAAAGCTAGAAAAACAAATTAGAGATGAAATTGTTTTTTGAATTATTATTTATATTTATTTTTATTTTTTTAATCCAAGAGTTTTAGAACAACAGTGGGCTATCAAAATAGTATTAAGAGAAGTAAGAATGTCAAATTAAATAGAAAATCAAATAAAATATTCAATACTCTGAAAATCAAATAAAATATTAAAAACTAGCAATCAAATAAAATATTAAAAACTAGCAATTAAATAAAATATTCAAATAACTAAAAATCAAATAAAATATCCAAATAACAACAAATCAAATAAAATATTCAAATAACTAAAAATCAAATAAAATATTTAAATAACTAAAAATCAAATAAAATATCTAAATAACAACAAATCAAATAAAATATTCAAATAACTGAAAATCAAATAAAATATTAAAAACTAGCAATCAAATAAAATATTAAAAACTAGCAATCAAATAAAATATGCAAATAACTAAAAATCAAATAAAATATCCAAATAACGAGCAAATAAAATAAAATATTCAAATAACTGAAAATCAAATAAAATATTTAAATAACTAAAAATCAAATAAATATATCCAAATAACAACAAATCAAATAAAATATTCAAATAATTGAAAATCAAATATTAAATAACTTAAAATCAAATAAAATATTTAAATAACTAAAAATCAAATAAAATATTTAAATAACTTAAAATCAAATAAAATATTCAAATAAAATAAAATAAAATAAAAACAAAAAAAAAAGAAAACATAAACAAAAAATAAAAATTGAAAACCTAGACAAAAATCTTGGTCCCCGGCAACGGCGCCAAATTTGATCGATGTCGTACTCGGTCAAATAATAAAAACAGATAAATGTAGTACTAGGAAGCTTTCCTAGGTCGTCTCCCAAATACCACAAATTTCTATCAAAGCTTATCAATTTTTAAAATTAGAATAGTAACAAAAAAAAGGGAGAGTTTTTCAAAATTAAAATATTAGATGAAACAGAACAAAAGCATATTATAAAAATGCGGATTAAAAACAGATTAAAATGCAATTGATTTCCTAATTCTAATGCTGTGTCACTTATCCTAGATTATGAAATTAATTCGAAATTAACCAACTAAGCGAAGATAAATCCCAAATTATATTCTAATTCGAAATTAATCAACTAAGCGAAGATTAATCTCAAATTAGCTTTAATCCTTGTTCCAATTCGAAATTAACCAACTAAGCGAAGATTAATCCCAAATTTTCCTTAACCCTTAAGCCAACATGAAATTAACCAACTAAGTGAAGATTAACCCCAAATTATCCTTATACAATTAAGCATTGCATACATCACATAATCTCATCTCTAACACAGAATTAAGCAAACTGTGATATTAGTTTCGGTTTATTAAGCATAAACAAATTATAATTCAACACTGAGATTAGAAGATGAAGAGTTAAGAGAACAAACAAGATGAAATTAAAGAACAAAACCTCAAAGATCTACTTGCATTCTTCTTAGAAAATCAATACAAAGATTTAGCTCTCCATGGAAAGTTGAAAACGCAATAGAAGAAACATAATTAAAATCGAAACAAGAATTTAAAAATAATGGCAGAAAAGTAAACAAACTTGAATATAAATTGCAAAAGATGAAAGGCGGCTGTGTGGTGGTTTCATGGCAGCAGAAAACGAAATTGAACCAAACTTTTTAATGAGCCTTGAGCAGTCCAAATTAAAATGCAGAGAAAACCAGCATGAAAAAAATGTGAAACAGAACTACAGTGGCTGCCTGTCTCCTCCTCCTATTGCTCCTCTAAAAATACCAGCCTACCCTAACCCTACAGTCCCCTAGGAATGGGCCCAAGCTGGCCCATACGGGATTACACATCAAACAAACCCTAGCTGACGTGGCAATCATTAATATGATGTGGAAATAACAGCTGACATGGCAAGTGATGTGGCAGTAACATGGCAGGTGACGTGGCAACTGACATGGCAATGATGTGGAAACTCTCTTCATCTCAATATTAATGTCCATACTTCAAAATTGTTTCACCAAAAATACCTAAAAATAATTAGAAATGAAAATTAGACCAATTAATGCTAAATTAAGCAAAATTTGGAATAATGGCCCAATGAAGCCCAATCAATGAAAATGCACTAATAATAGACAATTAAACACAATGCACCAATTAAGATAAGTACAAAAAGATAAGAAAATGCGGGAAAATAATGGCTCATCAGTTACCATCCTGGCCAAGGACTGGGGGCAGATTCCTAAGGGATGAGGGAACCCCCAGAGTTTAAAGATAATCCTTTCAAGTGTCGCCTAGGATATGACCCTACAAAGGGCTGAGCAGAAGGAAGAAAAGGAAAGTCTCCCCTCCGCACACTCAAACAGATATTCCGAAGCGGAGGGATGCAAGTGTCAAGAGCTACCCTAGTCATTAGGAGATCTTTTTCTTTGCTTAAGGGATGTAAACCCAATGATTGTTAGAGATTATCCCCTGGGGCTAGCCTGACCCCCAAACATTTTAGGGCACATATTCCCTTATTAATTAATAAAGAATACACTTCTTGAAGCACTTGTTGGATTTGATGAAGACATATAAAGTTTAGAGAGTTTATTTTGTGGGTGTGTAGATAGATAGGTTATAGGTTTAGAATTTAATCTCTTGATAGTTCAATAGATCTTGTGATAAGCGCCTTTAAATGATGCATCTCATTGAACTTATTTTACTGCATGAAAAACCAACCTTTTAGCATTAAAAGAACAAACTGAGTTTTTCAATCGGTTAAAAAGAAATTTTAATATGTTAAAATCACTTTAAGATAGGAATGTTCATATGCTGTCAAAATTTTAATTGATTGAATCGCAGAATCAACAGGTTAAAATGTTATTAATGATTTTTCCATATTAAAGGTTTCGCAATTTCAATCTGTTGAAATGAGTTTTAATCTGTTGAAACAGAGAGATCATTTTTTCATTCTAAGGTATCACAGGATTTCATTCTGTTGAAATATATTTTAATCTGTTGAAAGAGAGAGATCATTTTTTCATTCTAAGATATCACAGGATTTCAATCTGTTGAAACAGAGAGCTATCATTTTTTCTAAACTGTTTCAATCCATTGAAAACTCGAAACAACCGATTGAATTAACTTTTAAATGAAATCAATCGATTGAATCCTCATTTTAATCGATTGAAAAATACTTTGATCGATCACAACTCAATTCTGATCGGTCATAAAGTTATTCTGATCGGTCATCTGCCACTCCAAGTCATTTTTACTGATTGAATCTAACAGTTTCTCACTTTTTACTCTATAAATACAGTTTTGGTTTCTCTGTGTAAACATACACAATCTGAAAATCATTTGAAAGTAATCTTAGAGCTATCATATTAGTGCCTTTCTTTGTGCATTCATAAAACTTTTCATATAATAAGGCGTTTAGATCAAGGTTGTTGAAAGTTCATCGAGTGAAAGTTCTGAGTGGGAAAATTGCTTCTGGACTTCTATATTGTTAAAGCTGCAGTCCAGGTTTATTCTTTTCATACTTGTACAAAGGTTAATTGTGTAGATTGGGTTTGAATCTGCACTGATTACAGTAACTGGGTTGGGTTACTAGGTGGTTAATTCAAGAGTCTATCTTGTGGAGTTGTAAGATAGTTCTTGGGGTAGATTGGTGTATATCTACTGGTTTGTATTTTCACTTGGAATTAGTGGAACTTGGCAGATTTGTCAAGAACTGAATGTAGCTCTGGGAAAGAGTGAACCAGTATAAAACTCTTGTGTTGAATTTCTACTTTCATCTCTTTTCAATTCTTGCTTATATTCTTGTTGTGTTCAAAACCAAATTTGCCTAATAAAAGATTGGATAAAGATTAACCATTCTTCCAAAAGAGAGAGTGTTTTTCGCAAAAGATTTCATAAGTTCAATTCACCCCCCCTCTTGAACTCAACCATTAATTCTTACAATTGGTACCGGAGCTGGTTCTTGTAAGTTACTCAAGAATTCGGTCCAAAGGTTTAAATGGCTGAGGGAAAGATGACTTTTTCAGAAGGAGCCTCTATTAATAGACCTCCTCTATTTCTCTGGTGTGAATTATTCTTTACGGAAGGTTAGAATGAAAATCTTTATTGAATCTCTTGATAGGGGTATTTGGGATACAATTGTTAATGGGCCTTTCAAACCAACTCATACAGGTAGATGGTAAAATTGTTGAAAAAGACTGGGCTGAATTAAGCTGATGCGAGAAAATAGGAAAGTACAATATGATTATACTGCTAAGAATATTATTACCTCTGCCTTTAAATCTTGATGAGTTTTTCAGGGTTTCTCAATGTGCCTCTGCCAAAGAAATGTGGGAGATTCTAGAGGTCACTCATGAGGGTACCTCGATGTGAAAAGGGCAAGAAAGCATGAGTTAATTAGGGACTATGAATTGTTCAAAATGCAGCAAGATGAAACCATTGCAGATGTGCAGAAAAGATTCACGCATATAGTCAATCATCTAATTGGATTAGGCAAGACATTTGACAAGGAAGAGTTAAACATCAAGATTCTAAAATGGCTGGATAGATCTTGGCAACCAAAGGTGACAACTATATCAGAATTAAGAGAATTAACTGAGATGACTACTGCATCATTGTTTGGTAAGCTAAGGGAACACGAGTTAGAGATCAATAGGTTTAGAGAACAAGAAAATGCAGAAAAGAAAAGCAGAAACATTGTTCTCAAGACAATTGAAGAAAGTAGTAATTCTGAAGAAGATGAATCTGAGAATCTGACTCTGTTGGTTAAGAAGTTTGGGAAATTTCTTAGAAAGAAGAACAGAACTGGCCAGGTTAAAAGGTACACTGATAAAAGAACTGATTCTACTCAAAATACTTTTACTTGTTATTCTTGTGGTAAGCAGGGACACATAAGGAGTGAATGTCCACAAAAATCCAAGAATTAAAACAAGAAAGAGTTAAAGTACAAAGGGAAAAATACCTACATAGCTTGGCAAGACAATGATTCATCCTCTAGCTCTGTATCTGAAGGTGAAGATGTGAATCTATGCTTAATGGCTGGTTGTGAATCCTCTTCATCGCATGTAAGTTCAACCCCCACAGAAAATGAAATGAATTACAGCACGTTATTAAATGCCTTCAATGAAATGCATAATGAAGCTAGGAATTTATCTCATACAAATAATCGGTTAAAAGGACTAAATAACTGGTTAGAGAATAGGGTTAAGATCCTAGAAAGAGAATTACTAGAAAGTAAGACAGATATGGAACATCTTGAGATAATCTACGATGAATTCATCTCGTTGGTAATGCTGCTTGCTAACAACAAGTGTGAAAAGTGTATCTCTTTGCAGAATAAGTTTGAGTATTTGATTAAAACTCTGTCTAAGTTTACTCAAGGCAAAGAAAACTTAGATACACTTCTTGGGTCCCAAAACTGTGTTTTTAACCATAATGGAATTGGGTACAAACCTAAGGTTGGGATTAAAACTAAAAGATATTTGAATTTCTTTTCTTTTAGAAAACCAACAGCATCTCCTTTCTCATCCTGTCATTATTGTATGAAAAAAGGGCATACTATAAAATTTTGTCATATTAGAAAACACTTTGTGCCACAGGGTAAAGTGAGATGGGTTCCAAAATATGTGAAACAGAAAATTTGACCACTAAGGACCCAAAGTAATTAAGGGTACCAAATACTTGATGTTTGACTTTTTCAGGAACAACAGCAAGAATCACTTTGGTACTTGGACAGTGCATGCTCAAGGCATATGACAGGTGATATTTCAAAATTCCAGAAACGGAGATTGAAGAATGGAGGACACGTGACATATGGAGACAACAACAAGGGAAGAATCTTAGGTTCTGGAGATATAGGAGATGGTGAAACCGTGACTATTCACAATGTTCTTCTTGTTGAAGGTCTCAAGCACAATTTAATCAGTATAAGTCAATGATGTGATCTAGGTCACAAGGTTATCTTCAAACCAGAAATTTTCCTAATCTGTGAGCCCAAATCTGACACGGTAATGTTGGTAGGAAAGAGGTTAAATAACATTTACATGCTAGATATCAAGCATTCTATCTCATCTCAAAGTTGTCTTCTTACTAAAGAAGAAGAATCTTGGTTATGGCATAGAAGGCTTGCACATATTCATCTTAATCATCTTGACAAACTGATTTCTAAAGATTTAGTCTCTGGGCTACCCAAGCTTCAAATTCTGAAAGACAAAATCTGTGAAGCTTGTTTAAAAGGTAAACAAACTAGAAAATCCTTTTCAAACAAAAATATTGTTTCTACTTCTAGACCTTTGGAACTGCTTCACATGGATTTGGTTGGTCCTTCAAGAAATAAAAGCCTAGGCGGTAATCTCTATAGCATGGTAATTGTTGATGATTTTTCCAGATTTACTTGGACTATATTTCTAAAGGCCAAATCTGATTCTTTCAAATCTTTTAAAAAGCTTGCCAAGGTTCTACATAATGAGAAAGGTTATGTCATTACTTCTATTCAAAGTGACAATGGTGGAGAATTTGTAAATGAAAAGTTTGAACTATTTTGTGAAAAGTATGGCATAAAGCACAACTTTTCTGCTCCAAGAACTCCTCAACAGAATGATGTTGTGGAAAGAAAGAACAGATCCCTTGTGGAACTGGCTAGAACAATGCTTTGTGAAAATGCCTTACCTAAATACTTTTGGGCAGATGCTGTAAACACAACTTGTCATGTTTTGAATAGAGTTTTGATCAGACCCATTCTTAAGAAAACCCCATATGAACTTTACAAAGGAAGAAAACCCAACATAAACTATTTCAAGGTTTTTGGATGTACATGTTTTGTTTTAAACAATGGGAAAGAGAATATTGGCAAGTTTGATGAAAAATCTGATAAAGGGATCTTTCTTGGCTATTCTTCTAACAGTCATGCATATAAAGTCTATAATCTGAGACTAAAATCTGTTGAAGAATCAGTACATGTTGTTTTTAATGAGTCTTCTCGAGTGTTGCAGAATAAAACAGCAGGTACAGCAGATGATGACGATTTAACTGATAATTCTTATTAGTTAAAACATCCCAGTGATTTAGATCAGCATATTGTCGAAGAAGGTGATCAGTCAGTTGATCCTACAAAAGATGATCCACCAGAAAGAATTGCTGAAGAACAGGAAGAGGATATATTGGATGAGCTTCCTAAAGAATGGATTGTCCCAAGAGATCTTTCTCTAGACAATGTCATTGGACAAATCAATAAGGGAGTATCCACTAGGCATTCTCTTAATCAATTCTGCAATCATATGGCATTCATTTCACAAATTGAACCTAAAACTGTTAAGGATGCATTAAATGATGAATATTGGGTTAGTGCCATGCATGATGAGCTTAATCAGTTTGAAAGAAATAATGTGTGGGAATTAGTTCCTAAATCCAAAGATATCAATGTAATTGGTACTAAGTGGGTATTCAAAAATAAATTAGATGAACACGACATTATTACTAGAAATAAAGCTAGGTTGCTAGCCAAAGGATATAATCAACAGGAAGGAATTGATTTTGATGAAACCTTTGCACCAGTAGCTAGACTTGAAGCTGTTAGACTATTATTAGCTTATGCGTGTCTTAGTGGTTTCAGATTACTCCAGATGGATGTCAAGAGTGCCTTTCTAAATGGACTCATTAATGAAGAAGTCTATGTTGCTCAGCCTCCTGGTTTTGAAAATCACAAGCATCCTGACCATGTCTACAAGTTGAAAAAGGCTCTTTATGGTTTAAAACAAGCTCCTAGACAATGGTATGAAAGGCTAAGTAATTTCTTAATTGATCAAGGCTACAAACAAGGTGAAGTTGACAAAACCTTATTCATTAAGAAATTTGGATCTGACATTATTCTGGTGCAGGTTTATGTTGATGACATCATTTTTGGTTCTACTAATAATGTCTTGTGTAATAAGTTTGTTAAGGAAATGCAAAGTGAATTTGAGATGTCTATGATGGGAGAATTGAATTTCTTCCTTAGTCTCCAGGTTAAACAGTTAAGGAATGGTATCTTTCTAAATCAATCTAAATATTGTAATGAGTTGTTGAAGAAATTCGACATGCATAATTGCAAAGAATCCTCCACACCCATGTCTAGATTTAGATGAAAAAGGAAAATCAGTTGATCAAACTAAATATAGAGGTTTGATTGGATCTCTTCTATATCTGACTGCTAGTAGGCCTGACATTATGTTCAGTGTTTGTCTTTGTGCTAGATTTCAGGCAAATCCAAAGGAATCTCACCTCACCGCGGCTAAAAGAATTCTCAAGTACCTTAAAGGAACCATTAATGTTGGACTATGGTATCCTGAAGGTGCATCTCTTAAACTTATTGGATTTTCCGATTCGACTTTGCAGGATGTAGATTGGATAGAAAAAGTACCTCCGGTACATGCCATTTATCGGGAAGCAGTCTCATATCATGGCACGACAAAAACAAGCATGTGTAGCTCTTTCAACTGCAGAAGCTGAATACATAGCAGCATGGAGTTGTTGTGCTCAAAGTATCTACCTTAAACAACAATTGAAAGATTATGGAGTATTTCTCAACACGGTATTCAACACTCTAGAACTAAGCATATTGAAATTAGACATCACTTTATTAGAGAACATGTATCTAGGGGTGATTGTGAAATTTTATTCATTGAAACTGAGAAACAATTAGCTGACTTGTTCACCAAACCACTCCCTAGAGATAGACTTAATATGCTTAGAACTGAATTAGGAATTTTGGATATATCTAGTATTGAATAATTGATTCTTTATTATGATACTGTGCTTTTTAACAGGTTGATAACATGTTCAATCGATTAAATTGACTGAAAATTCTGAAATTATGTGTTTTAATTGATTGAAATTGCGAAATAATTTGTTGATTTCCTGGTTCTCAATCTCTGTTCATGCTGTATTACCAGTTTAATCAATTAAATAAGTTTTTAATCGATTCATTTCACTAACTCTGTTGCTCTGCATGTTTTTCTTTTACAAAACAATCGATTAAATCTTCGATTAAATCAATTTAATTCACTTTTAATGCTCTGCATGTTTTTTTTTACAAAACAATCGATTCAATCTTCGATTCAATCGATTTATTTTACTTGTGATGATCTGCATCTATATAAGTATTTGAAAATCAATTGATTTTATCGAAAATCAATTGGTTAATTTTTTTTAGGGTTAGTAGTATATGCGTTGCCTCTAATAACTTACTGCAGATTGGGATGAGTGTCTTTGCAAATAGGAACAACTTCAACTACTTTCTTAAATGTCATAGTTATCCAATAAAAGCTGAATGACTGTGATTGGATATAAGATGTGAAGGCAATTGAATATCACAGTAACAATTCTCTTTCTCTCTCTCTGCCTTTACCATCTCTGACGCATGAAGCAGAACAGTAGTAATTCACAAAGAGACAAAACATGACTATTCAAAGCAGATGAAGAGTCTCATTTCCTCTTAGCATGAAATATTGATTCGAAAATCTTGTACTCTCTCCTTGAAATTCTCTTTTCTCTGTTTTTCGGTTCATCTCTCAAAACAAAATGTTGAAGCGCACCAAATTCGGGAGGAAGAAGTTCAGCAAAGGAGAATCCTCAACTGCTATGCAAGGAACCTCAGGAGGAGGGCGGATTGAATCCTGGTTCAATGGGAACCAAGAAAAGATGGACTTATTCATTCACGAAATGAGCAGGAAACAAATTAATATTCCCAAGGTTCTGAAATTCTTGTGGTTGGATGCTGAAGGATTCAGAGGTGTTTGGAAGCTGCTGCAACATCAGAAGCTTCAGAAGTTCCTTGAGCTCAATGGTAAAATCTATCCTGACCTTATCAAAGTTTTCTTCACTAATCTGTCATTTGAAGGCTCTACACTCAGAACTCAAGTTAAAGGAGTGGAAATAGAGGTTACTTCCACAGTCTGGAAAGATGTTGCTGGACTCAAGGATGAAGGAGTGAAAGTCACTAAAGGATATACCTCCGATGTGGACGAATTCAACAAAGTTCAATACTTTCGCTCGTGTTTGAGAAATAAGCGTGACTCTGTGAGTTCCTTCAACACTTGGAAAGTTGAAACTTGAAGAAAGAGTTCTTGCATTTTTAGTGGCTCTGGCGACTTACTCCCGGGGGAGCAATCATGCAGTACTAAATGAAGGCGATTTAGTGCTGATGTACTGTATCCATCACAAAATCAGAGTAAACTGGGTATTTGTCATCAAGGACCATATGATCAAAGCAAAAAGGCTAAGTGATTTTAGGTTTCCTTATGCAATCTTGGTCTCTAAATTTCTGACTCATTTTGGTATTGACTTGGAAGGAGAATTGGCTGAAACCATTCGCCCCACAAATGAAGTTAACAACTCCATCCTTCATAAAATGGGATTCATCAAGATTGATGGTGATTGGATTTCGAAAGAAGAAGTTGGGAAAGAAGAAGAAGAAGAAGAGGAAGAAGATGTGAATACTGGTGAACCGAGTACTGCTGAAGCAAGGCAAACAGATCCTATGGAAGATGTCATGGAAGAATAGTCTCCATTGGAAATGATTCCTTATATTGCACAACCTGACCGTGGCACGCCTCTTTCGCAATTCGAACGGACTATGTTGCATCAAATGAATGAAATGCAAACAAATCAGAGAAGGCACATGGAAATGACATTTGCTCTGCAAACTCGTCAGCATCGACTCTATGAAGACTCCATTGCCAGATTTCAGCATATTGATAATCAACTGGAGGATATCTTCAACAGAATTGGAGACGTCCAATTCAATCAGGGTCCCTGGGATGGTGATGAATGAAGTCTCGTTTTAATGCATTTGTTCACTTGTTTCTTTTGTTTTTTTTTTGGGTACCTACGTGGTACTTCTGGACTGTAATTAAAACATTGTTTGATGAAGTCAAATAGGGGGAGAAGTATTTACTTATAATGGACACTACACACACATCACAAAATCATATATGTCTCTGTTATGTTATTTCTTTGTGCAGGTGCAGTGGGTATTTGTCTCCATCAAATAGGGGGAGATTGAAGCACTTGTTGGATTTGATGAAGACATATAAAGTTTAGAGAGTTTATTTTGTGGGTGTGTAGATAGATAGGTTATAGGTTTAGAATTTAATCTCTTGATAGTTCAATAGATCTTGTGATAAGCGCCTTTAAATGATGCATCTCATTGAACTTATTTTACTGCATGAAAAACCAACCTTTTAGCATTAAAAGAACAAACTGAGTTTTTCAATCTGTTAAAAAGAAATTTCAATCTGTTAAAATCACTTAAGATAGGAATGTTCATATGCTGTCAAAATTTTAATTGATTGAATCGCAGAATCAACAAGTTAAAATGTTCTTAATGATTTTTCCATATTAAAGGTTTCGCAATTTCATTATGTTGAAATGAGTTTTAATCTGTTGAAATAGAGAGATCATTTTTTCATTCTAAGGTATCACAGGATTTCAATCTGTTGAAATATATTTTAATCTGTTGAAACAGAGAGATCATTTTTTCATTCTAAGATATCACAGGATTTCAATCTGTTGAAATATATTTTAATCTGTTGAAACAGAGAGCTATCATTTTTTCTAAACTGTTTCAATCCATTGAAAACTCGAAACAACCGATTGAATTAGATTTTAAATGAAATCAATCAATTGAATCGTCATTTTAATCGATTGAAAAATACTCTGATCGATCACAACTCAATTCTGATCAATCATATCTGGTTCTGATTGGTCATAAAGTTATTCTGATCGGTCATCTGCTACTCCAAGTCATTTTTACTGATTGAATCTAACAGTTTCTCACTTTTTACTCTATAAATACAGTTTTGGTTTCTCTGTTAAACATACATGTCGCCGCCGTCCGTTCCGACGTCCAGGGACATCTCGAATGTTTATGCGAGCGGTCGCGAAAAGATGGTTTAGACTCGCATTTTTTGTTAAAATTATGTTCATTGCTTCCGAGGTGCTCAACAACTGAACTATTCTATAATAAAAGCAAGGTTTTCGAAAAGGGGTTCTTTTGGAGTCGCCACCAATGTTTTGACCATAAACATTGGAAAAGGATAAAAGGCGTTGATTTTATTAAAAACCAAACTTGGCCATTATAACCAGAGTTAGGTAAGGGAGTTAGTTACGTGTGGGGAAGGTGTTAGCACCCCACAACGCCCCTTTCGGGTTCCCTATGACGAATTAATTCATTTAAGTGAAGATTATGAGAAATTACACGATTACCCTATTTTATTGCATAATGTTAAAAAATGGCTATCTACATCACTTTATTTTACATTGCATACAGAAAGCAATAAATAAAGCAGTAAAAGAGAAGAGAATTGAACAGAACCTCTGTCGCAAGCTTTATATTGCAAATCTTTGATCGCAAGGATGCGTTTTGGCAATCCTTCACTCTACAAAGATTCTCCTCTCCAAAAACAAGATCGACTCGACTCAATTTTACAGAAGAATCGAATGCCGGAATATGATTCCTTAACTGATTGTTACCTTATTAAGGCAATCAGAGAGTTCATTCGAAGAGGGAAGAGGATAGACAAGTACTAGGAGTTGTCTGGTGTGTGAAACAGTGGCAAATGAGCTTCCAATTTATAGTTTTCGCTGCCTGCACACTTGGGACGCGCGTCTGGGTTGGGACGGCCGTCTGGGTTGGGACGGTCGTCCCAACTGCATGTTTTACAAAGGCTGGGACGCCCTGGGGAGCTGGGACTGGCAGTCCCACTTGGGACGGCCGTCCCACTTGGCCAGGGAAGGTTGGGACGGCCGTCCTGACCTTGTGACCGCCGTCTCGACCTGTTTTGGCCAGCTTTCGTGTTCTGGGACCCCCGAGAAGCTTTCCTTTGTGTATTCGGACGTCGTTTGATGCCGATAAACGCCCGTTAAAGCTTTATCTTCATATAAGAAGTCTTCTTGGCCTTTATTGAGATGTCAGGCGAGCTTTGTCTTTGTAGGAAGTCTCTTCAGCTTTTATTATTGAGAGGCCGAGCGAGCTTTGTCTTGTCATATGAGATCTTCTCAGCCTTTATTGAGAGACCGAGCAAAATTAGGGGTCTACAGCTGCCCCCCCCTTCACCTGCCTGGCTAATTATGTTGGCTTAATATGCCGACAAAATTAGTTGGTAGGGGAAGGAGTTAACCCTTTTGCCCGGTTATCCTTCGGATGCTTCTTTGCTGATCCTCCGGATGATAAATATTTTTGATAGGTACTAACCCCTATCTAGTTTGAACCTTACTTTATAAGGCTCTGGTGAGTACTTACCCTCACCTGGTACGAGTCTGTGTTTCACTAGACTCTTGTGGGTATAAACCTTGTTTTGCAAGGCTTTGGTGAGTATCTACCCTCACCCGGTATGAGTTCGCATTTTGCTAAAACTCTTGTGGGTACTTACTTCCGAGGTGCTCAACACTGAACTATCCTCTAATAGAAGTAAGGTCTTTGCAACCCGTTTTTGTAATGCTTAGGCGAGTATTTTACTTCACCTAATGCATTCTGCTTAAGTTTTGATGAGTACATACCCTCATCCGGTACAAACCTTATTTTATAAGGCTCTGGTGGGTACCTACCCCCACCTGGTATGAATCTGCGTTTTGCTAGATTCTGATGAGTACCTACCCCCACCTGGTATGAATCTGCGTTTTGCTAGATTCTGATGAGTACCTCATCATCCGGTATAAACCTTATTTTATAAGGCTTTGGTGGGTACCTACCCCCACCTGGTACGAATCTGCATTTTTGCTAGATTCTGATGAGTACTTACCCTCATCCGGTACAAACCTTATTTTATAAGGCTTTGGTGGGTACCTACCCCCACCTGGTATGAATCTGCATTTTTGCAGACTCTAGTGGTTTTTACACCCCCACTTGGTGCGAATCTGCATCTTGACAGACTTTTGTGGGTATCTATCCCCACCTGGTACGAATCTGTATCTTGATAGACTCTAGTGGTTTTTACACCCCCACTTGGTGCGAATCTGCATCTTGACAGACCTTTGTGGGTATCTACCCCCACCTGGTACGAATCTGCATCTTGACAGACTCTAGTGGTTTTTACACCCCACTTGGTGCGAACCTGCATCTTGACAGACTCTAGTGGATTTTACACCCCCACTGGGTGCGAACCTGCCTCTTGACTAGGCTCTAGCGGATTTTACACCCCCACTGGGTGTGAACCTGCATCTTGACTAGGCTCTAGTGGATTTTACACCCCCACTGGTGTGAACCTGCATCTTGACTAGGCTCTAGTGGATTTTACACCCCCACTGGGTGCGAACCTGCATCTTGACAGATTCTAGTGGTTTTTACACCCCCACTGGGTGCGAACCTATATCTTGACTAGGCTCTAGTGGATTTTATACCCCCACTGGGTGCGAATCTGTATCTTGACAGACTCTTGTGGTTTTTTACACCCCACTTGGTGTGAACCCTATTCTATAGGGTTTTTTGAAATGTTCTAAAAAAATCCTTATCGGTTTTTTTTAGAGAATTGTTGGCGGCTTACTGTCTTTGATCATGCGCCTATTCCGTAGGGAATGATGGATTTTTCTTTTTGACTTTTTTGTTTTAGTCATCCGGTTTTACCGGGGATTTCATTGTTTTGGCTTTTTCTTTTAGCCATCCGGTTTTACCAGGGATTCTTTGGTTTTGGCTTTTCTTGTTTAGCCATCCGGTCTTGGCCGGGGACTTCTTGTTGATTGGCTTTTCTTGTCTAGCCATCCGGCTTGGCCGGGGATTCCTTGTTTTTGGCTTTTTTGTTTAGCCATCCGACTTTGCCGGGGATTCTTTGTTTTTGGCTTTTAGCCATTCGGCTTTGCCGGGGATTTCATTGTTTTAGCTTTTTCTTTTTAGCCATCCGACTTTGCCGGGGATTCTTTGTTTTTGGCTTTTTCTTTAGCCATCCGGTCTTGGCCGGGGATTCTTTGTTCTTGGCTTTTTAGCCATCCGGTCTTGGCCGGGGATTCTTTGTTCTTGGCTTTTTAGCCATCCGGTCTTGGCCAGGGATTCTTTGTTTTTGGCTTTTTGTTTAGCCATCCGGCTTTGCCGGGGATTTCATTGTTTTGATTTTTCTTTTAGCCATCCGGTCTTGGCCGGGGATTCTTTGTTCTTGGCTTTTTAGCCATCCGGTCTTGGCCGGGGATTCCTGTTGATTGCCTCTTTTTAGGCAGGAATCCACTGGGGATTTGTTGATTTTTTATTGTGCCTCTTGATTAGGCAGATGCTTCGATAGTGGTGAAGGCTTTTTACTTGTTGTTTTTCGCCTCTGAATAGGCTGATGTTCTACTTGAGGATATTTGCTCTTGATAATACCTCTAAGTAGGTGGATGCTTTTTGAAAGCTTTGTGCTTGTATTACCTCTTATAGGTTGATTTCCCATTTCTTGGGGATATCAACTTTTTGCTTGCCTTAGGCAGAGGCTCTTCTTGGGAGTGAAGGCTTTGCACTTCGCTGGGGATATCCATATTGGGCGTTATAGGTGATTAACTCCCTGAGGATATGAATTTGTAGTTTGCCTTTGCTGGTAGGCTTGCTGGGGATTTTTCTTTTTGGTGATCCACCAGGGATTTGATCGTCTTCTGGGGATCTATTTTGAATTGCCCCCTAGGGAGGAATGGAGTTTTTGACTCCTTATTGGACAATGTTGTTTGAGCTAGCTTTGCCTATGCTCTTATTCCTACTGGGGAATGGGTTTTTATCTTTTTCTCGCGATTTGTATCTTTTTTTCGCGATTTGGTTTTTACATATGTGCGCCTTTTATGCACATTGGCTTTTTCTTTGGTTGAAAAGATATATATTTTTTTCTCTTTTCTTTTTCTTTGCGATCCCTGGGGAATTTTCTTTTCTTGGGGATATAATCCTTGATTTGATTTCTTATGATGGAGTCTTGGCTCCTGACTTTTGTGAAGCTCTTTATTGAGCGTAATGAAGAAATTTTCTTCCTTTCTCTTTTTTGGGATTCACCGAGGAGTCTGTCGGTTTCCTGGGGATCCAAATTTGATGGAGTCCTGGCTCCTGGATTTGTGAAGCTTCTTATTTGAGCTGGAAGATGGAAAAATTTTTGTTTTCCTCTTTTTGTCTTTTTGTAGACTTTTCTTGATATACTCTTCTTGGAGATTTTTATTTGGCCTTTTTCGTTGTGGCCTTTATTGGGGAATGAAAGTTTTTCTTTTCTTTCTTTTTGTTGCCCCCTGGTGATATGGAGGATTTGTCTCCGTATTTTCTTTAATGGACTCTTGTGTAGTCCTTATTCTCCTTTGGAGAATGAAGCGGAGACTCTTGCATGAGTGTGCTTGATGACTCATGTGGCGATGAAGCTGAGTCGTGAGGTAATCTTTTTTTGTTTTGCCTATGGAGTAGGCAAGGATCCTCTTGGGGATGATCAAGCCTTTCCGTTGGCTTTTCTATGTTGACGGTTTCCTTCTTTTTAGATGGAAGGATGTTGATTGGGGCTTCAAATGACTGTGGTTGACGACTCATGTAATGATGATGCTGAGTCGTGGAGTATTTTTTGTGTTGCCTTTGGAGTAGGCAAGGATCCGCTTGGGGATTATCGAACCTTTCCGTTGGCTTTTTCGATGTACCTTCTTTTATTGGTGTAGAAGGTTGGAGCTAGTTTTCTTGAAGCTCTTTATTCTGCTGGAATGGTTTTGATTTCACCTTTTTCTTTTGCGATTTTAATCTTTATCGCGAGTTATTTGAAATCTGGCTTTTTATCACGTGTGCCTTTTATTTTATAATTTTTGTACACGTGGGCTTTTGGAATGTAAACAGAAATAACAATGTTTATTCATTACTTCTTTTCTTTTTGTGATACATTCAAAACATTTTCAAATTACTAGAAAATAAAAAGGAAACTATCTCCTAATCGTCTGCCTCTGGACTGGAATGGGCAGATGGTGCTGGCGAAGGTATGCGGCGGAGCAGGCGATGCTGGAACCTTGCCTGGGTCTGGACCAGATTCTCTATCTGTCGGTCCGTCCTGTCCTGCCTCATAGTCAGCTGATTAAACTGCTGGCGTATGAATTGGAACTCTCCTTCCATATAGGCGTGCTCGTCGTCTATTCGTCGGCACAAGCCAGCGAAGTCCAGATCATATGACTGTTGCTGCGATTCTGTAGTCGAAGGGATGTCCTGAGGCATGTCGAAATCGCGCATATCCAGCGAAATCGAGATAATGGGGTTTAAGATAAACCCTGATCCCTGTCGACTGAGGATGTTCATATGAACCAACATTCCTCCGCTAATCGGCTCTGGTCGGAGGCTAGCTGGGAGATCTTCTCCGTCGGTACATCCCCAATATTCCGCTAAGGGGGTGAGAAAGGGAGCTATTATGATGGCTCCTGCTGAGCCGCAGGTTCCGTAATCTTTTACGGCTTTTAGGAAGGCATAACCTGGGTTGCATCGCAACCCTTGATGCATACAATAGACAATGAAGAGGTCGGCCAGTGTTACCTTCCCTTGGCTCTCCTTCCGGCTGTATGGTCCCAGCTAGCAATTTGTGGCATATGCGAAGCGGGGGAGAGAAAGTTGCGCCCTTCAGGTTTGACGGTAGAGTGTGTGCTCCAGTGATCTCTCTCCACATGCTAGTGGTGGTGAGAGCAACGAGCTTTTCCGGATATGCGGATCGGTATTCGGTGTTCTTGTATCTCGTCGCCGACGTAAACCCATTATGACATTAAAGTCATCCGTAACAGTGGTCAAGTAGGCTCCATCCATCCAAGTAGGAGATGGCCCGAGTCGGTGGCACTCGGGAATTGCGGAAGGCATTTCCACCATGTTGACGGAGGCAAGAAACTCTAGCGTAGCAGATGCGGTGGATCCGAGTAGGTGGCTTCTGAGCGGAAAGTCCCATCCTATGTTGTGGATGAACCTTCCGACATCTTGTTCCCATCCAAATGTAGCTAGGATTTCAAAATCCAGCCGCAGTGTAGGATACCGGGAATATTGCTGGATATTTGCCGACCACTGTTGATGTGATTCTCGCTAGTAGAGTGCTAGTAATAGGAGTTCCTCTAGCAGGATTTCTAGTGCGTTTTCTCCTAGATGAGGCTTCTCCATGCTCCATTGTAGGTAGTACTCACTTAAGAATGCTAGGAGTGTGTAAAAAGGGAAGAGAAGCAAGGTAGAATGCTTGGAATGGGGTACTAAAGGCCAAATCCGCGCACAGCATATATAGGGGACATCAGGGGATTTGGGACGGCCGTCTGGGTTGGGACGGCCGTCCCAACTGAAATTTTCCTTCATGTGCCTTCAGCTGATAAGTGAGACGGCCGTCCCACCTGGGACGTGCGTCTCAACTGAAAATAGGGATTTGGGACGACCGTCCGGACTTTGGGACGGCCGTCTCGGGGTTCTTGAGTGAATTTTTGATTTTTTTGAGTTAATTTTCGTGTTTTTTTATGAAACTGAAGATAGGATTCCCTTCATTTATGCTTTAATGCATGTAATGCTTCATGATATGCATCCTAGGATCTATTTCAGTTAATATTTCGAAAGTTTTAACTGATGTGCTTTGACTTCGGGCGCATTCTTGTTGTTGTGCCTTTATGTCATCTTGTCTCTTGATCAATAAGCTAAGCTGTACTGATTTGCCGTCATGGACCTTTCTTGCTATAGCCGAAGAACAATTCTTTTGTTCGTAGAGCAACTGCCATATCAATGCCCTCCTTCCTTTCCTTAGGGATTTCAACCTTCCTATTGATCACTATGTTTCCACATTCCCCTTTATTACTTGAATGCTTTATAGTGAAATGGTCAAGAGAAGAGAAAGAAGAAGGATTTACAACAAAGGTTTGTGTTTTAGAGGGACATTTTTGCAATAGAGGTTTTTTGTAAGAATGGCTAGCCGGGGTTGGTCGGTGTTTAGGCTAGTTCAGACAAACGTTTTGTTCTTATGATGTGGCGTCGTTGTTTACTGATTTGTGGCGCCTTTTTGTGATTGATTAACTTCCCTAGTCCGCCCTTTCGGGTTTTCAGCCTAGGATGCTGTGCTTATGTCCTAACTTTTGTCTAGGTTTCTCCTTTTTATTTATTTTTTAGGAATACCTAGCGGACTTTTATAACCCTAACTTTTGCCCAGGCTACCCTTTATTATTGTTTGGGTTTCCTGCCGGGTTTACCCTAACTTTTGTGCAGCCCCCTTTATGGGTTTCCTGCTGGGTATTTTGCCCTTTTTTCTTGTCTTGGCCTTTGGCTTTGACGGGCATTTCTTTTTTTGTATATGTATATTTTCTTTTGCACAACATTGTCGAAACTTGATTTTATTGAGATAATTTTTATCCGTGTTTCTAGTTAATCAATCATATTTGACTTTGCTTTATGACGCTTTGATTGTTCTGACGCATTTGGAACAAAACGTCTATCTAAACCTTGTTTATTAAAAATGGGGTATAGACATATTTAGCAAGAAAAGAAGCAGATAGTAAGAATAGCATTCTTTTGTAATTTGAGGGAAATGTGTGCCCTAGAGATGCTCGGGGGACGGACCTACCCCGAGGAGTAATCTCTAATAGTCACTAGGTTTACATCCTTTAGAATTGGAAGGACACCTAATGACTAACGCTACCCTTTGCGCTAATATCCCTCCTTTTCGGAATATCGTCTTCGAGGGATAAGACTTCCCTGTTTTCCGTATGGTTTGATTTTTCGTGGGGTCATACCCTAAACCATATTTTAAAGGGTTATCTTTGAACTCCGGTGGCTCTTTTATTCCTTGAGTATTCTTTCTGAGCCCCTGTCCTGGGCGATATCCATATTTTTTCATTATATGGGCCACCTTTGTTTTGTCTGGGGAGTCATTCTATGTTAGCAATTTCGAGCGCTTGAAAAGATGTTTCAAGAGCCTCTTCGACCGCATCCACATATGGTTGGACGAGACGGCTTATCGATTAGAAAGTCTTCTTCAGCTTGAACCGTGACGAGTTTATCATTTGTTACAAATTTGACTTTCTGGTGGAGCGTTGAAGGTATTGCCTTAGCGCTATGAATCCAAGGTCTACCAAGGAGACAACTATATGCTGGCGTGATATCCATCACGTGGAAGTCTATGTTAAAAATAGTAGGACCAATTTGGATTGGTAGGCTAATCTCTCCTACTACTTCTCGTCTTGATCCGTCAAAGGCTCGAACAACTGTGTTACTCGGGCGCATGTGGGTTCCTTGCACTGTTATCTTGTCGAGTGTGCTTTTAGGCATGACGTTTAAGGATGACCCATTATCCACAAGAACTTTGGAAATGAGATATTCCTTGCATTTGACAGAGATATGCAAGGGCTTGTTATGTTTTGACCCTTCCAAAGGGAGTTCTTCATTGGTGAAGGTAAGGTGATTATTGGCTGTAATATTACCAATAATCCCTTCAAACTTGTCTTGGGATATTGCATGCGGAACGAATGATTCATTCAAAACCTTTAACAGCGCGTTTCGATGCGGTTCCGAACTCATTATGAGTGATAACAAGGTTATCTTTGTAGGAGTGCGATTGAGTTGATCGATGATGGAGTACTCGCTTTGCCTTATGTACTGGAGTAAATCATATGTCTCCTCCTTGGATTTTTCTTCTTCGGCTTTATTTTTCACTTTATCCTTAGGAATATTATCTTGTAATTCATTGGGGGAGTATATTCTTCCGCTTCTCGTCATGCCCCCAATACCGGCTATGTTGGAGATATCTTGATTAACTGATGATTCTTCTGAAGATCTCCAAGGTACAACTTTATTTGATGAATAAGGGAAAGGACGAGGCATGAATAAACGTACAGGCATTATTGCTTCTTCCCTTTTATCGATTGGAATAACCAACGGGGCTTGTTTATTATCATCTTTAGGTCTATCGACCGTTGTAGAGATTTTGATGATGAAAGGCTTCTTTTCCATTTATTCTGATTTGTGGAAAGCACATCAATTAATCCTTCCTTTTTATTATCTTTGTTATTAAAATGAGGAGGGATGTATGAATGTATGCAACTTATGAATGCAATAGATAGTTTAAGGAAAAAAAACTTTTTATTTCAACTAGAAAGTGTTTATCCTTCTATACAATGCTTTGAAGCAGGTGTTGACAAAAACGGAGAAGCTTGAAGAATCCTATAGGTAAATTAGGCTTTCTTCGTAATTCATCTTCAGCTGTTCTTACATGGTTTCTGAGCATCTTGATTTGCTCATGTACCGCCTGACTCATATCTTCACTATATCTACGAGCCTCTTTTATCTTTTCTTCTTGATGCACGATCAAGGCTTGTTATTAGTCAGACCTTTCTATTACTTGGTCTCTTTCACGAAGCAATTGACCATATTGAGCTAATCCATCTCTTTCTTTATCATGTAGCTCCTCTAGGTCTTTTCTGTATTTTTCAGCGGTTTCCCACCACTTTTGTGCTTCCGACCGAGTTTCGCTAGGTCATCCTGTATTAACTTGATCGTTTTTGCCCGTTCCGCAAGCGCACTCTCAAGATGTGCTATCTCATCATTCATGTCCCGGAATAGACTATCTTGTTCAAGCCTTGGAATTTTCAATGCTTGTTTAGTCTCTTCTTGATAGTCAGCACAATCATTCTTAAGGCGCTCTATTTCATGGTCCTTCTTTTTACATTGCCTTTTTAGACCATCTATTATAAGGGTTGCTTCTTGCTCTTTTTCTTCGAAGGCCCTCAGCTGAGCTTCCATGACTTCAACCCTTTTATTTAAGGCATTGACCTGCAATTGTAGCTCTTCATTAACTAATGTTGTCGTGAATGTAGCAGATGGTTGGGGTATCCTTCTACTTTTCCTCCATTCTTCGTATTCATGGGATGTAGACACCTGAACCTTTCCGAGTTCTTTATCTCCCATATAGATTGGTCTTTCCCATGCTTTCCGGACAGCGGATACTTCTTCAAAGCTATGGGAATAATGGCATAGACTCGACCCTCCGAGCTCTTCTCGGAGTTGGCACGAGTCCGGGTTCTCATGAGTTGTCTCATAGCTATCTTAGGAGAGTAAGCTATACAACCCCCGAGGCCTAGTAGTGGTATGCTCAGGTAATCTCCGCATCGTATAAGAATATAACCGGGTCGGAACCAAGGGCAAACCCATGATACATGCTCTATGTTCCAATTTTCTAACTCGGTTTTCCATTCTAAAGCTTGACGATGTTGAAGAGGGATTTTCGAAAAACTCCTTAAAGGATCGGGGAATACGCCCATGTGACTTGAAGCGTAGAAGTGAGTGATGCCCCATACATATAGTAATGAAGTGCAACATCTAAGTGTTTTCCCCTGTTTCTGTCGGCAAAAATCTACTGAAAGCAGGGTATCAACAAGAATTGCAGGTATAGGACTCTTAGAGTATGCATCCCAGGCAAAGAATGCATCTATTGCAGCATGATCCACAACATTCACATGCAATGGGAATAATATGATTCCGAACATTGCCAATGCTAGAGTTTTGTTGAAGGTAGACCAATCTTTCTTTTCAGCCAAAGAAATTAAGTGGTCTTCTATTATAGACATTTTCCAACCTCGGATGTTCCCTGTTCCCTCTAAGATGGATTGATGAGGAGGCAGTCGTATGATAGTAGCAACCTTACTCACGGCCACATATACTCCTGAGCAGACATAGACCCCGACTGATTGAGGCCATCTAACCATGAGTTCATATTCTTCTAAGGTTGGTACTAAGTCAAACTGCGAAAACTCAAAGCAGTGTAGATCGGGATTCCAGAAGTGGACCAATGCTCTAACAAAGATTGGACCGATGCTGATTTTCAGGAGGTCAAGAATTCTTCCATAAGATTTCTCAAAATTGGCACTGACCTCCGGCGACATATATGCACTCAACTGCCTTAACTTCTCCACACGGCATAGAAGGATTTCCACTTTCTTTAACTGTCTATTACCGGATCCCTCCATTATCTAAAAGAAATGAAAAATGCATGATATGAGGATGAGTCCTTGTAAATGCATGCATGCAAGTGTTTGTTTTTCTAAGTATTATCATGTTTTATTCCTAATATGATACATGGTAATACTTGGTTTTTCTTAAAAAGAAAACTATCTACATGGATGTTTATGGATTTTGATGAAGAGAGTCCTATTTTCTTCTCTTATTTTTATGAACAAAAGTTGTATGAATTATAAGACCTTTATCAAGATTTTTATTTTATAAAGGCATTTTTATGGCTTTAATTTGTTTTTATATTTTTTATGACCCTTTATCTCTTCTGTCGGTCAACGTGGCTACTTAGCTTACAAAGAACCTGAAACCAGGCTAGCTTAACTGAAGACTGTCTGAGATAAAGGTGGTTATCTTATCACTTTTTGATTTTTAGGGTTTTTCATTGTCGCCGCCGTCCGTTTCGACATCTGAGGACGTCTCGAACGTTTATGCGAGCGGTCGCGAAAAGATGGTTTGGACTCGCGTATTTGTTTTAAAATGTGTTCATTGCTTCCGAGGTGCCCTACAATTGACTTATCCTCTAATAAAAGCAAGGTTTTTGAAAAGGGGTTCTTATGGAGTCGCCACCAATGTTTTGACCATAAACATTGGAAAAGGATAAAAGGCATTAATTTTAATGAAAACCAAACTTGGCCATTATAACCAGAGTTAGGTAAGGGAGTTAGTTACGTGTGGGGAAGGTGTTAGCACCCCACAACGCCCCTTTCGGGTTCCCTATGACAGATCAATTCGTTTTAAGAGAAGACTTCGAGAAATTACGCGATTACCCTATTTTATTGCATAATATTGAAATGGCTATCTACATGATTTTATATAAATAAAGCTAAATAAAGCAATAAAAGAGATATTAAAATGGCTATCTACATGATTTTATTCTACATGGCGTAAACAATAAATAAAGCTAGATAAAACAATAAATAAAGCAATAAAAGAGAAGAGAATTGAAAGGAACCTCCGTAGCAAGCTTTATACTGAGAATCTCGAACTGTGAGGATGCGTTTTGGCAACCCCTCTCTCTACACAGACTCTCCTCACCAATATAAGATCGACTCCACTAAAAATTTAAAGAAGAATCAAATGCCGGAATATAATTCCTTAACCGATTGTTACCTATTTAAGGCAATCGGAAAGATCATTTGAGAGAGGGAGAGAAATAGACAAGTGCTCTGAGTTTTTTTAAGGTGTTTCAGAGCTCTCTGGAGTGTCTGTTGTGTTCAAAAAGTGGCAAATGAGCCTCCTATTTATAGTTTTCGCAGCTGGCGCGCTTTGGGACGGCCGTCTGGGTTGGGACAGCCGTCTGGACTGGGATGGCCGTCCCAAATGGCATTTTTACACAGGGCGAGACCACTTGGGAACCCAGGACGGCCGTCCCACTTAAATTGGGCTTTGGGACGGCCGTCCCACCTTCGGGACGCGCGTCCCACTTGATTCTGGCAGGTTGGGACGGCCGTCCCAACTTTCGGACGGCCGTCTCGACCTATTTTGTCCAGTTTTCGCGTTTCGGGACCCCGGGAAGCTTTCCTTTCCTGTTTCGGACGTCAGTTGATGCCAATAGGTGTCTGTTGAAGCTTTATCTTCATACAGGAAGTCTTCTTGGCTCTTATTTGTAATGCTGGACGAGCTTTATCTTGTTATGGGTGATCTTTTTGTCTTTATTTGAGAAACCGGGCAAAATTAGGGGTCTACATTCATTTTTTGTTTGTTATATGATTACCCTATGCTAATGCATCAATACAAATGCAGCAAACGAATGCACACACAATTCATTCACCCACGAGCAGAGCCACGCTTATTTAATCACGAGGTAGGGTTTTCCTACAGAAACGTGCTTGGTTTAGGTGGTTCTACACTGTTCTCACCAAGGCCAAAGGTCCCCAAGGTGCCCCCATTATAGGGACCTCTCAATCTCTCAGTCCTCGGGTCATGAACGGAACTCCGTGTCGACATCCTTAGACCAAAAGAAGAGAGTTATCACCTTGAGTTGGTGGTTTCCGACAACGGTTGTAGCCCCGTGTGCCAACAAGCCGGTCGTTTCTGCCACCCACTCCCTATAGGTATTCACTCTTGCCCCCGGGTATAGAGGGACTGTTGTGTGCAAGGGTTTTTGTGTGCAATTTATATTTCAGAAAATTTGCAGAAAATAATCATACAGCAATTTATTAAAGCCATACAATAAAACATACGGAAAAGGGTAAAAGCGTAATTTCAAATCTTTACTTAGTTTGAATTTATTCGTCACTAAATGGGATCAACTCTCTAGCTTCCCCAGTGGAGTCGCCATCTGTCGCCGCCGTCCATTCCGACGTCCAGGGACATCTCGAACGTTTATGCGAGCGGTCGCGAAAAGATGGTTTAGACTCGCGTTTTTTGTTAAAATTATGTTCATTGCTTCCGAGGTGCTCAACAACTGAACTATCCTCTAATAAAAGCAAGGTTTTCGAAAAGGGGTTCTTTTGGAGTCGCCACCAATGTTTTGACCATAAACATTGGAAAAGGATAAAAGGCGTTGATTTTATTAAAAACCAAACTTGGCCATTATAACCAGAGTTAGGTAAGGGAGTTAGTTACGTGTGGGGAAGGTGTTAGCACCCCACAACGCCCCTTTCGGGTTCCCTATGACGGATTAATTCATTTAAGTGAAGATTATGAGAAATTACGCGATTACCCTATTTTATTGCATAATGTTAAAAAATGGCTATCTACATCACTTTATTTTACATTGCATACATAAAGCAATAAATAAAGCAGTAAAAGAGAAGAGAATTCAATAGAACCTCCGTAGCAAGCTTTATATTGCAAATCTTTGATCGCAAGGATGCATTTTGGCAATCCTTCACTCTACAAAGACTCTCCTCTCCAAAAACAAGATCGACTCGACTCAATTTTACAGAAGAATCGAATGCCGGAATATGATTCCTTAACTGATTGTTACCTTATTAAGGCAATCAGAGAGTTCATTCGAAGAGGGAAGAGGATAGACAAGTACTAGGAGTTGTTTGGTGTGTGAAACAGTGGCAAATGAGCTTCCAATTTATAGTTTTCGCTGCCTGCACACTTGGGACGCGCGTCTGGGTTGGGATGGGCGTCCCAACTGCATGTTTTACAAAGGCTGGGACGCCCTGGGGAGCTGGGACTGGCAGTCCCACTTGGGACGGCCGTCCCACTTGGCCAGGGAAGGTTGGGACGGCCGTCTCGACCTTGGGACGACCGTCTCGACCTGTTTTGGCCAGCTTTCGTGTTCTGGGACCCCCGGGAAGCTTTCCTTTGTGTATTCGGACGTCGTTTGATGCCGATAAATGCCCATTAAAGCTTTATCTTCATATAGGAAGTCTTCTTGGCCTTTATTGAGATGTCAGGCGAGCTTTGTCTTTGTAGGAAGTCTCTTCAGCTTTTATTATTGAGAGGCCGAGCGAGCTTTGTCTTGTCATATGAGATCTTCTCAGCCTTTATTGAAAGACCGGGCAAAATTAGGGGTCTACAATACACAATCTGAAAATCATTTGAAAGCAATCTTAGAGCTATCATATTAGTGCCTTTCCTTGTGCATTCATAAAACTTTTCATATAATAAGGCGTTTAGATCAAGGTTGTTGAAAGTTCATCAAGAGTGAAAGTTCTGAGTGGGAAAATTGCTTCTAGACTTCTATATTGTTAAAGCTGCAGTCCAGGTTTATTCTTTTCATACTTGTACAAAGGTTAATTGTGTAGATTGGGTTTGAATCTGCACTGATTACAGTAACTGGGTTTGGTTACTGGGTGGTTAATTCAAGAGTCTATCTTGTGGAGTTGTAAGATAGTTCTTTGGGTAGATTGGTGTATATCTACTGGTTTGTATTTTCACTTGGAATTAGTGGAACTTGGCAGATTTGTCAAGAACTGGACGTAGCTCTGGGAAAGAGTGAACCAGTATAAAATTCTTGTGTTGAATTTCTGCTTTCATCTCTTTTCAATTCTTGCTTATATTCTTGTTGTGTTTAAAACCAAATCTGCCTAATAAAAGATTGGATAAAGATTAACCATTCTTCCAAAAGAAAGAGTGTTTTTCGCAAAAGATTTCATAAGTTCAATTCACTCCCCCTCTTGAACTCAACCATTAATTCTTACACCTCTTACTATCTGCTTCTCTTCTTTCTATTTCATGACTAGACCTCATAATAACCTTGTCTAAATAAACAAGAAAAGAGAAGAATCAAAGCGCGTCCAAATAATCAAAATTTACCATTGACATTGCAATCAAGCTGGTCGATTAGAAGCACAAATAAGGCTTTACCACACTATAAATAAAGCCGTGTTTCGCCAATATTGTGAAAAAAAACACACACAAAAAGAAAAGAAAAAGCCCATAGAAGCCAAAGGCCAAAAGAAAAGGGCAAAATACCAGTAGGAAACCCACCAAGGGGGCTACGCAAAACATAGGGTCAACCCGTTAGGAAACCCGAACAAAAATAAAGGGTAGCCTAGGCAAAAGTTAGGGTTACAAAGTAAGGTCCGCTAGGATTCCCTAAACAAAAAGAAAAAGAAGGAACCTAGACAAAAGATAGGACCAAAACACAATATCTTAGTTCGAAAACCCAAAGGGCGATCTAGGGAAATCAACTAGCCATAAAAAGCAATGGAAATAGGCTAAGGTGCAAATTCAAACAAAAGAGAGAAAAACGTTTGCTTAGACAAAAAGCTTAAACACTTAGGCCTAACCTTAGCCAGCCATTCTTACAAAATCTTTTATAAATAAAATCAACTGTCTAAAACACAAGCCGTTCAATTTACCCTTTACTTCTTTTCTCTTGACCCTCACAACATTATTCTAACAATTAGTTTGGGAATATGGAGAGGTATAGTCAACAAGAGGATTGAAACCCCTAAAGTGAAGAAAAAGGGACACCAACATGGCAAAGTGTGCTCTTCAAAAAAAAAGAGAAAAAAGAAGAAAAACAAGAAGGGAAAATTACTTTTCGGTCACGTTAAGTCCAGAACAGTACATCCAAGTACAACAGAAGAAGCAAAAATCAGAGGTTACTCGTCTCTATAAGACGCATTAGTTAAATCCTTCCGAAAAACTAATGAAATAGGCATTATAGGACATCAAACATAAAAACATTGCATGCATAAATTTTTTTTGAACAATGTCCTATTCTCTCTAAAAAAAAACCTTCTAAAAATCAGCTACCGCAAGCTGGAATATCCGAAGGGAAACTGGGCAAGAGGGTCAACTCCTTCACCCTCCAGCCGATCTTCTTGGCACAACAGGCCAATAATCGGCTAGTCAGGTGAAGGAGGGGTAACTGTAGACCCCAAATCTTGCCCAACCTCAAAATAAGAGTAGAAGACCTACTATTCGAAGATGGATAAAGCCTAAAAATCCATGTATACCCCAAATCTTGCCCGACCTCATAATAAAGACCAGAAGACCTTCTATTCGAAGATGGATGAAGCCTAAGAAGCCACTAGGAGAGACTATTAGGCCCCATACTAGGATAGGAGGGATTTTCGGCATGTAAATAAGGATTTTCGCCTTTTAGGGTCGAGACCGCCGTCTCGCCTTGCGAAAGTGGTGAGACCGCCGTCTCGACCTTGTCAGACGAGATGGCAGCCTCGACCTGATAGGCGCGAATCCCTATAAATAGCCGCCCCATTCCCCTCATTTCACACAGTTCTTCCATTCTCTCTCTAGTCACCTCCTCGATATCTCTTTCTAGAATCCCTCCGAAGCATTTCCGGAGTTTCTGAGAGTTTTTTAGAGTTTTTTATAGCGTTTTCGAGATATTCCGACACTGTAAAGAGTGAAGGGCTGCCAAAAAGCACCCTAGTTTTCAAGAAATTAATAGAAAGCTTGCCTCGGAGGTTTCTACACTCTCTCTCCTCTTTACCGCTTTATTTTTAATTATGCAATAGATATTAAGGTCATGTAGTCGTAATTTTAAATTCTGCAAATAAAGGGTAAAAGCGTATTTTCATCGATTTATTTATTTAGAGTAACTGGTCTATCATAGGAAACCCGAAAGGGGCGTCGTAAGGTAACTAACACTTCCCTTACGCGTAACTAACTCCCTTACCAACTCTGGTTCTAATGACCAAAGTTGGTTTTTCAAAAAACCAACGCCTTTTCACCCCTTTTCCGACGTTTTCGGTAAAAACATCGGTGGCAAATCCAGAAGAACCCTTCAAAATTAGTTCTTGGGTTAGCCCGGTTATCGTACAATCCAAGAGCGCCTTTTCAAAAACCTCGCCCCTAGGTTCAACTCGGTTATCGGACAACCTAAAGGTGTGTAGACCCCTAATTTTGCCCGGCCTCTCAAATAAAAGCTAGGGAAACTTCATACAGTTCACCCGGCTTCATATCAAAGAAAAACCAAGAAGGACCTCCCACAACAGAAGACGGAGTTCACTCATTCACACGGTAAAAGCCAAAAGAGACTTCCTACACAAAGACAAAGCTCGCCCGGCATCTTAATGAAGGCCAAGAAGACTTCCTATATGAAGATAAAGCTTCAACGGACACACATCGGCATCAATCTATGTCCGAAAAAGGAAAGGAAAGCTTCCCGGGGTCCCAGAACACGAAAACTGGACAAAACAGGCCGGGACCACGGTCCCAAAAGTGGGACGGCCGTCCCAACTGCAATTAAGCAGTTGGGACGCGCGTCCCGAATGTGGGACGGCCGTCCCAAACCCAGTTTAAGTGGGACGGCCGTCCCGGCCTTCCTGGGGGTCCCGTTCTGTGTAAATTTGCCATTTGGGACGGCCATCCCAGTCCAGACGGCCGTCCCAACCCAGACGGCCGTCCCAAAGTGCGCCAGCTGCGAAAAACTATAAATAGGAGGCTCATTTGCCACATTTTCACACCACGGACACTCCGGAGAGCTCGAAACACTTTAGAGTACTTGTCTACTTCTCTCCCTCTCTCGAATGATCTTTCCGATTGCCTTCAATAGGTAACAATCGGTTAAGGAATTATATTCCGGCATTTGATTCTTCTTTAAATTTTTAGTAGAGTCGATCTTGTATTGGTGAGGAGAGATCGTGTAGAGAGAGGGGTTGCCAAAACGCATCCTCACAGCTCGAGATTCTCAATATAAAGCTTGCTACGGAGGTTCTTTTCAATTCCCTTCTCTTTTATTGTTTTATTTATTGTTTTATTGTTTTATTTAGCTTTATTATGTCATATAGAATAGGATCATGTAGACAGCTATTTTAATATCTCTTTTATTGCTTTATTTAGATTTATTCATCATTTTATGCATGTAACATGGAATAAAATCATGTAGATAGCCATTTAATATTATGTAATAAAATAGGGTAATCGCGTAATTTCTCGTAGTCTTTATTTAAATGAATTAATCTGTCATAGGGAACCCGAAAGGGGCGTTGTGGGGTGCTAACACCTTCCCCACACGTAACTAACTCCCTTACCCAACTCTGGTTATAATGGCCAAGTGCGGTTTTTCTTAAAATCAACATTTTTTCCTTTTCCAATGTTTAAGGTCAAAACATTGGTGGCGACTCCATAAGAACCCCTTTTCGAAAACCCTTTAAAACAAATACGCGAGTCTAAACCATCTTTTCGCGACCACTCGCATAAACGTTTCTAAGACGTCCCCCGGACGTCGGAAAGGGACGGCGGTGACAGATGGCGACTCCACTGGGGACGCTAGAGAGTTGATCCCATTTAGTGACGAGATAAATTCAAACTAAGTAATGATTTGAAATTACGCCTTTACCCTCCGTATGTTTTTACTCGTATGGCTTTAATAACTCGCTGTATGATTATTTCGCAAATTGTTTGAAATATAAACCGCACACAAAAACCCTTGCACACAACGGTCCCTCTATACCCGGGGCAAGAGTGAATACCTATAGGGAGTGGGTGGCGGATACGATCGGTTAGTTGGCACACGGGCTACCGCCGTTGTCGGAAAACCACCAACTCAAGGTGATAACTCTCTTCTTTTGGTCTAAAGGTGTCGCCACGGAGTTCCGTGCATGACCCGAGGATTGAGAGATTGAGAGGTCCCTATAATGGGGGCACCTTGGGGACCTTTGGCCTGGTGAGAACAGTTTAGAACCACCCAAACCAAGCACGTTTCGCAGGAAAACCCTACCTCGTAATAGCGTGGCTCCGCTCGTGGATGTATGAATTGTGTGTGCATACGTTTGTCTGTATTTGTATTGATGCATTAGCATAGGGAAATCATACAACAAACAAAAAAATGAAAAAACCTAAAAATCATAAAAATACCCTTGTTATAAAATAAAAATTAATAAAAGTCTCATAATTCATATCACCTTTTCTTCATCAAAAATAAAAAAGGAAGAAAACAGGACTCTCTTCATCAAAATCCATAAACATTCATATAGATAAGTTTTCTTTTCAAGAAAAACCAAGTACTACCATGAATCATATTAGGAACAAAACATGATAATACTTAGAAAAACAAACACTTGCATACACACATTTACAAAAATTCATCCTCATATCATGCATTTTCATTTCTCGCTAGACAATGGAGGGATCCAGATAATAGGCAGTTAAAGAAAGTGGAGATCCTTCTATGCCGTGTAGAGAAGTTAAGGCATTTGTGTACATATATGCCACGGAGGTCTATGCTAACTTTGAGAAGTCTTACGGAAGAATTCTTGACCTCCTGAAAATCAGCATTGATCCAATATTTGTTAGAGTATTGGTCCACTTCGGAATCCCGATTTACACTCGCTTCGAATTCTCGCAGTTTGACTTGGTACCAACATTAGAAGAATACGAACTTATGGTTAGATGGCCTCAATCAGTTGGGGTTTATGTCTCGCTCAGGAGAATATACAGCTCGTGAGTAAGGTTGCTACTATTATACGATCGCCTCCTCATCAATCTATCCTAGAGGGAAAAGGGAATATCAGAGGTTGGAAAATGGCTATAATAGAAGACCACTTAGTCTCTTTAGCCGAAAAGAAAGACTGGTCAACATTCAACAAAACTCTAGCACTAGCAATGTTCGGAATCATATTATTCCCATTCCATGTAAACATCGTGGATCATGCCTGCAATGGACGCATTCTTCGCCCGGGATGTATACTCTAAGAGCCCTATACCCGCGATCCTTGCCGATACCCCGCTTTCGTAGAATTTTGCCGACGTAAACAGAGGAAAAACACTCAGATGTTGTATTCCATTGCTATATATATGGGGTGTTACTCACTTTTACGCCTCAAGCCACATGGGTGTATTTCCCGACCCTTTAAGAAGTTTCTCAAAAATCCCTCTTCAACATCGTCAAGCCTTAGAGTGGAAAATCGAGTTAGAAAACTGGAACATAGAGCATGTATCATGGGTTTGCCCTTGGTTCCGAACCCGGTTATATTCTCATACGATGCGGAGACTACCCGAGTATACCACTTCTAGGTCTCGGAGGCCGTATAGCCTACTCTCCTAAAATGGCTATGAGACAACTTATGAGAACTCAAACTGCGCCAACCCAAGAAGAGCTCGGAGAGCTGAGTCTATGCCACTATTCCCATAACTTTGAAGAAGTATCTCGCTGTCCGGAAAGCATGGGAAAGACCAGTCTACCTGGGGATAAAGAACTCGGAAAGGCTCAAGTATCTACATCCCTTGAATATGAAGAATGGAGGAAAAATAGAGGGATACCCCTACCATCTTCTCGCATTCACTAAAGCGTTAGCCAGCGAAGAGCTACAATTACAGGTCAATGCCTTAAACAAAAGGGTTGAAGTCATGGAAACTCAGCTGAGGACTTTTGAAGAAAAAGAGCAAGAATCAACCATTATAATAGATGGTCTAAAAAGGCAATGCAAAAAGAAGGACCATGAGATAGAGCTTCTCAAGAATGATTATGCTGACTACCAAGAAGAAGCTAAACAAACACTCGAAAGTTCCGAGGCTTGAACAAGATAGTCTTTTCCAGGACATGAATGACGAAATAGCACGTTTTGAGAAGGCACTTGCAGAAGCGGGCAAAAATGATCAAGTTGATGCAGGATGACCTAGCGGGAACTCTGGCTCGAAGCACAAAAGTGGCGAGAAACCGCTGAAAAGTACAAGAAAAGCCTGGATGAGTTGCATGATAAAGAAAAGGATGGTTTAGCTCAGTACGGTCATTTACTTCGTGAAAGAGACCAAATAAGAGAGAGGTCTGACCAACAACACGCTTTGATCGTTCATCTAGAAGAAAAGATGAGAGAGGCTCGTCGATATAGTGAAGATATGAGTCAAGCGGTACATGAGCAAATCAAGATACTCGGAAACCATGTGAGAATAGCTGAAGACGAATTACGAAGAAAACCTAATTTACCTATAGGACTCTTCAAGCTTTTCCGTTTTTGTCAGCACTTGCTCCAAAGCATTGTATAGAAGGATTTACACTTTCTAATAAAAGGATTTATTTTTCTCTCCTTAAATTGTCTATTGCATTCATAAGTTGCATACATTCATATGTCCCTCATCATTTTAATAATAAAGATAATAAAAAGAAAGGATTAATTGATGTGCTTTCCACAAATCAGAAAAATGGAAAAGAAGCCTTTCGTCATCAAAATCTCTACGACAGTCGATAAACCCGAAGATGATAATAAACAAGCACCGTTGGTTATTCCAATTGACAAAAGGGAGAAGGCAATAACACCTATACGTTTATTCGTGCCTCGTCCTTTCCCTTACTTATCAAATAAAGCTGTACCTTGGAAATATTCAGAAGAATTGCCAGTCAATCAAGACATCTCCAACATAGCCGGTATTGGGGGCATGACTCGAAGTGGAAGAATATATTCCCCCAAGGAATTACAAGAAAATACTTCTAAAGAAAAGGTGAAAAATAAGGCCGAAGAGGAAAAAGAATCCAAGGAGGAGACAGATGAGTTACTCCAATACATAAGACAAAGTGAGTACTCCATCATCGATCAACTCAACCGTACTCCAGCAAAGATAACTTTGTTATCACTCATAATGAGTTCAGAACCGCATCGAAACGCACTGTTAAAGGTTTTGAATGAATCATTCGTTCCACATGCAATATCCCAAGACAAGTTTGAAGGAATTATTGGCAATATCACAGCCAATAATCACCTTACTTTCACTAACGAAGAATTCCCTTTGGAAGGGTCAAATCATAATAAGCCTTTGCATATCTCTGTCAAATGCAAGGAATATCTCATTTCCAAAGTTCTTGTGGATAATGGATCATCCTTAAATGTTATGCCTAAAAGTACACTCGACAAGATAACAGTGCAAGGAACACACATGCGTCCAAGTAATACAATTGTTCGAGCCTTTGATGGATCAAGACGAGAAGTAGTAGGAGAGATCAGTCTACCAATCCAAATCGGCCCTACTATCTTCAACATAGACTTCCACGTGATGGATATCACACCAGCATACAGTTGTCTCCTTGGTAGACCTTGGATTCATAGCGCTAAGGCAATACCTTCAACGCTCCACCAGAAAGTCAAATTTGTGACAAATGATAAACTAGTCACAGTTCAAGCTGAAGAAGACTTTCTAATTAGTAAACCGTCTATCCAGCCATATGTGGATGCGGCTGAAGAGGCTCTTGAAACATCTTTTCAAGCACTCGAAATTGCCTATATCGAAAGACTCCCTAGTAGCATGAAGGTGGCCCAGATGATGAAAAGATATGGATATCGCCCAGGACAGGGGCTTGGAAAGAACGCTCAAGGAATAAGAGAGCCACCAGATTTCAAAGATAATCCGCTAAAGTATGGATTAGGGTATGACCCTACAAAAGATCAAACCATACGAACAACAGGGAAGTCTTACCCCCCGAAGATGGTATTCCGAAAAGGAGGGGTATTAGCGCAAAGGGTAGCGTTAGTCGTTAGGTGTCCTTCTTTCGATTCTAAGGGATGTAAACCTAATGACTATTAGAGATCACTCCTCGGGGTATGCCCGTCCCCCGAGCATCTCTAGGGCACACATTTCTCCAAAATTACAAAAAGAATGCTATTCTTACTATCTGTTTCTCTTCTTGCTAAATATGTCTATACCCCATTTTTAATAAACAAAGTTTAGATGAATGTTTTGTTCTAAATGCGTCAGAATGATTAAAGCGCCGCAAAGAAAAGTAAAAAAAAAAAAAGAAGAAATGATTGATTAACTAGAAACACAAATGAAATCTATCTTGACAAAATCAAGTTTCGACAATGTCGTACGAAAAAATATATATATATATGCATATAAAAGAAAAAGCCCGTTGAGGTCGAAGGCCGAGACAAGAAAATAAAAGGGCAAAATACCCTAGCAGGAAACCCACAAAGGGGCTGCACAAAAATTAGGGTAAACCTACGAGAGACCCGAACAATAATAAAGGGTAGCCTGGGCAAAAGTTAGGGTTATCAAAAGTCCGCTAGGTATTCCTTAAAAATAAATATAAAAAGGGAAAACCTAGACAAAAGTTAGGACATAAGCACAGCATCCCAGACTGAAAACCTGAAAGGGCGGCCTAGGGAAGTTAATCAATCGCAAAAAGGCGCCATAAACCAGTAAACAATGACGCCACATCATAAGAATGAAACGTTTATCTAAACTAGCCTAAACACCGACCAACCTTGGCCAGCCATTCTTACAGAGACCTCTATTATAAAAAATATCCCTCTAAAACACAAGCCCTTGTTGTGAATCCTTTTCTTTCTTTTTTCTTGACCATTTCATCACAAAGCATTCAAGTAATAAGGAGAATGTGGAAATATAGTGATCAATAGGAAGGTTGAAATTCCTAAGGAAAGGAAGGGGGCATTGATATGGCAGTTACCCTGTGAACAACAGATTGCTCTTCGAGCAATAGCAAGAAAAATCCAAGACGACAAATTATGTACAGCCAAGCTTGTTAATCAGAAGAAACATGATGACAAAAGGAACAAGCACCAAGAAGGCGCCCAAAGTCAAAGCACATCGGTTAAAACTCTCGAAATATTAACTCGAGATAGATCCTAGGATGCATATCATGAAACATTACATGCATTAAAGCATAGATGAAGGGAATCATATCTTCAATTTCATCAAAAAACACGAAAATTAACTCAAAAAAGCGAGAACCCACTTAAGAAGCTTGGGACGGCCGTCCCAAAGTCCGACGGCCGTCCCAAGTGCCATTTTTCGTTTGGGACGTGCGTCCCGGGAGGGGGTCCCAGCCTATGCAATTCTGTCATTTGGGACGGCCGTCCCAAAGCCCGGACGGCCGTCCCAAACTCCTCGCGCGGCCTATATATGTGGGGCACGAATTTGAGCTTTAGCACTTCATTCCAAGCTTTCTACCTTGCTTCTCCTCCCTTTCTACACATTTCTAGCATTCTTAAGTAAGTTTTACCTGCAATGGAGCACGGAGAAGCTTCGTCCGTAAGAAAACGCACCGGGACTACCTGCTAGAAGAGCTCCCGTCACTAGCATGATGATGGCCGAAGCACACCAACAACGACCGGCAAATATCCAACAATTTGCCCGGTACCCGATGCTGCAATTAGACTTCGGGATCCTAGCTACATTCGGCTGGGAGCAAGATGTCCGAAGATTCATCCACAACATAGGATGGGATTTTCTCGCTCAATGAACCACCTACTCGAATTCATCGCACCGCTACGATGGAGTTTCTCGCCTCTGTCCACATGATGGAAATGCCATCCACCATTCCCGGGGTGCCACCAACACAGTCTGTCTCCTACTGGATGGATGGAGCCTATCGGACCACCGCCTTGGATGACTTCAACGTCATCATGGGATTCTCGCCAGCGAGCCGATACGAGAACCCCGAATATCGGTCCGCATATCCGGAGAAACCTGCAGTTCTTACCACCACCAGTATGTGGAAGGACATTACCTGGAGCTATCAATCTCCCATCTCATCTAAAGGGTGCAGCCTTCAATCCCCCTCTTCGCATATGCCACAAGTTGCTTGCTGGGACCATTCACGGCAGGAAGGAAAGCCAGGGAAAGGTCACACTAGCTGATCTTTTTATAGTCTACCGCATGCATCGGGGACACCGATGCAACCCGGGATACGCATTCCCGAAGGCCGTGAAGGAATGCGGTACTCGAGGACCAGCTGGAGCGATCATGGTGGCTCCCTTCCTTACCCCTCTTGCTGAATACTGGGGATGTAACGACGGAGAAGATCTCCCAGCCGAGCTTCGACCGGAACCGATCAATGGAGGAATGCCGACGCACATGAACATCCTCGCAGAGAGGGGTCGGGTTTCATCTTGAACCCTATCATCTCGATTTCATGGGATATGCGAGACTTCAACACGCCACAAGACATCCCTACCACTTCGAGTCCCAGCAGCTAGCCACGAGACTACGATCTCTCCGGCTTGTACCGACGCTTAGACGAGGAGCATGCATACATGTAAGGAGAGTTCCAGTCCATACGCCAGCAATTTAACCAGCTGATCGTCAGGCAAGATAGGACGGACCGTCAGATAGAGAGCATGGTCCAGAATCAGACAAGGTTGCAGCGCCGCCTAATTCGTCGCTTCCCTTCGCCAGTACCATCCGCCCACTCCAGTCCGGAGGCCGATGATTAGGAGGAGTCTTTTAGTAGATTTTAAAGTATTTTGAAAAAAAGATGATTGAATGTATCAAACAAAAAAAGCAGTAATAAATAAAAGTAGTTGTTTCTGTTTCACATTTCAAAAGCCCATGTGTACAAAAACTATAAAATAAAAGGCACACATGATATACTAAAAAAAGCCGGATTTCAAACATTCGCGATAAAATTAAATCGCAATCGCAAAAGGCGAAATTCAAAATGATCTTCAAGCAAAATAAGGAGCTTCAGGGAAATTGGCTCCAGTCGTCAACTTCAATCAACATCCTTCCATCCAAAAAGAAGGTACATCGAAAAAAGAAAGGCCAACGGAAAAGCTCTATGATCCCCAAGCGGATCCTTGCCTACTCCGGAGGCAAGACAAAAAGATTACCTCGCGACTAAGCTTCATCACCACATGAGTCATCAAACACACTCACGCAAGAGTCTCCATTTCATTCCCCAAAGAAGAACAAGGACTACACAAGAGTCCATCGAAAGAAAGCACAAAATCAAAACATCCCAATCACTAGGGGGCAACAAAAAGAAAGAAAAGAAAAGCCTTTCATCCTCCAACAAAGGCCACTGCATGAAAAAGCCGAAAGAAAATCCCCAAGAAGAGCACATCAAGAAAAATCTACAAAAGCAGAAAAGGAGAAATTTCCATCCCCAGGAAGCCAATAAAATTCCCCAGGGATCATTACAAAGAGAAGAGAAAATATATATCTTTCCATCTAACGTGCATAAAAGGCGCACATACAAACCCATTCCCCAGCAGAAATAAAAGCATAAGACAAAAGTCAGTTCAAGCAATAAGGAGTCAAAAACTCCATTTTCCCTCTAAGGGGGCAATTCAAAAGAGATCTCAGTCAGAGCAATCAAATTCTCAAAAGAAAAAATTTTCACCGGTGAGCTTACAACAGAACTACTGTTTGCTCAAAATAAGCAAAGAGCTAATATCCCAGAGAAATGGGAAATCAACCTATGCCAGAGGTAATGCAAGCCCAAAAGCATAAAAGTCTTCACCATTGCTGAAGCAATTGCCTAATCAAGAGGCACAATCAAAGTCCCCAATAAATTCCTGCCTAAAAGGCAACCAACGAAGAATCCCCGGTAAAACCGGATGACTAAAATAGAAAAGTCAAAAAGAAAGAAAATCAATCATTCCTCACGGAATAGGCGCATGATCAGAGACAATAAGTCGCCAGGAACCGGGTGAGGGTACGTACTCACCTAAGCCTTGCAGAACGGGGCTTACCAAAAACTTCATACCGGGTGGGGGTACGTACTCACCTAAGCCTTGCAAAACGGGGCTTACACAAAAAAACTTCATACCGGGTGGGGGTACGTACTCACCTAAGCCTTGCAAAACGGGGCTTACAAAAAACTTCATACCGGGTGGGGGTACGTACTCACCTAAGCCTTGCAGAACGGGGCTTACCAAAAACTTCACACCGGGTGGGGGTACGTACTCACCTAAGCCTTGCAGAACGGGGCTTACCAAAAACTTCATACCGGGTGGGGGTACGTACTCACCTAAGCCTTGCAGAACGGGGCTTACCAAAAACTTCATACCGGGTGGGGGTACATACTCACCTAAGCCATGCAGAAAGGGGCTTACCAAAAAACTTCATACCGGGTGGGGGTACGTACTCACCTAAGCCTTGTAGAACGGGGCTTACACAAAAAACTTCATACCGGGTGGGGGTACGTACTCACCTAAGCCTTGCAAAACGGGGCTTACAAAAAACTTCATACCGGGTGGGGGTACATACTCACCTAAGCCTTGCAAAACGGGGCTTACCAAAAACTTCATACCGGGTGGGGGTACGTACTCACCTAAGCCTTGCAGAACGGGGCTTACCAAAAACTTCACACCGGGTGGGGGTACGTACTCACCTAAGCCTTGCAGAACGGGGCTTACCAAAAACTTCATACCGGGTGGGGGTACGTACTCACCTAAGCCTTGCAGAACGGGGCTTACCAAAAACTTCATACCGGGTGGGGGTACGTACTCACCTAAGCCTTGCAAAACGGGGCTTACACAAAAAAAACTTCATACCGGGTGGGGGTACGTACTCACCTAAGTCTTGCAAAACGGGGCTTACAAAAAACTTCATACCGGGTGGGGGTACGTACTCACCTAAGCCTTGCAGAACGGGGCTTACCAAAAACTTCACACCGGGTGGGGGTACGTACTCACCTAAGCCTTGCAAAACGGGGCTTACAAAAAACTTCATACCGGGTGGGGGTACATACTCACCTAAGCCTTGCAGAACGGGGCTTACCAAAAACTTCATACCGGGTGGGGGTACATACTCACCTAAGCCTTGCAAAACGGGGCTTACACAAAAACTTCATACCGGGTGGGGGTACGTACTCACCTAAGCCTTGCAAAACGGGGCTTACAAAAAACTTCATACTCGGGTGGGGTACATACTCACCTAAGCCTTGCAAAACGGGGCTTACAAAAAACTTCATACCGGGTGGGGTACATACTCACCTAAGCCTTGCAAAACGGGGCTTACCAAAAACTTCATACCGGGTGGGGGTACATACTCACCTAAGCCATGCGTAAAGGGGCTTACCAAAAAACTTCATACCTAGTGGGGGTAAGTACCCACAAAAGTCTAGTCAAATACAGACTTAAACCAGATAGGGGTTAGTACCTATCAAGATATTTATCATCCGGAGGATCAGCAAGGAGCAGTATCCGAAGGATAGCCGGGCAAAAGGGTTAACTCCTTCCCCTACCAACTAATTATGTCGGCATGTTAAAGCCAACGAATTAGTTAGGCAGGTGAAGGGGGCAGCCGTAGACCCCTAATTTTGCCCGGCCTCTCAAATAAAAGCTAGGGAAACTTCATACAGTTCACCCGGCTTCATATCAAAGAAAAACCAAGAAGGACCTCCCACAACGAAGACGGAGTTCACTCATTCACACGGTAAAAGCCAAAAGAGACTTCCTACACAAAGACAAAGCTCGCCCGGCATCTTAATGAAGGCCAAGAAGACTTCCTATATGAAGATAAAGCTTCAACGGACACACATCGGCATCAATCTATGTCCGAAAAAGGAAAGGAAAGCTTCCGGGGTCCCGAACACGAAAACTGGACAAAACAGCCGGGACCACGGTCCCAAAGTGGGACGGCCGTCCCAACCGCAATTAGCAGCTTGGGACGCGCGTCCGAATGTGGGACGGCCGTCCCAAACCCAGCTTAAGTGGGACGGCCGTCCCGGCCTTCCCGGGGGTCCCGTTCGTGTAAATTTGCCATTTGGGACGGCCATCCTAGTCCGGACGGCCGTCCCAACCCGGACGGCCGTCCCAAAGTGCGCCAGCTGCGAAAAACTATAAATAGGAGGCTCATTTGCCACATTTTCACACCACGTACACTCCGAGAGCTCGAAACACTTTAGAGTACTTGTCTACTTCTCTCCCTCTCTCGAATGATCTTTCCGATTGCCTTCAATAGGTAACAATCGGTTAAGGAATTATATTCCGGCATTTGATTCTTCTTTAAATTTTTAGTAGAGTCGATCTTGTATTGGTGAGGAGAGATCGTGTAGAGAGAGGGGTTGCCAAAACGCATCCTCACAGCTCGAGATTCTCAATATAAAGCTTGCTACGGAGGTTCTTTTCAATTCCCTTCTCTTTTATTGTTTTATTTATTGTTTTATTGTTTTATTTAGCTTTATTATGTCATATAGAATAGGATCATGTAGACAGCTATTTTAATATCTCTTTTATTGCTTTATTTAGATTTATTCATCATTTTATGCATGTAACATGGAATAAAATCATGTAGATAGCCATTTAATATTATGTAATAAAATAGGGTAATCGCGTAATTTCTCGTAGTCTTTATTTAAATGAATTAATCTGTCATAGGGAACCCGAAAGGGGCGTTGTGGGGTGCTAACACCTTCCCCACACGTAACTAACTCCCTTACCCAACTCTGGTTATAATGGCCAAGTGCGGTTTTTCTTAAAATCAACATTTTTTCCTTTTCCAATGTTTAAGGTCAAAACATTGGTGGCGACTCCATAAGAACCCCTTTTCGAAAACCCTTTAAAACAAATACGCGAGTCTAAACCATCTTTTCGCGACCGCTCGCATAAACGTTTCTAAGACGTCCCCCGGACGTCGGAAAGGGACGGCGGCGACAAGGTGTTGTAACCACACCAATAAAAACGCGAAAATTGGAAAGTCGGAACCATCGCGTCACTTTGACCGCCTCATTTTGATGGCGGCGACAGATGGCGACTCCACTGGGGAAGCCTAGAGAGTTGATCCCATTTAGTGATGGGCCAGCTTAAAATAAATAAACCAAGAAAATTACGCTTTTACCGTACCTTGTATTATACCATGTTTTAATGCTTGGCTTTAATAATTGTTGTAACTTACACAATTGTTTGAAATACAAACTGTACACAAACCCTTGCACACTATAGTTCCCTCTATACCCGGGGGGCAAGTGAGAAATCCATAGGGAGTGGGTGGCAGGTACGATTCGCTGTAGTGATGGCCTTGTGCCCACCAGTGTGATCGGAAACCACGACTCAAGGTGATATAACCTTCCTCTTTTGGCACAAAGACTGACTATGGCCTTAGTGCTAAGCATGGTCGGAAGGCGGGAGAGTGGGGACCCTATAATGGGGGCACCTTGGGGGCCTTAGCCTTGGTGAGAACAATTAGAACCTACCTTCGCCAATGCACTTTTCTGCAGGAAAACTCTACCTCGTGATTAAAACGACTTCTCGCCTGTTTGTGGATGATCGAATTGTGTGTGCATCTGTTTGTTGCATTTGTCTGTTGCATAGCATAACCAAACAATAGAAAAATCACAAAAAACATTTTTTGCAATAAACACCCCTATCTCGGACAGTCTGCCTTTTAGCTAGCCTGGTTTCAGGTTCTTTGTAAGCTAAGTAGCCATGCAGTCCGACAGAAGAGATAAGGGACGTTAAATATTCTTTCGCAAAAAGCCATTTTTTATCTCGGACAGTCTGCCTTTTAGCTAGCCTGGTTTCAGGTTCTTTGTAAGCTAAGTAGCCACGCAGTCCGACAAAAGAGATAAAAGGCTATAAAATAAAAATAATAAAAATAAAATAAAAATCCAGTTTAAAACAATAAATAGGACCTTGTTCATAGACATTACACTCATAAATCATTCATATAGGTAGTTTATTTTCCAAAAACAATATACGCAAATACCATACAAAACATGATAAATAGAAAAATAAACACTCACATTCATTCAATAAGCATCATTTTCATAAAACATGCATTTTGGTTTTAGAAAATGGAGGGGACTAGTAGACAATTGAAGAAGGTGGATATTCCCCGATACCATACTGAGAAGTTGGAACGGCTTTGTGCAGTAATGCAACCAGAGGTCTGCTCCGACTTTGAAAAATCCTATGGACGGATTCTCGACCTGCTGAAGATCTGTGTCGATCAAGTTTTTATCAGGGTATTAATTCACTTCTGGAACTCCAGTCTGCGCTGCTTCGAATTTCCACAGTTCAATATGGTGTTTACCTTGGAGGAGTACGAAATCATGCTAAAATGGCCCAAATCAGCCGAGGTCCATATCCGCCACGGGGCATATACTCCTGCAGCACAAATCGCTGCCATCATCCAACTACCATTCCGGCAGACTACCCTGATAGGAAAAGGGAACATCCAGGGTTGGAAAGTCTCAATGTTAGAAGACCACCTGTCCGACTTGGCTGAAAGGGCAGAGTGGGTCACTTTTAACAAAACCCTGGCCTTAATCATATTTGGAATGATCTTGTTTCCCTTCCATCTCGACACAGTAGACCAAGCCGTCATGGACGCCTTCTTCGCCTGGGATGTGAACTCGAAGAGTCCCTTGCCTGCAATTCTTGCCGACACCTTGCTCTCAGTGGAATTCTGCCGCCAGAAGCAAGGAAAAACACTCTGTTGCTGCTCTTCACTACTCTTTGTGTGGGGCATTACACATTTTTACGTCTCTAGTCACATGGGGATGTTCCCCGACCCTTTAAGAAGCTTCTCCAAAATCCCTCTCCAACGACGCTTAACTTCAGAGTGGAAGGACGAGTTGGAGCAATGGGACGCCAACAATTTATCCTGGGTCTGCCCTTGGTTCCGACCCGGTCCAGTCCTCATCAGATGGAGACCATCCGAACGTACCCTTGATAAGACTCAGGGGTTGCATAGCCTACTCACCTAGAGTAGCTATGAGACAACTCATGAGAACTCAAACTACGATTTCTCGAGGGGAACTCGGAGCACTGTGTTTCTTCGGATACCCATGCACAATCGCCAACTCACTAGCCGTGAGAAAAGCATGGGAGAAACGAGTCTTTATGGGAGACAGAGAGCTAGGAAAAGCTCGAGTGGCTGTCTCCAGTGACTATGAGGTGTGTAGAAAAAGAAGAGGAATGTATCAACCGTCCACCTCACTCGTTACACGCGCGCAATAGTGAAGAGCTGCAAGCTCAAGTTGATGCCTTGACCCAAAGGATAGAAATCATGGGAGCCCATATGAGGGCCCTTGAAGAGAGAGAGCAAGAATTTATCCTCACCATTGACGGTCTGCAAAGGCAATGCAAGAAAAAGGATCATGAAATAGAGTGCCTCAAGGATCAGTGTGCTGACTCTAATGAGCAAGCTATCCGAGCATCCAAAGCTGCCAGAACCAGCTTGGATAGCCAACTTCAAGAAATAACTGCCAAATCTGCACGCTTTGAGGCCGAATCAGCAAAACAGGCTCAGACGATCAAGAATTTGTTGCAAGACCTCACTAGGACTCGGTCAGAAATACGCCAAGAGAAAGAGGCCAATCGGAGACTCAACAAAAGTATCACTGAGCTACGCTGCAAAGAAAGAGACGGGCTAGCTCAGTACGGCCAAGTACTACAAGAAAAGGACCGAGCCCTTGCAAAGCTCGATGAACTGCAAGCCTTGGTCGTCCATCAAGAGGCGAAGATCAAAGAGGCTCAAAAGTACAGTGAAGATATGACCCAGGCGGTCTAGAAGCAAAGCAAAGCACTTGCTCGTCACGTCTGGGAAGCCGAAAGGGAATTACATAGAGATCAAGACCCGCCTGTGGGTTTCTTTAGGCTTTTTCGTTTCTGTCAAAAGTTACTTCGTAGTATGGAGTAGGGGAATGTACACCTTCCAATGGATAAATGAAATTTTTCTTTATTCAACAATTGTCTACTTGCATGCATATCATTCATTTGCATATTCAATTTCCCCTCCTTCACTTTTAATAAATAAGATAATATAAAAGAAGGATTAATTGACACGTCTTCCAAATCAGAAGAATGGAGAGAAAGCCACTCCTAATCAAGCTTTCCCCAATGGTTGACTCATAGTAAGAGGATAATAAGCCTCGACCGTTGGTCCTCAAAAATAAGAAAGAGGGGGCAAGGACACCAGTGCGACTATTTATGCCACGTCCTTTCCCCTACGAATCAAATAAAGTTGTACCATGGAGATACGGGGAATCTTCACCAATAAAAGAGGATATCTCGAATATAGCTGGCATTGGGGGCATGACTAGAAGTGGAAGAGTCTACTCCCCCGAGGACTCACAAGAAGGTGTCCCCAAAAATAAAGGAAAAAATAAAAGGACCGAAGAAAAAGAAAATAAAGAATCCAAGGAGGAGATAGAGGAATTACTCCAGTTTATAAGGCAAAGCGAGTATTCCATTTTAGACTAGCTCAATCATACACCTGCAAAGATAACGTTGTTATCTCTAATGATGAGCTCGGAACCACACAGAAATGCCCTGCTGAAGGTCTTGAGCGAAGCGCATGTACCTCACACCATATCCCAAGAAAAGGTCGAGAGGATCGTTGGTCACATTATGGCAAGCGATCACCTCACCTTCACAGAGGAAGAACTCCCCCTCGAGGGGTCAAACCACAACAAGCCCTTGCATATCTCAATCAAGTGCAAGGAGTACCTCATCGCCAAAGTTTTTGTGGATAACGGGTCATCCTTGAACGTGATGCCCAAGTGCACACTGGACAAGTTAACTCTATCCAAGGAACCCGTCTGCGCCCAAGCAGCACTATCGTTCGAGCCTTCGACGGATCAAAACGAGAAGTACTGGGAGAAGTTAATTTGCCAATTCAAGTTGGACCCACTATCTTCAACGTTGATTTCCATGTAATGGATATTACTCCAGCATACAATTGTCTCCTCGACAGGCCTTGGATTCATGACGCTAAGGTAGTACCTTCGACGCTCCACCAAAAAGTCAAGTTCATAGTGGATGACAAATTGGTCACGGTCCAAGCAGAAGATGATATCCTGATCAGTGGACCGTCCACCCAACCTTATGTGGATGTGGCTGAAGAGGCCCTTGAAACATCTTTTCAAGCGCTCGAAATTTCCAACATAGAGCGACTTCCCAAAAACACAAAGGTAGCCCACATGATGATGAAGCATGGCTACCATCCTGGCCAAGGACTGGGGGCAGATTCCCAAGGCATGAGAGAACCCCCAAAATTCAAAGATAATCCTTACAAGTGTGGCCTAGGATATGACCCTACTAAGGGCCGAGCGGAAAAAGGAAAAGGGAAGTCTCCCCTCCGCACACTCAAGCAAATTTTCCGAAGCGGAGGGGTGCAAGCGTCAAGAGCTACCCTAGTCATTAGGACATCTTTTTCTTCATTTAAGGGATGTAAACCCCATGATTGTTAGAGATTATCCCCTGGGGCTAGCTCGACCCCCGGGCATTTTAGGGCACATATTCCCTTATTAATTAATAAAGAATACTTCTTACTATTTGTTTCTCTTCTTGCTATTTCATGACTAGACCCCACAATAACCTTGTCTAAGTAAGCAAAAAAAGAAAAGAAGAATAAAAAGCGCATCCAAATAACCAAAATTCGCCATTGCCATTACAATCAAACTAGTTGATTAGAAGCACCAAATAAGGCTTTACGTCACCATAAAGAAAGCCATGCTTCACCAATATCGTGAAAAAAAATAAATACACAAAAAAAGAAAACGCCCATAGAAGCCAAAGGCCAAAAAGAAAAGGGCAAAATACCCGGTAGGAAACCCACTAAGGGGGCTATGCAAAAGATAGGGTCAACCCGGTAGGATACCTGAACAAAAATAAAGGGTAGCCTAGGAAAAAGTTAGGGTCACAAAATAAGGTCCGCTAGGATTCCCTAAAAATACAAAAGGAGGAGCTTAGACAAAAGTCAGGGCCAAAACACAATATCCTAGTTCGAAAACTCGAAGGGCGATCTAGGGAGATCAGCTAGCCATAAAAAGCAATGAAAATAAAAATCAAGCGCAAATACAAAAAGGGGAAACATTTGCTTAGATGAAGAGCTTAAACACCTAAGCCTAACCCTAGCCAACCATTCTTACAAAAACCTCTTTATAAAAATCAACCTTCTAAAACACAAGCTATTGAATTTACCTCTTTACTTCTTTTCTCTTGACCCTCACAACAATATTCTTGTCGCCGCCATCAAAACGAGGCGGTCGGAGCGACGCGATGGTTCTGACTTTCCAATTTTCACATTTTTATTGGTGTAGTTACAACGCCTTTAGGTTGTCCGATAACCGGGCTGAACCTAGGGGCGAGGTTTTCAAAAGGGCGCTCTTGGATTGTCCGATAATCAGGCTAACCCAAGAACTGGTTTTTAAGGGTTCTTCTGGAGTCGCCACCGATATTTTTACCAGAAACATCGGAAAAGGTGTAAAAATGCGTTGGTTTTCGAAAAAACAACTTTGGTCATTAGAACCAGAGTTGGGTAAGGGAGTTAGTTACATGTAAGGAAAGTGTTAGTTCCCTTACGACGCCCCTTTCGGGTTCCCTATGATAGGCCAACTATTTTAAATAAGTAAACCGGTGAAAATACGCTTTTACCTTTTATTTGCGGAATTTAAAATTACGACTACATGGCCCTAATATCTATTGCACAATTTAAAAATAAAGCGGTAAAGGAGAGAGAGAGTGTAGAAACCTCTGAGGCAAGCTTTCTATTAATTTCTTGATAATTTGGGTACTTTTTGGCAGCCCTTCACTCTTTACAGCGCCAGAATCTCTCGAAAACGCTATAAAAAACTCTAAAAAGCTCTCAGAAACCCCGGAAATGCTTCGGAGGGATTCTAGAAAGAGAATTTGAGGAGGTGACTCTAGAGAGAATGGAAGAACTGTGTGAAATGAGGGGAATGGTGCGGCTATTTATAGGGATTCGCACCTGTCAGGTTGAGACGGGCCATCTCGTCTGACAAGGTCGAGACGGCCATCTCGCCATTCGAGATGGTCATCTCGCCTTGTAGAGATGGTCATCTCGCCTTGTAGAGATGGTCATCTCACCTTGCAGAGATGGCGAGACGGCCGTCTTGCCACTTTTGCAAGGCGAGACGGCGGTCCCGAATCTGAGACGGTGGTCTCGACCCTAAAAGGCGAAAATCCTTATTTACATGCCGAAAATCCCTCCTATCCTAGTATGGGGCCTAATAGTCTCTCCTAGTGGCTTCTTAAGCTTCCTCCATCTTTGAATAGAAGGTCTTCTGGTCTTTATTATGAGGCCGGGCAAGATTTGGGGTCTACAATTCTAATAATTAATTTGGGAATATGGAGGCGTATAGTCAACAAGAGGATTGAAACCCCTAGAGTGAGGAAAAAAGGACATTACATGACAAAGAGTGCTCTACAAAAAAGAGAGGAAAGAAAAGGGAAAAACAAGTTATCCTTTGGTCACAAGAAGTCCGACATGGTACAGCCAAATACGAGAACACAGATCGGAGGGCATTCGACGCTACAAGACACATCAGTTAAATCCTTCTGAAAACTAATTGAAATAGGCATTATAGGACATCAAACATGAAAATATTGCATGCATAAAATGTTTTTGAACCAGGTCCTATTTCTTTCCAAAAAAAAAAACTTTAAATCGAGACGGCCGTCCGGCATTCCCAGACCGTCGTCTCGGTCTCCAGAAAATCGGGACCGCCATCTCGACTTCCCAGACGGCGGTCCCGAATTTGATTTTTTCCTATAAATAGGGGAGGGGTCTTGGGGGGTTCTTCACAACTCCTCTGCACTCCAACTCCCTGATCTCTCACTCCCAAGCACTTTACTATCAAAATGTATCGTGGAAGTGTAGACCCCAAATCTTACCCGGCCTCCAAATAAAGTTAGAAAGCTTCCTATTTGAAGATGGCCAGAGCTTAACAAGCCACTAGGAGAGACTATTAGGCTCCCGTACCAAGATAGGAAGGTTTTTTGGCCCAAAAATAAAGTTTCTCGCCCTGAAGGGACGAGACCACCGTCTAGGAATACCAGACCGCCGTCTCGTTTCAACGCCAGGACGAGACCGCCGTCTCGATTTTCCAGACGGCGGTCTCGACACTCGCAAAAACGAGACGACGGTCTGGGTTTTCCAGACGGCGGTCTCGATTCTTACCAAGTCGAGACGGCGGTCTGGATTTTCTAGACGGCGGTCTCGACCCTGTGACATGAGCGAGACGGCGGTCTCGAATTACGAGACGGCAGTCTCGACCCTGTCAGACGAGAACGGCGGTCTGGACCCTGACAGCGCGAAAAATTATAAATAGGGGCTCTCCCCCCCTCATTTCCACACAGAAAAAAAGCAAGAGCTCTCCCTTCTCTCTAGATTTTCTCTCTCTAAGAATCCCTCCGAGGCATTTCCGGAGTTTCTGAGCGTCTTTAGGCATATACAGAGTGTCCTAAATCTTCTTTAGAATCCCTCCGAGGCATTTCCGGAGTTTTCTGAGATTTGTAGAGCGAAGGGTTGCCAAAACGCACCCTCTTTTTGAATATAAAGCTTGCTTTGGAGGTGCATATCCTCTTTCTCTATTCTTTGAAATTACTGCCATTTAAATTATGCAATAGAAGCTAGGGCAATGTAGTCACATATTTAAATACCACATAATAAAAGGGTAAAAGCGCAATTTTTCAAGTTTAATTATTCGCAAACAGCCGGCCTATCATAGGGAACCCGAAAGGGGCGTCGTAAAGGGACTAATACTCCCTTTACACGTAACTAACTCCCTTACCCAACTCTGGTTCTAATGACCAAAGTTGGTTTTCAAAAACCAACGCCTTTTTAAACCCCTTTTCCGATGTTTATGGTAAAAATATCGGTGGCGACTCCATAGAACCCAAAATAAATAAGTCATTGGGTTAGCCCGGTTGTCGGACAACTCAAGGACACCTTTTGAAAACCTCGTCTCTAGGTTAGCCCGGTTATCGGACAACCTAAGGACGTTGTAACCACCAATAAAAAACGCGAAAAGAGTCGAGAAACCATCGCGTCGCTCCGACCGCGCCCCCTCTTTTGGGGAGGCGGCGACAGATGGCGACTCCGCTGGGGAAGCCTAGAGAGTTGATCCCATTTAGTGATGGGCTGGCTTAAAAATAATTAAACGAAGAAAATAGCGCTTTTACCTTGCCTTGTATTATAACATGCTTTATTGTTTGGCTTTCAATAAACTGTTGTTTGTTTCTACTTACGCAATCGATTGAATATAAATTGCACACAAAACCTTTGCACACTACAGTTCCTCCTATACCCGAGGGCAAGTGAGATAACCATAGGGAGTGGGTGGCAGGTACGGTTCGCTGCAGTTAGGGCCGTGTGCCCACCAGTGTGATCGGAAACCACCACTCAAGGTGATAACCTTCCTCTTTTGGCAACAAGACCGACTCTGGCCTTAGTGCTGAGCATGGTTGGACGGCTGGAGAGTGGGGACCCTATAATGGGGGCACCTTGGGGGCCTTAGCCTGGTGAGAACAGTTAGAACCTACCCTGACCAATGCACTTTTCTGCAGGAAAACCCTACCTCGTGATAAAAACGAAATCTCGCCTGTTCGCGGATGAGTGAATTGTATGTGCATTTGTTTGTTGCATTTGATTGCATAGCATAAACAAACAACAGAAAAAACTACAAAAAAAATATCACAAAAAAACATTTTCACAAATAAACACCCTTATCTCTGGACGACCGCCTTTTAGCTAGCCTGGTTTCGTGTTCTTTGTAAGCTAAGTAGCCACGCAGTTCCGACAGTAAGAGATAAGGGACGATAAATATTCTTTCGCATAAAGCCATATTTTATCTCGGACGAGCTCGCCTTTTAGCTAGCCTGGTTTCGGGTTCTTTGTAAGCTAAGTAGTCACGCAGTTCCGACGGAAGAGATAAAAGGCTATAAAATAAATAAAATAATAAATAACAAAATCAAAACATAAATAAAATAATCTTGACAAAGTCGTATCATTCATATCGCATCATAAGTGGAAAAACCAAGAGAGAAAATAAGTGCATAAGGAAAGTATGCATACACATCATTTTAATAAACCCCTAAAAAATGGGTCTTAGAGGCGTTTTTTGGGAAAAATACTGGGCCAGATCGCCTTCGGCATTTGCAGCTTGGTTCTTCACCTTTTTCTATTCGTTTTGATATACTGTGCGTCCAAATCGGACAACCCAGTCAAAAGTTATGCCACTTTGAACATCTATCGCCCTTTTGTACTGGTGCATGCATAATAACATTCATTCTAGGGAGCACTAGATATCCCTAAGACAATGGCAAAAGAGGCCCCGAGCACATTTGTGACCTTCGCGACAAGGAAGGAACAAATGTACTAAGGTGTGATGGTGATTACCATTATACTCGTCAAATCTGTGATGGGGAAGGAACCATTACACCGAGGTGGGTAGGATACCCCACAAAGCATAAGCTTTAAGGAGGATACCTAAGTCATTGTCTTAAGGAATATTCATCTCATATATCATTCAATAAAAAAATTTTTGGCGTTCTATAAAGCGGCTGGTATTCTTCATGCCCTCATCTACATACAAAAAAAACAACAAAATCCCAAACACTATCATACATCATGTTAGAAAATAAAACATGATAATGTTTAGGAAAAAACAAATACTTGCATACATGCATCCACCAAGCTTCATCCTCATAACATACATCTAATAATAGACAGTTGAAGAAAGTGGACATTCCTCAATACCATGAAAAGAGGATTAGGGCATTCGCATGCCATACACGGGAAGTCAAAAAAGGAAATACATACAAATTTTGACCAACCTATGGGTTCCTTGAGGCTTTTCGCTTTTAAAATGTACTTCATTGAGGAATGTACACTGTCTGGATGAAATAAATAAAATTGTTTGTTTTCATCATCTCAACCGTCTATTGCATTCATGAATTGCATTCATTCTCACTTTAATAATAATAAGATAATAAAAAGAAAGGATTAGTCGATGTGCTTTCCACGAATCGAAATAAGATGAACAACAAACCTTTCGTCGTCAAGTTCTCTCCGACGGTTGATCCGCCTAAGGAGGATAATAAGCCTCAACCGTTGGGTATCCGAGTTAATAAGGAAGAGGGGGCAAGGATGTCGTTACATTTGTTCACCCCATACATCGGATAAGGCCACATCATGGAGATACGCAGAAACATCGTCCATCAATGAAGATATCTCTAGCATAGCCAACATTCGGGGGCAAAATTAGAAGTGAAAGAATCTACACCCCCAGGAGCTATAAGGCAATGCTCCCAAGAATAAAGGAAAAATAAAGAGACCGAAGGAAACATAATCCAAAAAAGAAATTAAAGAGACTTTTGGATTCACGACGCTGAGGCAATTCACGACGCTCCGCCAAAGAGACAAACTCTGGGTAGGCGACAAGCTAGTCACAGCTTAAGCTAGAGACGACATTCAGATCAGTAAGTCGTTTGCCCTACCTTGAATGGATGCGACGGAAAAGGACCTTTGAAATATCTTTTGCCAATATGAAAAGACTTCCCCAACAATATGGAGGTGACCCACATGATGAGAAAATATGGATATCACCCAAACCAAGGGCTCATTAGAAACTCTCAAGGAATAAGGGAGCCACCAGATTTTAAAGACAATCCTTCGAAGCTTTACCCTGCAAAGGATCAAGCTACATAGAGAAAAGGGAAGTCTCCCCCCTGCACCACAAATCAAATTTTCCCATATAGAGGGGTTCAAGCGTCAAAAGCGACTTTAGTCATTAGGTGTTCTCCTTCTGATTCTTAGGGTTTATAAATCCAATGACTATTAAAGATTACTCCTTGGGGCTAGCCCGACCCCCGAGCATTATAGGGCACATATTTCCCTATTAATTACAAAGAATGTCATTCTTACTATCTGCTTCTCTTCTTGCTATTAATGTCTGAACCTCATTAATAACCATGTTTAAGCAAACATTTTCAAAGTGCGTCAAAGTAATCAAAATGCGCCATTGACCAAAATAAAAGTCAAATCCATCACTACTGATTGACTAGAAACACAAAATAAAGTTTTACCTCGTCATAAGTAAAGTCGTGTTTCGCCAATGTTGTGCAAAAAGGAAAAAAAATCAAAAGAAGCCCATAAAAAGCCAAAGGCCAAAAAGAGAGGGCAAGATACCCGGTAGGAAACCCACAAAGGGGGCTACGCAAAAGTTAGGGTAAACCTGCTAGGAAACCTGAACAACCATAAAGGGTAGCCTAGGCAAAAGTTAGGGTTACAAAATAAAGTCCGCCAGGTTTCCAAAGCAAAAAAAAAAAACGGAAACCTAGACAAAAGTTAGGACAAAACCAAAAACAACATCCTAGGCTGAAAACCCAAAGTGTAGACTAGGGAAGTCAATCAGTCATAACAAGCGTCATAGAATAAGACGCCACTCCATAAACAAAACGTTTGTCTAAACTAGCCTAAACACTCTAACCAACCTTGGCTAGCCATGCTTACAAAAACCATTTTTATCAAAATAAAACAAATCTAAAACACAAGCCTTTGAATTAAATATCCTCTTCTTTCTCTTCTCTTGACCCTTACTACTACGACATTCTAGTAATTAGTAGGGAAATGTGGAGATAGTAATCAATAAGAGGATTGACATCCCCAAGGAAAGGGAGGGGCGCACTGACATGGCAAGTCGCTCTACAATTAACACAATCATTCTTCGGTCATGAAAAAATCGAGACGGCAAAATGGGTACAGCCTATCCCTATCGACGAAAGCACATAACGTCAGAAGCTCATCAGAAGTAAAAGCACATTGGTTAATCCTTTTGAAAAATTAATTGAAATAGTATTATAGGATGCATATAGCCAACATTGCATGCATATGATAGGCTCCTATCTCTCAAAAAAGAAGAGAAAGAAAAAATGACAATAAAAAAGAATAATGCCCGCTAGGAGATTCTTAGGCAAAAGTTAGGGTAGCCTGCTAGATCGAAAACCCGCAAAGGGCGGTCTAGGCAAAAGTTAGGGCATTCATAAAAAAGGAAAAAGCCCGCTAAGATATCCTAGGCAAAAATTAAGGCAGCCCGCTAGACCGAAAACCCCAAAAGGGCGGTCTAGGCAAAAGATAGGGCTAAACCCAAAAATGAATGAAAGAGAGGGGTCCTTCATCATAATCATGAGAGTCCAGCAGGAGAATGCCAGTCACTTTTCCAGATGCATCAATCAAAAAGAAAATATTGCATTTAGGGCATCCACACACAAGTAGTCCCACAAAACGACTTTGTCAATGTCAAAAATGAAAAAAATAAAAATCACTTCAAATAAAAAACAAAAACGAAAAGCATTCATGCATATAAGGAGACTAGCTCCATGATTGTGATTGAAAACAGGATCACTGAGACTGAGTCTCCAAATAAAGCCTTCAAGAAAATGGAGCAAGTCGTCAATCAAACGACTCATCAAAATAAGAGCTTCTGAAAATCAAGAGCTTCAGCTACCATCCTTCTACTCAGAAAAGAAGGCACAAGAAAGTAATAAGTCTTCACACAGTGTTCTCCCTCAAGAAAAAGAGCGAGTCGTCATCAGAAGCTTCCAGAAGTGAAAGCTCTAATCATCACCCAATAAAAGAGGGCACAACCATCAGGCATCATAAAAGAAAAGCCGACGGAAAGGCTTAGTCATCCCCAAGAGGATCCTTGCCTACTCCAGAGGCAACACAAAAAGAATTACCCCATGGCTCAGCACCGCCATCACATGAGTCATCGAGCACACTCACCCAAAGTCTCCTCCACACTCCCCAATGGAGAATAAAGGCTTCAAAAGCCCATCATCATTAACAGTCAAAAGAGTCCAAACCATCAAGGGCTCAACAAAAAGAAAAAAGAGAAAAGAAAACCTTGCATCCCCAGTGGATGTCCAAAAAGGCCATGACAGAGAGGGCCGAATAAAAATCCTCAAGTGGATCTCTAAAAATTCTAAAAAAAAAAGGAATCAGAAATTCCCATCCCCCAGTGGAATAAGAGCTTCACAAGTTTAGCTCGCATTAACCTCAATCAAGGAGCCAAGACTCCATTCCTAGAAAATAAAAATCAGATCCCCAGGAAGTCAACTAATTCCCTGGTGGATCACTAAAGAAATAAAACGTCATCCCTAGTGAACCCCCCCCAAAAATAAGGGAAAAAGCCAGCGTAATAAAAAGAGACTAAAAAGTAAAAAGGCTTACGCATTATCCCGAAAAAGCCAGATTTCAAAATCGCGATAAAAAAGAGGTAGATCGCGGAAAAAAGGCGAAATCAAAACCATTGCAGCAGAATAAAGAGCTTCAAGGAAAATAGCTCTAACCTTCTACACCAATAAACAAAGGTACACCAGAAAAAGCCAACAGAAAGGCTTGATCATCCCCAGCGGAATAAGAGCATAGGCAAAGCCAGCTCAAAACAACAACATTCAACAAGGAGTCAAAAACTCCATTTCTCCCTAGGGGGCAAGACAAAATAGATCTCCGGGTAAACAATCAAATCCCCGGCAGATCATCAAAAAGAAAAACTATCCCCAGCGAGCCAGCCTACGACAGAGGCAAACTACCAATTCATATCCTCAGGGTGTTAATCGCCTATAACACCCAATATGAATATCCCCAAGGAAATGCAAAGCCTTCACTCCCAAGAAAGCCTTTGCCTACTCAGAGGCAAGCAAAGAGCCAATTTCCCCAGAAAGGGACATCAACCTATTCGGAGGCAAGCAAGTATAAAGTCTTCACCACTAATGAAGCATCCGCCTACTCAGAGGCACAAAAAACAAAAAAACTCCATTTCCTCAGAGAAATAAGAGCTTGAAGAAACCAGCTCTCACCAAACAAGGAGTCACAACTCCATTCCCCAAAAAGGCGACCAAAATTAGATCCCCAAGGAGTCAACCAACTCCCTAGTAGATCACCAAAAAAACTTACCCAGAGAGCCTACTGCAAAGGCAAAACTTCAAAACGCATATCCTCAGAAAGCTACTTGCCTAACATGGATATCCCTAGTGGAACGCATAGGCAAAACCTTGCAAGCAAAAAAAGCAACATTAGCCTATTCAGAGGCAAAGAAAAAAGCAAAACCAAAAGTCTTCACCTCCAAACGGAACATCTGCCTACTCAGAGGCATTACGAAAAACTCAATGGATATCCGCCTACTCAAGAGGCGTCACCAAGATCAAACAAATCCCCAGAGGAATCCTGCCTACCTAAGAGGCACTTATCAAAAAATTCCCGACAACCAGCAAAGTCGGATGACCACCCCAAAAGATAAAAAACAAAGAATCCCCAACAAACAACAAGCTGGATGGCTATCAGGAAAAGCCAACAAACAAAAAATCACCCGACCAACCAGCAAGAGTTGGGTGATCACCACAAGAAAAATCAAAGTCAAAGAATCCCCAGCAATCAACAAGCTGGATGAACACCAACAAAGTCCCCGACACAACCCGGATAACCATTCAGAAAGGTCCAGGAACACCTACCAACACAGAAATCACCCACAAAAACCCCCGGCGCCGACCGGACAACAATTCTCAAGAAAAGACAAACAAAGATAAAGAAAGAACACATCTCACCGGCGCATGAGCGACCCGAGCAGTAAGCCGCCACCACCACCAGTCCTTCGCAGTGGACTGTACCAGCCAGATAGGGGGTTCATACCTATCAACTCGCACACGCAAGCGCGCCGAGACGGCGCATGGGCCACCTGAACTGTAAGCCGCCATTACCACCCTGATGGGGGGTTCATACCCATCCAGTCCCACACAACGGACTGCACCTACCAGCCTAATGGGGGGTTCATACCCATCCAGTCCCACACAACGGACTGCAACTACCAGCCTGATGGGGGGTTTATACCCATCAACCGAAGGATCGGCTACGTCAAGAGTAGTATCCGGAGGTTCTACCATTCATCAACCGAAGGATCGGCTACGTCAAGAGTAGTATCCGGAGGTTCTACCACGTGTCAACCAAAGGGATCAGCTACGTCAAGAGTAGTATCCTAGAGGCGCACAAACACAACATCTCCCCAGAGGATCATCCGCCACAAGACGGGACATCCGAAGGGTAACCGGGCAAGAGGGTCAACTCCTTTACCTTCCTATCAATTTGTCTGGCACAACAGGACAACAGTTGACTAGTCAGGTAAAGGGGGGGCAGCTGTAGACCCCAAATCTTGCCCGGCCTCCAAATAAAGTCAGAAAGCTTCCTATTTGAAGACGGCCAGAGCTTAACAAGCCACTAGGAGAGACTATTAGGCTCTCGTACCAAGATAGGAAGGTTTTTTGGCCCAAAAATAAAGTTTCTCGCCCTGAAGGGACGAGACCGCCGTCTGGGAATACCAGACCGCCGTCTCGTTTCAACGCCAGGACGAGACCGCCGTCTCGATTTTCCAGACGGCGGTCTCGACACTCGCAAAAACGAGACGGCGGTCTGGGTTTTCCAGACGGCGGTCTCGATTCTCGCCAAGTCGAGACGACGGTCTGGATTTTCTAGACGGCGATCTCGACCCTGTGACATGAGCGAGACGACGGTCTCGAAATACGAGACGGCGGTCTCGACCCTGTCAGATGAGAACGGCGGTCTGGACCCTGACAGCGCGAAAAACTATAAATAGGGGCTCTCCCCCCCTCATTTCCACACAGAAAAAAAGCAAGAGCTCTCCCTTCTCTCTAGATTTTCTCTCTCTAAGAATCCCTCCGAGGCATTTCCGGAGTTTCTGAGCGTCTTTAGGCATATACAGAGTGTCCTAAATCTTCTTTAGAATCCCTCCGAGGCATTTCCAGAGTTTTCTGAGATTTGTAGAGCGAAGGGTTGCCAAAACGCACCCTCTTTTTGAATATAAAGCTTGCTTTGGAGGTGCATATCCTCTTTCTCTATTCTTTGAAATTACTGCCATTTAAATTATGCAATAGAAGCTAGGGCAATGTAGTCACATATTTAAATACCGCATAATAAAAGGGTAAAAGCGCAATTTTTCAAGTTTAATTATTCGCAAATAGCCGGCCTATCATAGGGAACCCGAAAGGGGCGTCGTAAAGGGACTAATACTCCCTTTACACGTAACTAACTCCCTTACCCAACTCTGGTTCTAATGACCAAAGTTGGTTTTTGAAAACCAACGCCTTTTTAAACCCCTTTTCCGATGTTTATGGTAAAAATATCAGTGGCGACTCCATAGAACCCAAAATAAATAAGTCATTGGGTTAGCCCGGTTGTCGGACAACTCAAGGACACCTTTTGAAAACCTCGTCTCTAGGTTAGCCCGGTTATCGGACAACCTAAGGACGTTGTAACCACCAATAAAAAACGCGAAAAGAGTCGAGAAACCATCGCGTCGCTCCGACTGCGCCCCCTCTTTTGGGGAGGCGGCGACAGGAAGCCAGACCAGGAAGAGAAGAGGTTCTACTGGCCCTAGCAGTTCCTCAGCACCTGTCCCTCAGGACCCCACTCAGCTCTCTCCAGCGCACCAGGCTCGTCTTGAGCACATCAGGGGGTACACATGGCATCCCATGCTCAAGTTAGACTTCGGCATCCTCGCCGAATTTGGGTGGGAGGACGACGTCCGGGCCCACATTGACAGCATTGGATGGGGCTTCCTCCTACAGTCTCCACCCACCCATGTGTACCCTCAGGCGGTAATGGAGTTTCTTGCCTCCATCTCCTACGATGAGACTCCCGCCATGATCCTAGGCCTGTCACCAACAAAAATGGTGACATACTTTATGGGTGGGATGTACCGGACCACCACTCTAGACGAATTCAACGTGTCCATCGGATTCGTCCAGCCCAGGGACGTGCTAACCCGAAAATACCAGGAGGCCATCTGCGCGCGCCCCACCAACCTCACTGCTGGCGAGATGTGGGAGGAGCTTACCAGGGCACCCACTTTGCCCACGCTGATGAAGGGCTCAGCACTCCCCCCGGCCCTCCGCATTTGCCACAAGCTACTGGCGGGGACCATCCACGGGCGGAAGGAGAGCCAGGGAAAGGTAACCCTCCCTGACCTTTTCGTCCTTTACTGCATGAGCCAGAGGCGCCGATGCAACCCTGGCTATTTCTTCCTGAAGGCCCTCAAGTACTTCGGGAGTAGGCCAGTGGGAGTCGTCCTCATGGCTCCCCTCATTACCCCCCTGGCAGAGAAATGGGGGTGCAGTGGCTGGGAAGAACTGGCCTCCAGCCTACGACCCGAGTCCATCAACGGGTCGATCCTGGTCAGCATGTGGATGCTGTTGCGCCACGGGACCCAACTGATCCTCCACCCATCGCTGGATTTCACTTTGGATCTCCAGGAAATTGTGGTAATGTGCAATATCCCGACACCTCCTGAGTTCCAAGAACAACAGCAACAACAACAACAACAGCAGCAGTACATAGACGACTTTGTTGGCATGAACCGTAACATCTACGATCTGTGCCAGCAATTTGATCAAATGTCTGTGAGGCAAGAGCAGATGTCTCTAAGGCAGGAGGCATTCGACACAAGGCTGGAGACGATATATCAATATCAGGAGGGAATGAGGCAAGACTGGGCAACATTCCAGCAAGAATACCACGATGAAGTTCGGGACCAAGTAGAGTTCAGGAGACATATGTACCAGCAATTTCCCTCCTACGGATCGTCTCCAGACGAGAGCCCACCTTCTTAGGGATAGTGCTCATAGAATAGGACTGCTGTAATAAAATCTTTTATAAATAAAATTTTATTCCGTGCATCTTTTTGCTATCCCTTCAAAAAGTCAGCGTAACCAAAAGAAGCTAAAAGTAAAAAGATGTACGCCCAAGAAAAAATCCAAAATCCAAAATCGCGAGAAAAAAAAAGAAATAAAACCACGAAAAAAGGCAGGATTAAAACAAGTCAACCACCTTGACCAACAAACTTCGATGACCAAGCAGAAGACGAACAACAAACAAAAGCTACCCGACGACCAGCAAAGTCGGCTAACCACTACCAAAAGATTAAAATCAAAGAATCCCCAGCAACCAACAAGCTGGATGAACACCACAAAATCCCCGACACAATCCGGACGACCAAATTAAAGACAAGAAAGCACTTCTCAGAGCCCGGCGCATGAGCCACCCGAGCAGTAAGCCGCCACCACCAGTCCTATGCAGTGGACTATACCAGTCTGATAAGGGGTTCATACCTATCAACCCGCGCACGCAAGTACGCCTTATCTGCGCTCAAGCCAGATCAGTAAGTCGCAACTACCAGCCTGATGGGGGGTTCATACTCATCCAGTCCACACACACAACGGACTGCAATTACTAGCCTGATGGGGGGTTCATACACATCCAGTCCAACACACAGCGGACTGCAACTACTAGCCTGATGGGGGGTTTATACCAATCAACCGAAGGATCAGCTACCGTTAGAAGGAGTATCCTGAGGTTATACCATGTGTCAACCGAAGGGATCGGCTACCATCAAAAGGAGTATCCTGGAGGTGCACAACACAAATTTTCCCTAGAAGATCAACCACCACAAGACGGAACATCCGAAGGGTAACCGGGCAAGAGGGTCAACTCCTTTACCCTCCAGTCGATCTTCTTAGCACAACAGGCCAACAACCGACTGGTCAGGTAAAGGGGGGGCAGCTGTAGACCCCAAATCTTGCCCGGCCTCATAATAAAGACCAGAAGACCTTCTATTCGAAGATGGATGAAGCCTAAGAAGCCACTAGGAGAGACTATTAGGCCCCATACTAGGATAGGAGGGATTTTCGGCATGTAAATAAGGATTTTCTCCTTTTAGGGTCGAGACCGCCGTCTCGTATTCGGGACCGCTGTCTCGCCATTTTTGCAAGGCGAGACGGCCGTCTCGACCTAACAGACGTGAATCCCTATAAATAGTCGCCCCATTCCCCTCATTTCACACAGTTCTTCCATTCTCTCTCTAGTCACCTCCTCAAATTCTCTTTCTAGAATCCCTCCGAAGCATTTTCGGAGTTTCTGAGAGTTTTTTAGAGTTTTTTATAGCGTTTTCGAGAGATTCCGGCATTGTAAAGAGTAAAGGGCTGCCAAAAAGCACCCTAATTTTCAAGAAATTAATAGAAAGCTTGCCTCAGAGGTTTCTACACTCTTTCTCTTCTTTACCGCTTTATTTTTAATTATGCAATAGATATTAGGGCCATGTAGTCGTAATGTTAAATTCCGCAAATAAAGGGTAAAAGCGTATTTTCACTAGTTTATTTATTTAGAGTAGCTGGCCTATCATAGGGAACCCGAAAGGGGCGTCGTAAGGGAACTAACACTTCCCTTACGCGTAACTAACTCCCTTACCCAACTCTGGTTCTAATGACCAAAGTTGGTTTTTCAAAAAACCAATGCCTTTTCACCCCTTTTCCGACGTTTCCGGTAAAAACATCGGTGGCGACTCCAGAAGAACCCTTCAAAATTAGTTCTTGGGTTAGCTCAGTTATCGGGCAATCCAAGAGCGCCTTTTCGAAAACCTCACCCCTAGGTTCATCCTGGTTATCGGACAACCTAAAGGCATTGTAACCACACCAATAAAAATGTGAAAATTGGAAAGTCAGAACCATCGCGTTGCTCCGACCGCCTCGTTTTGACGGCGGCGACAAGCCACTAGGAGAGACTATTAGGCCCAACGTTAGAGTAGGAAGGATTTTCTGTACAAAAATAAGGATTTTCGCTTTCAGGAGTCGAGACCACCGTCTCGCTTTTCGGGATCGCCATCTCGCCATTGATGCAAGTCGAGATCGCCGTCTCGCCACTTGCCAATGGCAAGACCCCCCTCCCGTTTGGCAAGAAGGCCTTCTCGTCACTTGAAAAGTCAATACCGCCGTCTCGCCAAACGAGACGCCAATCTCGGCAAACGAGATGGCGGTCTCGCCAAACGAGACGGTGGTCTCGCCAGTTTTGCAAGTCGAGACCGTCATCCCGAATGGCGAGACGGTGGTCTCGACCTTGTAAGTCGAGATCGCTGTGTCGACTTGACATGCGCGAATCCCTATAAATAGTGAGTGCTCCCCCCCTCATTTCACACAATTCTTCCACTTTCCCTTCTACACTTTCTTCAAATTCTCTTCCTAGAGTCCCTCCGAAGCATTTCCGGAGTATCTGAGTGTCTTAGAGAGCTTTTTATAGCGTTTATAGAGCGATTTTCGGTGTTGTAAGAGCGAAGGGCTGCCAAAACGCACCCTATCTTTAAGAGAATTAATCAAAAAGCTTGCTTCAGAGGTTTCTTCACTCTCTCCCTCTCTTTTACTATCTTTATTTTTATGATTAAATTGCATAATAGACATTAGGGTCATGTAGTCATTATTTTAATTCCGCAAACAAAAGGGTAAAAGCGTCTTTTCAAAAGTTTATCTATAAAATAACTAGCCTATCATAGGGAACCCAAAAGGGGCGTCGTACGGGAACTAACACTTCCCTTACACGTAACTAACTCCCTTACCCAACAACTCTGGTTTTAACGACCAAAGTTGGTTTTTGAAAACCAACGCCTTTTCTCTCCTTTTTCGATGTTTCTGGTAAAAACATCGGTGGCGACTCCATAAGAACCCTTTCAAATTGGTTCTTAGGTCATCCCGGTTATCGAACGACCTAAGAACACCTTTTCAAAAACCTCGCCCCTAGGTTCAGCCCGGTTATCAGACAACCTAAAGGTGTTGTAACGTCACCCATAAAAACGCGAAAATTGAAAAGTCGAAACCATCGCGTCACTCCGACCACCTCTTTTTGACGGCGACGAAAGTCTCCAAAATAGATCCAATCATGTACTTGTTTGAAAAGCCCATCCTAACTAGAAGAATAGCTAGGTGGCAAGTACTCCTCTCATAATTCGACATTGTTTATGTCACCCAAAAAGCTATCAAAGGTAGTCCACTGGCAGACTACCTAGCACACGAATATACAAATGATTATCAATCCCTACAAGACGATTTTCCAGACGAACACATCATGCATATCCAACACGAAGAAACCAAAGACGATGCATGGACTATGTTCTTCGATGGAGCCTCGAACATGCTTGGACACGGGATTGGAGCCGTTCTGATATCCCCTGAAAAGAAATACATCCCGGTAATAGTCAGGCTAGATTTCAATTGCCCCAATAATATGGCTAAGTACGAAGCTTGTGCCTTAGGGTTCCAAGCATATTTAGATCATGGGGTAACCAAACTCAAAATTTTCGGTGACTCATCCCTCGTCATTGACCAACTCAAGGGTGAATGGGAAACCCAAAACTTCAAATTGATCTCATATCTAGAGTACATCCGTAATATGATTTTGAGGATGGAAAACGTCATTTTCAAGTATATCCCTCAGGAAGACAATCAATTTGCAGATGCCCTGGCTACTTTGTCATCCATGTTCACTATAGATCAAGAACATGAGATACCAATTATCTAGATTAGGCTGCATGATAAACAAGCTTTTTGCATGGCAGTAACCAACGAGGAAGACGAATCGCCTTGGTATCATGACATCAAGTGATACCTCATGAATGGTGAATATCCCGAGGGAATTAATGATAATGATAAAAGGACCATTTGGAAGAGGGTCATAGGGTTCACTTTGATTGGGGGAACCCTTTACAAGAAATTTTTTGACTCCAGCTTATTGAGGTGTGTGGACCACAAATAAGCTCAAACCCTAATTAAAGAAATACACGAAGGAGCCTTTGGAACCCACATGCCAGGGCATGCCATGGCAAAGAAAATCCTAGGGACAGGATACTTATGGTCCACGATGGAAGGTGATTGTCACCAATACGCCAAACGATGTCACAAATGCCAAGTCTACACCGACAATGTTCATGTCCCACCAGCGCCTCTCAACGCCTTGGCTACACCATGGCCATTCTGCATATGGGGCATGAATGTTATCGAACCCATCGAGCCCAAAGCATCCAATGGTCATCGCTTCATCTTGGTGGCCATTGACTACTTCACCAAATGGGTAGAAGCAGCATCCTACGCACATGTGACTAAGAAAGTAGTGACCACCTTCATAAAAAAGGACATCCTGTGTCGGTATGGCCTCCCTTATCATCTCACTAATGATAATGGGACCAATCTGAACAATAAGATGATGGAAGAGTTATGCCATGATTTCAAATTTCAACACCATAATTCCTCTCCATACCAACCCAAAATGAGCGGTGCAGTAGAGGCAACTAATAAGAACATTAAGAAGATCATCCAGAAAATGGTGATAACATATAAAGATTGGCAAGAAATGTTGTCCTTTGCCCTGCACAGATATCGGACTTCCATACGGACCTCTACAAGAGCCACTCCATTTTCTCTCGTATACGACATAGAGGTCGTACTGCCAGTGGAATTCGAAATACCCTCCCTGAGAGTCATTATGGAAGCAAAATTGACAGAAGCCGAATGTGTCCAAAATCAGTATGATCAGCTGAACCTAATCGAAGAAAAACGGTTGGACGCCATATGTTATGGACAAGCCTACCAAAAGAAAATCAAAAGGGCTTACGATAAAAAGGTCAACCCCCACACTTATCACGAGGGGGATTTAGTGATAAAGAAATTGCTTCTAGCCCAGAAGGATAAAATAAAAAAATGGGCGGCAAATTATGAAGGACCCTTTGTGGTCAAGTGAGCCTTCTCAGGAGGAGCCCTTATCCTCACCAACATGGATGGAGAGGAACTTCGACACCTAGTCAATTCAGATGCGGTGAAGAAGTATTACGCATGAAAGCATTGCTCATGACCCGCCAGGATGAAAACCCGCAAAAGGGCGTCCTGGGAAAAAGTTAGGGTCCATACACCTCACTAGGATACGTCCTAGGCAAAACTTAGAGGTTTCAAAAACAAAAATAAAATAAAAAGAGCAATGGTTACTTTAGCCAAAAACTGCAAGGCGACTAAGGTAACAACCTTCCAGAAGAAGGCAAGTTCTGCATAGTCTTCACTCCGAGCTCGAGCATCTCGACTAAAGCAATTAGGAGAACCAGGGGAGCAGATATCAGAGGCATGATTGTTATAACCTATACAATGTAGCCAACCTTGGCCAGCCATGCTTCTAAATTCCTTTGTAAATCTTTTTGTAAAAAATAAATCATTTGTTTATATCAATAAAATTGTCTTCCATTTCTTTTCTCTTGACCAAATTATGAAAATTCCTCTGTGGTAATAAATTATAAGCATACATAACAAGCTAGCACAAGAAAGCATAAGAAAAGAAATGAAAAAGAATAATGCCCGCTAGGAGATTCTTAGGCAAAAATTAGGGCAGCCTGCTAGATTGAAAACCCCAAAAAGGCAGTCTAGGCAAAGTTAAGGCATGCGTAAAAAAGGAAAAAGCCCTCTAAGATATCCTAGGCAAAAACAAAGGCATCCCCCTAGATCGAAAACCCCAGAAGGGCGGTCTAGGCAAAAGATAGGGCTAAAAAAAATACGCAAAGAGAACCCGTCAGCACCCAACAACCAACAGGAAGGAGTAGTCACTTTTCTAGATGTATCAAATAAGAAATCGAACTGCATTTAAAGCAATCACACATAAATAGTCGCACAAAAAGACTTTGTTAAAACCACAAAAATTAAATTTCTAATAACCATGCATAAGGAGACTAGCTCCATGTTTGTGATTGAAAAAAGGAAGCACCCAAACCCAATCTCCAAATAAACACTTCCCCTCAAGAAAACAAGGCAAGTCGTCACCGAACAAGCAACTCAGAACAAAATAAGAGCTTCCGGAATCAAATAAGCTCCGACTAATATCCTTCCACCCAAAAGAGAGAAGGCAACTTTCAAAAAACAAAGTTGACGGAAAGGCTCTATCCTCCAAGCGGGTTACTGCCTACTTCAGAGGCAAACAAAAACAACTTTGCACGGTTCAACACAATCACCACTACGAGTCATCGAGCATATCCATTCTCCATCACACCCACCAAGGGAGAATAAAGGCTTCATCAAAAGCCCTTCACCAACATAGTCAAGAAAGTAAGACTCCATCTCCCTCCCCAGAGGATTATCAAAATTAGATCCCCCAGGGAAGCACAAATTCCTCAACAAGTCACCAAAAAGAGAAAATTCATCCCTAGTGAGCCTACCGCAAAGGCGATCTCCAAAGAATTATCCTCAACAAGTCGCCCGCCTACAGATAGCCGAAACCTAGCAGTCAAAGAGCCAACATCCCCAAATAGAACATCAACTTGTCTAGAGGCAAAGCAATACAACTCGAAAGCCTTCACTTCCGGTGGAGCATCCGCCTACTCAGAAGCATCATCAAAATCAGCAAATCCCCATTAGATTCCCACCTATTTAAGAGGCATGTGTCGAGAATCCCCGACAGAGACGGCGCATGAGCTAGAGCAGTAAGCCGCCACCCCTTTCTCTATCAAAAGGATTAGCCACCACAGCGAAAGGGGCATCTAGAAAATAGAGTTTCACACGTCGTCTGAAGGATCAACTCCGTTGCAAAAGAGTATCCGGAAGACATAATCCATCATCATCGCCCAAAGGATCAGCCCCATTGTAAAGGAGTATCTCGAAGGCAAGATTTACATTGTCTGAAGGATCAGCCCCACTGCAAAGGGGTATCCGGAAGACGCAGTCCACTTTTACCATCTGAAGGGTCAGCTTCTGCAGCATGGAAGTATTCTGAAGATAAAAGTTTTACATCAGTCAAAGGGTCAGCTACCGCGTCAAAGGAGCATCTTGAGGCATCAAACCAGAACCAAGGGGTCAGCTACCGCATCAAAGGAGCATCTCAAGGGAAAAACTTTCTTCATCAGCCGAAGGGTCAGCTACCACATCAGAGGAGCATCCTGAAGCTTCACACGTATCGTTCGAAGGGTCAGCCTCCACAATAAGGAAGCATCTTGAAGATAGCACTAAGACTTCACTCATAGTCCTGACGGTCAGCTACCACATCAAGAGGAGCATCCGAAGGACAACCGGGCAAGAGGGTTAACTCCTTCACCCGCCAATCGACCTTATGGCACATCAACCCATTATCAATTGTTCAGGTGAAGGGGGGGCAGTTGTAGACCCCAAATCTTGCATGACTTCACAAAAAAGCTAGAAAACCTCCGTTTGAAGATGGATAAGGCCTCCTTAGGTCCCTAGGCATGTTTAATAGGCTCCATGATAGGATAGGAAGGCCTTCTGTACACGAAAATAAGAGAATTCTCGCCAAGAGTCTGAGACAGCAGTCTTGTTTGGCCAGACGGTCATCTCACCTCACAAGGTGAGACGACCGTCTCGTTTGGCAAGACAGTCATCTCGCCTGACAAGGGTCCAAACAACCGTCTCGACCTGACTGGCACGGATTCCTATAAATAGGACCTCACCCCCCCTCATTTCACACTGAATCTGAAATTTTCTACTTGAATACACTCTCCTACCTCCCTAAAACTCTCTCTGAGCTAACTCTGAGCATTTTTCGGAGTTCGAGTGCTCTTTTCAGACACTCTGTAGCTAGAGTCTTTGTTCGGTAGAAGAGTGATCAGCATTATAGAGTGAAGGGATAGCCAAAAAGCTTCCTCAAATTTTGAAGAAGTTAGTACAAAGCTTGCTTCGGAGGTTTCTTCCCTTATACTCTATTTTACTGCTTTCCTTTAACGCTTTCTTTGTATGCATTATATATTAAGGCCATGTAGACATTTAAATTCTGCAAGTAGATAAATAAAATAGGGTAAAAGCATAGTTTCTTAGTCTTTATTTTATAAACTAGTCCATCATAGGGAACTCAAAAAGGGGCGTTGTGAGGTGCTAACACCTTCCCCACACGTAACTAACTCCCTTACCCAACTCTGGCTGTGACGACCAAAGTTGGTTTTCTAAAACCAACATCATTTTCTTCCTTTTTCAATGTTTACGGTGAAAACATTGGTGGTGACTCCATAAGAACCTTTTCGAAAACCTCATTTTTAAGAACAGTTCAATTATCGGGTGTCGCCGCTCTCAAAAAGAGGCGGTCGGAGCGACGCGATGGTTCCGACTTTCCATTTTTCGCATTTTTATGGGTGAGGTTACAACGTGGTTGACTTGTCTTTGTCTTTTAATCCTGCCTTTTTCCGCGGTTTTATCTTTTTTCTCGCGATTTTGGATTTTGGCTTTTTCGGGATTAAGCGTAAGTCTTTTTACTTTTTCGTTTCTTTTTGTTACACTGACTTTTTGAAAAGAGAGGAAAAATGTATGAAAGAGAATTTTATTTATGATAAAGCTTTGATTACAACATTTATTTTTTGAGTACTATCCCTAAGACGGTGGACTTGAGCCGGGAGACGATCTGGGAGGAGGGAATTGTCGGTACATGTGCCTCTGAAATTCTGCCTGGTCTCAGATTGCGTCGAGATGTTCTTTCCGAAACATTGCCAGGTCTTGTCTTATTCCCTCTTGTATCTGGCCGAAGGTCTCTATCCTCGTTTCAAAGACGTCCTGCCTTAGGGACATCTGGTCCTGTCTTAGGGACATCTGGTCGAATTGCTGGCGCAAGATGTAGATGTTTCGGTTCATGCCAGCAAAGTCGTCCATATATTGCTGTTGTTGCTGATGTTGTTTCTATTGTTGTTGTTGTTGCTGGAACTCCGGGGGTGTCGGGAGATCTTGCATTACCACTATATCCTGGAGGTCTAGGGTTATGTCTAGTGAGGGGTGGAGGATCAACCGAGACCCTTGGCGGATCAGCATCCCCATGCTAACCAGTATGGACCTGTTGATAGTCTCGGGTCAGAGATTAGAGGAGAGGTTCTCTCTGCCACTGCACCCCCATTTTTCTACCAGCGGGGTGATGAGGGGAGCCATGAGGATGGCTCCCACGGGACTACTCCCGAAGTCCTTGAGGGCCTTCACGAAGAAGTAGTCGGGATTGCACCGACGCCCTTGGCTCATGCAGTAGAGGGCGAAGAGGTCTGGGTAGGTGACCTTACCCTGACTCTCCTTCCGCCCATGGACAATCCTAGCCAGCAGCTTGTGGCAAATGCGGAGGGCGGGAGTGAGTGCGGACCCTTTCATCATGGATGGCAAGGTGCGCATCCCGGTGAGTTCCTCCCACATCTCACCGTCGGTGAGGGTAGTGGGGCGCTCGCAGATGGCCTCCCGGTATTCCTGGGTTAAGACGTCCTCGGGCCGAACGAATCCAATAGATACGTTGAATTTGTCCAAGGTCGTCGCCCGGTACAACCCACTCATGTAGTAGGACACCATCTTGACTAGCGGGAGTCCTGGCACCATCGTGCGGATCTTGTAACACATGATGGAGGCGAGAAATTCCATCACTGCTTGTGGGTAGACGTGGGTGGGGGCAGATTGGAGGAGGAAACGCCATCCAATGTTGTCAAGGTGGGTGCGGACCTCATCTTCCCAACCGAACTCGGCGAGGATACCGAAGTCCAAACTCAGCATAGGGTGCCAAGTGTACCCCTGTATGTGCTCTAGGCGGGCTTGGTGTAGGGGCGAGAGCTAAGTTGGGTCTTGTGGAATTGGGGTCGTGGAACTACTTGGGCCAGAAGAACCCCTTCTTTTCCTAGAAGCTTCACCTCTATGCATTTTTGGTAGGAGAATGCTCAAATGTAGGAGAAAGGAGTGTAGGAGTGCAGGAGAGGGTGTTTGAAACCCCCCCCCCCAAGGCCCCCTATATATAGAGATCTCGCTAGGATTCGGGACCGTCGTCTGGGAAGTCGAGACGGCGGTCTCGATTTTGCGGAGTTCGGGACCGCCGTCTAGAACTTCGAGACGACAGTCTGGTTTTGGTCCTAAGTCGAGACGACCCTCTTGCCAAGCGAGAAGGCGGTCTCGTCTTTGTCCAAATCGAGACGTCGGTCTCGTTTTAGCGCAAGTCGAGACGACGGTCTAGGAGGACGAGACGACGGTCTCAATTTTGAGATGATTTTTTTTATGAGAATAAGACCTCGTTCAAAAACATTTTATGCATGCAATGTTTTCATGTTTGATGTCCTATAATGCCTACATCATTAGTTTTTCAGAAGGATTAGGTGGTGTGTCTTGTAGAGACGAATGCCCTCTGATCTTCGCTTTTTCTGTTGTACTTGGTTGTATGGTGTTGAACATACAAGGACTTGATGTTGAACTTACATGGACATGAAGCTTGTTGATTTTGATGATGATTCAAGAACAAAGAACTTAGAGAGTTGAAGACTTGTATTCTTGTGTAATAACTCTGTTTTGATGAGTTTGAGT